>CM037792.1:21635837-21685837 GCA_021229015.1 Solen grandis | reverse complement strand
TTTTGCACCTTTTAAAAAATATTTCTTTTTTTTTTTAGCTCACCTGAGCATAGCTCAGGGTGAGCTTTTGGGATACTTGATTGTCCGTCATCCGTCGTCAGTCGTCCGTCAACAATTTTGATGTTTACACACAAGAGCCACAATTTTGATCCAATCTTCCTCAAACTTGGTCAGAATGTTTGTCTTGATGATACCTTGAACCCTTTCGAAAATGGGTCAGGTTGGATCAAAAAGTAGGTCAGTAGGTCAAATCTTAGAAAAATCTTGTTTACACACTAGAGGCCACAATTTTGATCCAATCTTCCTCAAACTTGGTCAGAATGTTTGTCTTGATGATATCTTGAACCCTTTCGATAATGGGTCAGGTTGGATCCAAAAGTAGGTCAGTAGGTCAAATCTTAGAAAAATCTTGTTTACACACTAGAGGCCACAATTTTGATCCAATCTTCTTCAAACTTGGTCAGAATGTGTGTCTTGATGATATCTTGAACCCTTTCGAAAATGGGTCAGGTTAGATCAAAAAGTAGGTCAGTAGGTCAAATATTAGAAAAATCTTGTTTACACACTAGAGGCTACAATTTTAATCCAATCTTCCTCAAAATTGGTCAGAATGTTTGTCTTGATGATATCTCGAACCATTTCGAAAATGGGCCGGGCCGGACCGAAAAGTAGGTCAATAGGTCAAATCTTAGAAATATCTTGTTTACACACTAAAGGCCACAGTTCAGGAGTAATGTCCCTTTTAATGTTTAAATTTGTGTGTTAAAGCCATACTATCTCTCAGTCAAGTATGACTTCAAATTTTAACCACAGGCACTGTTTTGTTCATTGAACTGAAATGATGTCATAGATTATGTATTCTGACAGTACAACTATGCTATAAATTAGGTACTTGTACAGGCAATGAAGGCAATTTTTTCAGGTGAGCGTCTTTAGGGCCATCTTGGCCCTCTTGTTTTACCTTTTGTTCATATTTAAAAAAAAAAAAAAAAAAAAAAATCCTGACCCACCGACCATTTTTTATTTCCAGGAGACCAGAAACAAACTTTTTTTTCCCTTTTTTTTGCCTTATTGAATTTTAGCTCATCTGTTTTCAAAAAAAAAAAAAATCCAGGTATTGTCATCACGATGGAGACGTTGTGGAGAAAATCTGTAACATTGGTCATAAATTCTTAACTATTAAACCTTCTGTTATCAAACTTTGCATACTTGTTCACTATCACAAGGGCTACACTCCCATCAAGGGACATAACTCTTAGGTCCAAATCTTCTTCTTTTTTTTGAGCTCACCTGAGCAAAGCTCAGGGTGAGCTATTGTGATCCCGCGAGCGTCTGTCGTCCGTCATGCGGCGTCAACAATTTTTAGTGTTTACACTCTTTCACCTTTATTTCTTGAGCAATCATCTTCAAACTTTAAGACAATGTTTATGACCATAATGTCTCGATTGAGTCCCATTATGGCTGAGATCCGTCTATAAGGTCAGGAGTTAAGCCCCTTTTAATATAAAAAAATGCCAGATTTCCCTTTGTTTACACACTAGCATCTGCATCTTTTGAGCAATCATCTTCAAACTTTATGGCAATGCTTATGACCATAATTTCTCGATTGAGTTCGATTATGGCTGAGATCCGTCAATTAGGTCAGGAGTAAAGCCCCTTTTAATATTAAAAAAATGCCATATTTCACTTTGTTTACACTCTAGCATCTGCATCTTTTGAGCAATCATCTTCAAACTTTATGCAATGCTTATGACCATAATTTCTCGATTGAGTTCGATTATGGCTAGATCGTCAATAGGTCAGAGTAGCCCCTTTTAATATTAAAAAAATGCAAGATTTCACTTTGTTTACACTCTAGCATCTGCATCTTTTGAGCAATCATCTTCAAACTTTATGGCAATGCTTATGACCATAATGTCTTGATTGAGTTCGATTATGGCTAAGATCCATCAATTAGGTAAGGAGTTAAGCCCCTTTTAATATTAAAAAAATGCCACATTTCACTTTGTTTACACTCTAGCATCTTCATCTTTTGAGCAATCATCTTCAAACTTTATGGCAATGCTTATGACCATAATGTCTCAATTAAGTTCGAATATGGCTAAGATCCGTCAATTAGGTCAGGAGTTAAGCCCTTTTTAATATTCAAAAAATGCCATATTTCACTTTGTTTACACTCTAGCATCTTCATCTTTTGAGCAACATCTTCAAACTTTATGGCAATGCTTATGACCATAATGTCTCGATTAAGTTCGAATATGGCTGAGATTGGTCAATAAAGGTGAGGAGTTAAGCCCCTTTTGATATAAAAAAAATGCCAGATTTCCCTTTGTTTGCACTCTAGCAATTTCATCTTTTGAGCAATCATCTTCAAACTTTATGGCAATGCTTATGACCATAATGTCTCGATTGAGATCAATTAAAGCTGAGATTTGTTGATTAGGTCAGGAGTTATGCCCCTTTAAATATAAAAAAAAAATGCCAGATTTCACTTTGATTACACTCTAGCATCTTCATTTTTTTAGCAATCTTTTCAAACTTTAAGGCAATGTTTATGCCCATAATTTCGCAATCGGGTTCATTATAACTGATATTGACAAGTTAATTTAGGAGTTACGCCCTTTTCACCATAAAAAAGCAAGATTTCACTTTTACACTCTAGCATCTTTATTTCTTGAGCAATCATCTTTCTCAGGTGAGCGATCAAGGGCCATCTTGGCCCTCTTATTTATTTATTTATTCATTTTTTTTTTAAGTGAAAAACTTCAACCTTGGCCATACTATTGAACGTTTTGTCATCAAACCTCACACACTTGTTCACTATAACATAAGCAACATTATCATTAAGGGCCATAACACTTTGGTCCAATTTGACAAAATTTATCTCCATTTAAGTAAATACAGATGGTTGTTTCAGTGCTCTTGTTCTGACAATAGGAATTATATCAAATGGAGAGTAACTCTGTGTGAATTTGTAATGAGATTAGGTTTGAATGATTGCATGTCTATATATGTTCAGTTTTTATTTCTCAGTAAACAATCACCCTCCCTCAAACTGTTTAATTGGTTTTATAGAAAGATTGAAATGTCATACATGGATTGAGGAATTAAATTATATTGAAGCCAAAATTTTGGGTATAGTTCTGTATTTTTATTTTTAAACCTGATTTTACCAGGTGACCAATTTTTAGAAATTTTTTCTTGGTGTATGTTTGATTTGTTATTAAGTGGTTAACACGTTTACCATAGGATGTGTTTTAATCATGCACATATACCCTTGTTTGTAGACTTAATTATGGAGTATTATATCTGTTATATCATTTTGTTGTTTGTTTACAGTTGCAGACAGATTCAGCTTGGAGGGCTTGAAATTACTTGCTGCTTATAACATCAGTGAGATGTTGGACCACAAGAATGTTGTGGATACATACGTGTCTGCTGTCACACAACTTCCTGTCATGGGTAAGTAAGGCAGGATGAAATCATCTTGTCATTGCGGGTCTGTTGTCGGAATGGCTTTAATTTCTGCAGTAATTTTGTTTTATTTTAGATCTTAATGAAATTAAGAGAGACTTAAGTTAATATGTAAATTATCTTAACTGTATGGGAGGCTTGATCTTATGAACATAAAGTTTTTTTTTTGGTTTTTTTTAATTACAGATACATATCATGTTTGTTAAAATGTACAGTAATAATAACATAGTACTTAAACTTGGTAGTACTCCTGATTTAGTTGTGTTGAAAAATTTCTTGGTGACTAAGAATTTAAGATGATATTTAAATATGTTTTAGTTGTGGACTATGATTAAGCTAGCTCATTCAGTATTAGATGACAAACCATTTGCATGTCTTAAACAATGCATGTTGTTTTTATTCGTAATTTGTTTTTCAGATGATGTTCGAAACAACTGTTTGGCGTTCATGTCTGCAAACATATCAAGTGTGGTGAACACACCAAGCTTTGCCAAATTGCCACAGGACCTGATGTTAGAGATCATTCAGCAGACAACATCTAAACTCAAGATATAACCAAGCCTCAGATATTAGAAAGTTGTGCTTAATTCAGTGTCACGGTAACAGATTTTTCCTGTTGACCTAGCTTTTTGTTGAGAATCCAACTCATAACTCATAGGTCATTGTCAGAGCATATAATAGGATTTATGTTATTCTTAGTCTCCAGGTAATTTACTAATTGTGGATAAGCCCAACTATAAACCTATAAAAACGTTTATTTATATTTTGCAACTCTATTTACTTGCACTTGAATTTCATTTTTTTAGTTTTGATACAAAAATCTCCACCAAATGCAAGGGGAGTGGTTTAAGTAAGTCCAAGAACAGTTAAGTCAAGATTTATCAGACAATGACGAGTTATTATCTGTTTGTTTTATGCTAGATTTAAGATTAGATTCTTTTTTCCCCCAAGTTTTAAATACACTACAAAATAAATGTCACTATTCATTTTTGAAAAGGCAGTGAATGCCAAATATAAGAATTTAGGGCCACTGCCACAGCTCCATCAAAGAATGGCATAGAATAACTTGTCAGTGGCTGATCTTGGCCATTTTATTGGACTCAGCAGAATCATAGCTTTTATATTAAATGTTTCTTGAGCAATATTAAGTCAGGAAATTGTTTCTTCAATTACCGGTAGTTTTTTTTTTTGTGTATTATTTTCTGGTGCTATAGAAAATGAATAGAACGGGGTATGTTAATGTCTGCATTGTTTAAAAAAAAAAAAAAAAATTTCAAGAAGTAAATAACTTGAAAAAGAGATGAATACTTATAGGACCATAATCTTTTTAAGAGGAGTGAATATTTAATCAGGATAAACCAACCCCCACTGTGATTATATAGGGACGTTTGTATGCATGCGCATGTTTCTGGATAGTGTTAAGTCTACCAGCAGGCCGATATGGAGCACTTTACGGCAGGGACTGTGTAATACTAGTTTTGTTTCTATTGATGTTTAACATTGTCTGTGATAAATGTGTGATATATTTTCTATAATGTTTTTGTAAATTGATAAAATTATTGAATGCATGTATTTTACTTAATACTTTTGTCAGATTCTCATTTTAAAAAACTATTGTTTGGGTGTTATTTTTTATAATATTGTCCAGGATCTATCTTGTGATTATAATAATTTTAAAATCTGTATTTTAAAACATCTTTCAAGTATCCTTCATGTTGAGTTTTATTCTTAATACCCTCTTTATCATGTTACAAAGGGCATTTATATATAATAAAACGATAAAATGAACTGATATATTGTTTTATTGTTAGCATTTACCTTATGGGAGAGAAATTACATATTAAAAAATGGCAATAGAATAATTTGTCGGTCACGGTGAGGTGTGTAAGAATATGTAGACGTATTTTCATGTCAAAAAGTGAGAGAAAAACAACAACAAAAAACAGTGAGCATCCACACATAAACTTTGCAAGGAATCAATCTTGGAAAACAATTAATTTTTGATAATCCATATATGTATGATACTAGTATGGATGAATCAAGGACATTCAGAAAAAGGCCAATGACAACAAAATAACGCAATGATTAAAATATTGATACATCCGATGAAAGGAACCAATCGGCACAAACATTTGGAAAAAACATGTGATAGTCACAAATTTCATACATTCACATTGTAAAACAACATAAAAGGAAAAAAGAAAAAAAAAAGAACAAAACAGCTGAAAATGAGGCATTATTGTGTTATACTGTTTGTGGTAATCAGTTGCAGCCTGCTCTTGTTTCTGTTGCTGATAGATACTTACGGTGCTATACTTTTACTCTGTGAGACCTATCTGTAAGTGTTTTGGCTAAGGACTAAGACACCAGATGTTTTTACACAGAAAATAGTAAGACCCCCCCCCCCCCCCAAAAAAAAAAGACTTGTTTCCGCTACCGGCTCTGAAAAAAATGGGGTCAGTAGGTAGGGATTTTTTTTAATTTTTTTTTAAAGAAACATGATTTTCAGTCAATTATTTAAAGCTTTCCATGTGTATGAATGCAATAAGTGACATTTAATGTAATTTCACACAAGAATGTATGTTAATATGTCCATAAGATGCTATAAAATCTTGAAATTAATTTAAATGACTTTATTTCAGTAGATGTCCTACATTGAGTAGACGGCTTAATAGACACTCACTGGACAATAGGCTGTCACGAAAGACAGCAATGTCAGAGCACTTTAAGGTCTGGCTTGCTGAACAAGTATTTTTGATGTGAAACAGATATATAAATTATAGGTATCTGAAATTAAAAAGGGTATCCAATACAATTTATTTCAGAATTTATACATTTTTGTTTCCCCATATTCTGTAGTCAGATTAATGTATTGTTGAAACTTCTAGTTGTTAACAAAAAAAATTGAAATTAAATTGCTTTGTATAGAATTATATATTTTAATTATTTTTTGTGATATTTTGTCAGATCGTTTTTGAAATAAAACTTTTCAGGGTTCAACACTTTTCAGCCAGGAATCCTGTCGGGACATCTGCTTTTCAAACCAGAAGTCTCTGCTTAAATAAGAAGTCTCTGCTTAAATAAGAAGTCTCTGCTTAAATAAGAAGTCCCTTAAACTGTTTTTAATTTAAGTTAAATTCAGTAAAAGATTGTTGGGATATTTAAAACAATACTAAAGTGCACTTCTAATAAACTTTAATTATGTTTATATTAGATTAAATGGAAGTATGTAATACTTTTAGATCATTATATCTTTTATGATATACAAATATGAAAATAATATATAGTTTTTAATCTTATCATATTTTTATAGAATGGTAATGCAAGTTTGTCTCAATGCATTACCCCACCCACTTCACTACGTTGTAAGTACAACGTCAGTCTTAATTTCAAATAATGTTGTAAAATCAGTATTTCATTTTAAACATTCATGTTTTAAAACATTACCAAAGCCTTTAGACCATATTATTGCTGTAAACAATATTTATCAGTTGATGCTTTTTTCTACGATCATACCGGAAGTAAACAAAGTTATATTTAAATAGCTTTTCACGTGCTATTAAAACCACCAAAGGCATTTAAATTGAATTTTATTTATAAATATTATGATAGAATGATATTTTGTCAAGGTTGAATGCCAGATTTGAAGTATTACAAATATTTGTGCCGATTAGGTTCATAAACAGACCCGCAAAATCAACTTTTACTTTCACTTTGAAATTAACTTGAGCCGTGAACATTGTGTGTAGGTTTGTATTCACACATTTCCTCTTCAGTCATCAGCAATGAAAATGGTGCTGGCTGTTTTTTTTTGTGTTTTTTTTTTGTTTTTCGATGATTTGTTAGAGTAATGTTATTGATTCAGGTGGAATTCATGTTGGAAGAAGAAAAGGTGTCGGGTCAGAAAGGCCCACTACCAGAAAGGCCCATACCGAATCGGCCCGGTCCAGAAAGGCCCACTTTCAAAGTGTACCAGAAAGGCCCGATTTATCGGGTCAAAAAGGCCCAGTGATATTAATGATGTAATTATACCTTATAAAAATTATTAAGTTATTTATATTTTTGGGAACAAGTTTATTTTATTACAGGTCGTCGGAGAGCCGTTCCGTAACGGTAGGAGGGGTCAACTGATGTCGATTCACGCTTTCATCGACAGGGACGGTCGCCGAAAACAGATGCCGCTCGTGTTCTGTCTTATGAGTCGACGCACCACAGAGGACTATGTCTTGGTAGTTATATTTTATTTATAACAGTATGCTTAAGATTGATATTTATAAAAATTAAATGTATATATAATTAATAAATCAATTTTCAATCATTTGAATCTTATTTCGCTTAATGTTTATTTTCAGGTATTACGCGCCCTGAAGGAGAAGTTGGGTAACATTGCCTTGGAAGGTTTTGTGATGGATTTCGAAACCGGTAAGATTTTTTTTTTACTTTGATGGGTGAATGTAAGAGAATAACAAAAATGAAAGTATAAAATCTATATATTTTATAAGATAATAAGATAAATATTTAATAAAAAATACATGAAATAAATTATTAATCTAATATGTATGCAGATATGAATATTTTGTTTCTTTTCAGCCGAGTGGAATGCCGTCAGGGAGGTCTTCCCCGGCATTGAAGTGAAAGGCTGCGCATTCCACTGGTCACAGGCGTTATGGCGACGAATCCAAGCGGTGGGCTTGACTGACACCTACATGCAGCGGACGCCGGTCGGAATCCTGCTGAGGATGTTACTGGCACTACAGTTCCTCCCAGCGGCGCACATACGACGAACTTTCCAGATGTTGGCAGATAGGGTAACTACACCGGCAACGAGGGACGTCGTCGATTACGTCCGGAGACAGTGGCTAGACAGCACCATTTTCAACGTTCAGGACTGGTCTGTCTACCGCCAGACCGTTAGGACCAACAACGACGTAGAAGGTAATTTTTTTTTATATATATCTTTGATAAAAAAATATATATATTGTTCAAACTTTTCCAAAAGCAATTTGTATTTCTTTCACTTCAAGCAATTTTCATATGACACTTTATTTTTCAGGCTGGCACCACCGACTCAACGGGAAGGCGTGTACCAACGGCTTAGGGTTCTACCGCCTGGTGCCCCTTCTGCGTCGCGAGGCCGAGCTGGTGAGGATCGCGGTGGAGACCGGCGACCTGGACAGAGGAAGTGCCGCCAGATCGTCCACAATGGAGAAGACCCTGGAACTGTACTGGGACAGATATGCCGATGGGGAGATGAGTTGAGGTTCCTTCCTGCAGAAGGTCGGTCAACTCTACGGCTTCCGGCCCAGCCAGACCACCTAGATCGGCATCCAGACCACCTAGATCGGCATCCTGTATTTTAATTTTTCTTTTTTTAGTAATATTAAATTTTTGATAATCTTCTTTTTTTGGTCTTAATCTGCAATAATATAATTTGTAATTTAAGTGATAATACATTTTTTGGTCCTTCACTTTTGTACATTTTATTAAATTATAATTTGTTATTATAACTTTTTGCTATTTTTGATTTGGTTTTCCTTAATTCATCTAAGTAATATGCTTTTATTTTGAAGTGACATATACATATAAATAAATATTTAATTTTATTAAGTTTTTTTTTTCAAAACATTAACTGCGCCGTCGTCGGGTCCCAAGCCCCGAGTGAGAAAGCAGGAGGGGTGTTTTGATTTTTAAGATTTCCACTTATTTCATCCTGATGAATGTCTTACGTAATCATGTGTATTCTCATTTATTAATAATAATTTTATGTTAATTTGATCTTTAAACTTTTATAAATTAACAAAAACTCTATAATAATAATTGGGCCTTTTCGGTCCGGGCCTTTCTGGACCAGGCCTTTCTGGTACTGGGCCTTTTCGGTATAGGGCCTTTCTGGTACTGGGCCTTTTTGACCCTAATTCGAAGAAAATACGGTCGGTGGAAAAAAAGAAAAAAAGTTTTTATTTCCGGTTTCAATTTTTGAAAGATTACTGAATCTGAATCTGAAACAAATACGTTGTAGATCCCAATACTGGGTTTTACACAACGGAAGAAGAGCTCCGCACTATTGGCGGTGGCTCTTTAAGGCATTTTTGAATGCCTCAACAGAGCCATATTATCAGGGAGATGATTCCAGTGAATCACAGTGTCCACAAAGAATGAATTTTCATATTGTTTAGAGTTTGATGATGGTATTTCCAGACCCTTTGGATTTTTGCAAATGCGTTTTTCTAGTATATTTGATGTTTCGCAGCCATTAAATTTTTTTGTTTTTATTGTCCTTTTAGGTCTGGTGAATTTCACAAAATCTGATGTTGGCAGTGCTGGAACTAACCCCTCAACCACCTTGTACATTAATATTAATCTGTGGCTTAGGCGTCTGTCTTGTAAAGTTTCTAGTTCAAGTTCTTGTTTCATTTTTGATATTGTCCCTGGTGTTCTACTTGTATAGTCTCTTTTTATGAATCTTACTGCCCTGTTTTGGATTCTTTCTAGTTTGTCTATGTTGTCTTTCTGATAGGGGTTCCAGATGGTAGCCCCATATTCCATTATTGATCTTACTAGTGTAATGTAGGCTGTTTTTCTACAGGTCTGTGTGGTACATTTCTGAGATTCCTTCTTAAAAAGCCTAAAGTTGAATTTGCTTTTTTGCATACCTTGTTGATATGTATATTCCATTTTAAGTCATTTGAGATTTGTAGTCCAAGATAGGGATTATTTTGTACTTCCTGCATTATGTGGTTATTCAGTTGATAAAATCTATTGGTTTTTTTTGTTGATTGACATGATATAGCATTTTTTCGCGTTGAATTTCATGCCCCAGTTTGTTGCCCATGTTTCTAGGCTATTTAGGTCCTGTTGTAATTGGATGTGATCTTGTTCTGATTTTATCATTCTATATAGTAGGCAGTCATCTGCAAATAGTCTGACGGAGGATTTTACACATTCTGGCAGGTCATTTATGTGGCACAAGAATAGGATTGGCCCTAGTACTGTGCCTTGGGGTACTCCTGAGTCTACTGTTCTTTCGCTTGATTTTTCGCCTTCTACTATTGTTTTCATTGTTCTATTTGTTAGGAAATTTGTTAACCAAGTGTGAAGACTTCCCTTAATTCCATAGCTGTCAAGTTTGTGTAGGAGTTTGTCATGTGGTATGTATCGAAGGCTTTTGAAAAGTCTAATATGGCAATATCTATTTGTTGACCTTTGTCGTGATCTAGTAGGAAGTCTTTTAAAGTTGTGATCAGTTGTGTTTCGCAGGAGTACCCAGACCTAAATCCATGATTTAAGTTTGTCAGTATTTTGTTTTCTTCCAGGTGGTTAAGTATGTGTCTACAAATAATATGTTCAAGAGTTTTGCATATGACTGAGGTTAGTGAGACAGGTCTGTAGTTTTCTGGCAGGTGTTTGTTGCCTTTTTTGAAGATGCTTGAGATGTTTGCATCTCTCCAGTCTTTTGGTAATTCTCCTGTGTCTATTGAGCACTGTAGGATTATTTTCAGGATTGGGGCTAGTTCTTTTGAGCATTCTTTTAGTATTCTATTAGGAATGTTATCTGGGCCAGAAGCCTTTGATGGATTTATTTTTGATAGTAGCTTCTCAAGTCCTTTCTGTTCAATTTTTATTGGTTTGATGTTTTTCTTCACTTGTTTTTTCATTTCTGGTAATTCTTTGTTCGTTGGTTTTGTGAAGACAGATTTAAATTGTTTGAGTAGTTCTTCAGCTTTTTCTTTGCTATCTGTTATTAGGCTGTTTCCTCTTTTGAGTGGGGCTATTCCGGTTGATTCTTGTCTTTTAGATTTGACATACTTCCAGAAAGGTTTTGTGTTTTTGTCTTTTAGTCCTTCTAAGATGTTTGTATTTATATAGTTCCATTCAGATCTTCTTAGTTCTCTCTTACATTCTTTTTGGAAGTTTCTGTAGCTGGTCCAGTTATTTGTTTTTTAATTTTCTTTTCCTTTCTCCTGATCCAGGGGATGTTGTTTCCAGATCTTATTTCTTTTTGTGGTATGTTTTTGTCCATGGTTACTTGCAAGGAGTCTTTAAAAGTGTTCCATAGTTTTTGAACATTTTTGTCTTCATTTTTTTGATTTTCTATTTTCTCATTCAGTTTTATAAGATCCTTTTTTATTTCATTCCAGTCTGCTTTTTTGTATAGGTAACATTTTCTAGGTTTTGTCTTTTGGTGATATACCTTTGTTTCAAAATCTGATATTATTATGTCGTGGTCTGAGATTCCTGGTACGTTTACTGAGGATTTTGTCATATTTGGGTTTGAGACGAAAACCAGGTCCAATAAGTTGTTTTCTCTTGTAGGTTTATTGTGGATTTGGGTTAAATTGTTAGAATTCATCAAGTCTACAAGCCCTTGTTGTATTTCTCTTTCTGGTCCAGTTGCTGTTGAGTTCTCCCACTGTATGTTGGGACAATTAAAATCCCGTGTTAGTATGATGTTTGAGTTCTTATTGGTATCTGCTATTTCCAAGGATTTTTTTAATTTTCCAATTTTTGTTCTCGATGTGGCAAATATCCCACAGGTTTTTTTTTTTTTTTTTTTTAACCCTTAATTTCACAGTCTGTGATGAGGGAGGTCTTTCTACTGATGTTTTGATTTTTCTACTAATATGAATACTCCCCCTCCTAGGGTTCCTCTGTCATTTCTGTATACATTGTAGTTTGTAGGGAAAATCTCGCTTGATTTAATTGCGTCAGGGGTAGGATTTTCACCAGGTTTTACTCCTTTTAGCCATGATTCAGTTGCACATATGATGTCAGGTTTAAGGTAGTGCACAGCTGTTTCAAATTCTTGTTTTTTGTCCTTGATGCTACGGCAGTTTATTGTCATAATTCTGAGGTTTTTCTTGGCTGGGGCTTCATATAGGTTGCTGTTTGGATGTGACTTGGTCGAGTTGATACTTACTTCTGGATTGTTTTTTACTGAATTTTTATGTTTTGGGCTACTAGTCTTTAGTGGACTGAAGGCGGATCTTATGGAGTCCATTGTTGAGTCTATGTCTTTTAACGGCTCGAATATATTTGAGTGTTCTATTTCAAAGCTTCTAAAGGTGAAAGTTGAAACATTTATACTGTCACATTTGCAGCATAGCCACTGGATATTTGATCTTTCTAATAATTCATAGTCTTGTGTACATAGTTCAATGCAAGATTTATGGTGCCATATGTCACATCCGTCACAGCAGACCCCTTGGCAATCCCATGTAACAGGTATCTCGCATAACCCGCAAGAGTATGTGGTTGGTCTGTTGCATGGTCCTGGGTTAAGTTCTATGTCCCCTGCCAGAACCAGAGCTAGAAGCAGAATGTTTGTTTTTCTCTTACTTTGTATTGGTAGTGATATTGATCTTCTGCCGGTGCTGTTCATTTTACTATTGATTAGGTTGTTCAGCATATTTTGATGTTTTTCAGATTTTGTTTTTTCTTTATTGTTGCTTGTCACTACATGTAAAAGTAGAATGAGGTATAGAGTCAACATTTTGTCTTTTTGTTCTATAAAACTATTACGATGTGTATTGACAAATTATATGTCACACAACAATTGATTTCATTTAATAATTATGTTTTCTCTAGAAAAATCAAGAGTCCCGTCGGAAGGAATCCCTTGCCAAGTTTTGGTGTCAACTGGATCGCGGGAATGCGTTCGTGTCAAACAAATACAGCTAAGATACGGAAAGGACCGAAAATGCCCGAAATGAAATGGCGACTGTCGAAGAGATTTTAATCTTTTATCAAAATTTTGGCCAAAAAAAATTGGGGGTCGGCGGCAAAAAAATAGGGTCGGTCGGGGTAGCGGAAACAAGCTATTTTTTTTCAAGGCCTAACCTTCGTACTAATAAATAAATTAATAAATCCACACATCTGTAATTCGGCCTTTAATAGATAAAAAAGATGATCCAATGATTTGAATTTACGGAATTATTTCACTGAAATAGATCTAACTAACGAGGGAAAGTTTTGATGCCTTTTTTTTAATCAATTTATTTATTTTTTTTAAAAAAAGGTCATTTGAGTATATGCTTATTGCTTATATAAAGAACATATCATAAAATGTTGTGTTGGACCAATTTCTAATGTAATCTATGTCACCGTTGCTGCTATCCAAGAGAGTACAAGTAGATGATTATGTATCACAATTTCATTTTGGCTGTAGCTTCTTGCACTATGTCCAGCATCAACTGCTGTGGGAGCTTCCCAAAACTCGCTGTCTTTGAGACACAATCCATGTTGCTGGACACAAATACTAGGCAATATTCACGTAAACTCTCTAAAATAGAAATATTCAATAATACGTGATCAGAATTAAATGCTCGTACAGTGTCTGAGATACTGTTACTTGTAGGAAGGGAAGACAAAGATATATCAACAATATCGAGTGGGGAAACTGCCAAAATAATGGAGGTTAAGACCTGCATGGTTATACCAAAGTTATAATTATAAGAAAAGAATAAGGTTCTTCAAACCTGTACAAATTTATGACTTGATAAATATTCATTTACTTCACTTCATGCAGATTATGAAACAATGGATTTTTATTTGCCGTCAAGACCGTGTACTTAGCTACATTACTGTATGGGCAGACAGAGGAGATCTTGGAAGGAACTGTCTGATCTGGATCTGCTCTGTTTGCCAAAGCGTCAAGAGGAGTCAATATGAGGTATATCAATGTTTACATTCATGCAAAGTTTCATTAAAATCTAACCAACCAATTCCAAGGTATGGCTCCGGACATACAACACTATTTCATATACTCCTTCCTATTTCATAGCCGGGAGATAATATTTTTACGTAGTACTTATGGACACAATCTGACATAAGTTGCTTCTATAGACTATAGAAAAGCATGTTTTCAAAATATTTTTTTTGAGTAAATCTACACTGTACACAACACTACATGACTGTACTTATATTCAATGTTATATGAATGTTGTTGTTGTTGTTGTTGTTGTTGTTTATCATAGAAGATGTTGACTATGTAGGTTGTCACAATCCTGAGACATGAGCCTTAAGTAAAGAAAAAGGAGATCGATGAATTAGGGCCCTCGTCTTTGGACCTAGAGTAGAAGTGGTATTGGTTGACAGAAACCTGTTCTTCCAGATATAGAGTCGTACTTACTGTTGACAGGTGGGATAGAGACGGCAGACGTATATATATCTATGACGTTATCCACAGTCAACCGGGTGGTGATGGCGCATATTGTGAGGTCCTTCAATCCATCTATACAAAACCTGTTGGCAACTGAAGGATACAAAACGAGCAATCTTATAAAAACATGTAAGCTATAAATAAACTTAAATGAAGCACTTTTTTTCTAGCGTGTGTTATATTGCCAAATTCCACAAACCATATTTACACTAAGTACCATACTTAAATTCTCAGATACTTACTTTTGATGTGTCACCTGCTTTAAGCAGAGGTGGCACATAGGGATCATTTTTCCATCGTCTGTGTGTCCGTCTGTCTGTCCATCACACTTTTTCCGTCACGCTTAAGCAGGTGACACAAACTCTTGTTTCTCTTATGATAGTGCCTGAATAGTGTGTACATTAACAAATATTTGTGTAAGCTTTTCAATAAAATATTTAGTTGTGGTATTTTCCCTGACATCTGGCGAGACAGTATCATAGTACCTGTACACAAATCTGGTCCGAAAGATAATCCGTCTAATTATAGGGGTATATCTTTAATAAACATTATGTACAAGATTTTTTCAAATATTATATATGATAGACTTTGTAAATGGTCTGAACATTTTGAGAAGATCGATGAAGCGCAAGCCGGGTTTCGAACCGGGTATTCAACTGACAATCTATTTACTCTGCAAAGCATGGTTCAAAAGTATATATGTAAACCGGGGGGTAGGTTTTATGTTTTATACATAGATTTTAAAAAAGCCTTTGATGGTCTTCCGCATAATAAACTGTTAAAAAGTATAAATAAAAGCGGGGTTCGGGGTAATTTATTTCGTGTTCTATTATCCATGTACTCTAAACTTCGTGGATCAGTAAGAACTAGATTTGCATACTGCAAATGCAACGGTTTTCGTGATGATCAACAGTTTCAAACCTGATCAGCCAAGTTAAAATACCAGAAAAACAACAAAATGCAAAACGTTTATATATCTTAGTTTTTTCCTTCATTGGTGAATTCAGCTATGACCAAGACTTAAAAGCATCTCGAATGGAATGAGATCTTCCACTGAGCCAGGCCCCCATCCGCTGTGATCAGACCTGTTAATTGCTGGTCATCACTGCAGGGAGTCTTTAGCCAATATAGTAGCTATATGGTAAAACCTCTGATGGGTTGATGCATAACTAAATTACCTGCTACTATGGAAGCGAGATAGTAGGCTAGTTTTACACATACATTCATGACCTGTTACAGCTAGCAGAGCCTGCATCTATTTATAGAACATAGATAACAAGTGATGTGCTCATTCTGTCAAATTTTCTCTGTTTTTATTCTGGGTCATGTATTTAAATTCTCTATAAATTCATCAATTCTCAACAGATTTTCAAAATTCTTTTTTTGTTGACGAGGTAAGACATTCTTTTTTCCAATGATGACAAAATATATCACACATTTAAACTTTAAAGGCTTTAAAATCAATTCAAAGTTTGACCAATCTTCAAACTGCCACCAAACAATCAAATCAACCCCGATCTGAAAAAACTAAAATTCTTCAAAAAGTACTCTTTAGAGGCTTTTGATTTTACCCATATTCTTTCGATAAAATATTTTTAGATTTTGAGATATTTAAGGTCAAAGAAAAAACCAATAATCGCAATATGACCTTGACCTTTGCATTTTTTGAAATTTTGAAACTGTGAAGTCCCTTGAAACAACAAACAATACAATCTGTGAAAATTTCATAAAGATTGATTAAAAAATAATGGCAGAATCCTCCAAAAACTAAAAAAATGCCTATTCTCGAAAAAAAAATTCCTCCATATTTTAGTGCACTTTGACCGCTTATTGAAAGCCATTTTATGCATTTTCTGAAATCGCCACCCCATATATTTTGTGCGCAAAGATCTTCGGAATCAATTTCAAAAAACAGAATGAGCGTATCTAATCTCTAACAAAAATGGGCATGTTTTTCGTGGACACACCCTAATTTGCCAGATTTTTTCAAAGATTCAAACATTCAACCTCTTCTAGCTCAAAATTTTCAAAGGTATGGATATTGCCACTCATCATATTTAAAGGGGCAGTTGACAGAGAACAGAATGCAAAAAACTGCATACAAATAAAATGTCAAATGACAGAGTTATCGGCAATTATATGTTTTGATGCTAAACGCCACCTAGCGGCAAAATTTAGTACTAAAATGAAAAACAAACTTAATGGTGCACAACTTCAGATACATGTGAGTATGCATGGAAATTTTCATACTTGTAGCACTTCTAATCATGCTGCAACAGCGGCCACAAAAAAAGTGCAAAGAATAATAATAATGGAAAAAAAAAGGGAAAAAGAAACACAAGAAGAACAGTAGGTTTTCGCGGCTGCGTTGCAGTCCACGAAAACCTAATTAAAGGCATCTCTGAAAGGAATGTGATGTCCCACTGAGCCAGGCCCCCATCTGCTGTGATCAGACCTGTTAATATCTGGTCATCACTGCAGGGAGTCTTTAACCAATACAGTAGCTATGTGTGTAAAACCTCTGATGGGTTGATGCATAACTAAATTACCTGCTACAATGGAAGTGAGATAGTAGGCTAGTTTTACACATACATTCATGACCTGCTAGAGCAAAGATAGCAGAGCAGAGTTCTAATTATAGAACATAGGTATCCAGTGAAGCACATTCTGTCAAATTTTCTCAGTTTTTATTCTGGGTCATGTATTTAAATTCTCTATAAATTCATCAATTCTCGACAGATTTGCAAAATTCTTTTTTTGTTGACGAGGTAAGACATTCTTTTTTCCAATGATGACAAAATATATCACACATTTAAACTTTAAAGGCTTTGAAATCAGTTCAAAGTATGACCAAACTTCAAACTGCCACCAAACAACCAAATCAACCCCGATCTGAAAAAACTAAATTTCTTCAAAAAGCACTCTTTAGAGGCTTTTGATTTTACCCATATTCTTTCGATAAAATATTTTTAGATTTTGAGATATTTAAGGTCAAAGAAAAAACCAATAATCGCAATATGACCTTGACCTTTGCATTTTTTGAAATTTTGAAACTGCGAAGTCCTTTGAAACAACAAACAATACAATCTGTGAAAATTTCATAAAGATTGATTAAAAAATAATGGCAGAATCATCAAAAAACTAAAAAAATGCCTATTCTCAAAAAAAAAATTCCTCCATATTTTAGTGCACTTTGACCGCTTATTGAAAGCCATTTTATGCATTTTCTGAAATCGCCACCCCATATATTTTGTGCGCAAAGATCTTCGGAATCAATTTCAAAAAACAGAATGAGCGTATCTAATCTCTAACAAAAATGGGCATGTTTTTCGTGGACACACCCTAATTTGCCAGATTTTTTCAAAGATTCAAACATTCAACCTCTACTAGCTCAAAATTTTCAAAGATATGGATATTGCCACTCATCATATTTAAAGGGGCAGTTGACAGAGAACAGAATGCAAAAAACTGCATACAAATAAAATGTCAAATGACAGAGTTATCGGCAATTATATGTTTTGATGCTAAACGCCACCTAGCGGCAAAACTTAGTACTAAAATGAAAAACAAACTTAATGGTGCACAACTTCAGATACATGTGAGTATGCATGGAAATTTTCATATTTGTAGCACTTCTAATCATGCCGCAACAGCGGCCACAAAAAAAGTGCAAAGAATAATAATAATGGAAAAAAAAAAGGGAAAAAGAAACACAAGAAGAACAGTAGGTTTTCGCGGCTGCGTTGCAGTCCACGAAAACCTAATTAGTCAGAATAAAATCACAAATAATTTTGAATGTAATATAGGGACAAGGCAAGGGGACATGACTAGTACGATAGTTTTCAATTTATACATAAATGAATTAGTTCCCTTTCTACGGAATGAAGGTCATAGAGGAATTTTTATAACTAATCAAATCTCAGATATTATATGTATTCTCTTCGCGGATGACGTTGCTAATTGCGCGGACACAGCAGTTCAACTGCAGTTACAACTTAATTCTATTCATAAATTTTGTGAGCATACCGGGATGTCAATAAATGAAAATAAAACAGAAATAATTGTTTTTAGAAACGGAGGCCCTTTAAGGCCTTATGAAAAATGGTTCTTTAATGGTTCACCAGTTAATGTTACATCTATGTACAAATATATGGGTTTAATTTTTACACCTAAGTTGTCATGGACAAAAGCTAAAGAAAAACTTGCTGCACAAGCTAAAAAATCTATATATGCTATTAAATCATACCAACGGATGTTTGGAAAATTCTCTCATACAGATTATTTTAAATTATTCGATTCAATGGTTAAGCCTATTTTAACATATGGGCGGAAATATATGGAACTGAAATCTCAGACATTCTTGAGCAGGTGCACACCCAATATTGTAAAGATTTTTTGGGAGTAAATAATTATGTAAATGATAATGTTGTATTGGGTGAATGTGGAAGAACTCCTCTATATATTGATCACTATGTCAAAGTTATAAAATACTGGTGTAAGCTTATTTGTATGCATGACCAAAGATACCCAAAAAATTGTTATTTAATGTTGAAAGGACATGATGATATTGGAAGAAAAAACTGGGTCTCATCAGTTAAACATTTACTTTTTGAATACGGTTTTGGCTATGCGTGGCTTTCTCAAACTATCGGTAATGTTAATTTATTTATTCTTAATTTTAAACAAAGGTTAATTGACTGTAATTTTCAAAATTGGCATGATAGGATTCAAACCTCATCACGATGTGATACATATAAATATTTTAAATCTATGTTAAATCCTGAAAAATATCTTAATATTGATATGCCTTTTTATGCAAAAAGATCTCTAGCTAGATTTAGATGTTCAAGCCACAAATTATCGATTGAAACGGGGCGACACTTAGGGGTTCCTAGAACAGAGCGATTATGCAGATTTTGTTTTCAAAATTTCAATATAAGATTTTTGGAAGATGAATTTCATGTATTTTTTGTTTGTCAAAGATTTAATGGGGAAAGACAAAAATATATTTTACAATGGTTTACTGGAGAATGTAATTTTCAAAATTTTTGTAATCTGATGAAATCTGAAAGTGTTGATAAAATTAAAAATTAAAAATATGATTTTTATAAGATTTTTTTTTTTTATAAATTAAATTTGAGACACAACCAGTTTTGTATATATGTATTCTCTGTTTGTATTTTGGGCCGGTGGCCTTTATGTACACAATTAATAAAATGTTATGTTATGTTATGTTATGTTATTGATGGTCACTATTAATAAGGTATTTTAACTTTGCCATTTACTTACCGTATAAGTTTTTTTTCCCGTTTTTTTTTTAACGTGCTGCAAATTTGTACCAATTTGTTAGACCTAAACATATTCGTAAAAAAATGGACACATAATAATTTGATCAAGATCGAATCACTGCACGACCTCACCAAGTCAACTAGAGTTAAATCCAATCTAAATCTACTGTGAAGACACGTTTTTACATGCAAATCTGCCCACAGGTAAGCGCTTGGTCAGTATAAAAAATTGGAACGTTCATATTTTGTTTTCCTAATTATTTCTTCTCTAAATGACTGAAATACTGTCGGTGGGACGTTAATCCCAACAAACAAACAAACAAACAACTTATTTATTAACTTACTTTCCAGTGTTTTAAGTTCAAGGAATTTGTTTTTCACTGTAAAAATATACAGAAGTATATCCATAATAGCAAATGAAGAAAACCTACTACGTGAAATCGGCAAATATAATCACCCCCTTTGAAGATTAATCTTCAAAGGTGGTAGATTATATTTGCCGATTTTACGTAGGAGAAAATGGCGATTAAGTTTTGCTATTAATCGGCAAAGTGGGGTTGAAAAAGACAAATGTTCCACGTTATAATGAGTGTCTAAACTACGTATTTCATTTCTATAAGCCAAGCTGTTTAAACGGAAATTGAAACAAATTTATAATGTTGCATTTAGCAAGTTCCGGAGGACTAGTGAAACTAATCTGTGAGCAATTCATTTTTCAATGTTTTAAAAACAGTTTGTATCGGTGACAAGTTGTCTCATGTAAGGAAGAAAAGTTAACGGCGAAGGAATCTACATCAATTTTCAGGATGGAAAGCTTACTGGGAAGGAATCCTTACTAAGGCTGTATTTTCATCATTGACATTCGTATTTTCTAGGTCTACCGTTAACGAGGGCCACATCTTGAACTGGTAATAGCCTTTCATAACACTGTTTTCAATATGATACTGAAACATTTTGGAAATATTAAGAAGTATGTAACTGTAGAACTCGGTTTAAGTTGACACTGACACGTGAAAAAAATTCCAATGGTACCGCTCTAAGAAGGGCTAAAATTACGATATCAACTGGAACCGGTGAAGCTGCAACGGAACTGGAGAAATGTTGCGAATGTAATCAGATAAAACACAGCAAAACAGATGAAAGATTTCATCTGAAATATCCAATATATTTACTATAATTAATGTGTCTACGAATCAGTCTGTACTGATTTTCTTGTTTTGCTAATTTAATACTGTTTAAATCGATAATCTGAAAAGTACGTCGGAACTGGCTTACAAACTTTATGGCTATTGTTTCTTTGGTATTTTACTAACTTGTGGTTCTACAGTTCTGTCAAAACCTTATTTTCATATACAATACAGTTCGATTCAAAAAGCTTAAAATGGAATCACATTTAAAAGTATACCGAGGGTGGAGGGTCCATCTTTAATTATATTTTAATTGATTTATCATAAAACAAGATATTCTGGAAATGGTGGACTTTATTACCACTGCACGTAAGTAAGTCTTACCCCGCCAAATGTCTGTCATCTGTTCACATGTGTAGTCGTCTGGAATACTGTTGGTGTACAGGAAGTACATAACAGCGACGAACGAGTCGAGAGGTACATCCGGGATATCAACCGGGCTCTTTAGGAAAAAGAGGAAGAAAAAAAACAACTTTCTTTTGTTTTTTAATATATATCCACATACACTACCTTAATATAATATTTGAGATTGTCACAGTGTTAAGAATAGTCTAGTGAACAAAAAAATAATGTTTCAAAATATCGACTCCGGGTAGTTATCAGTATACATGTATAGTGTTGTTTGAATAAGTATAAAGATAACAACGCTAATCAAAGGACAGATGGAGACTCCTAATGGTGTGTTAGGCATAAACTGCAATCGTAAAGGAGAAAATTTAGAACTGTCTTATTGGTGTCCACATTAAATGGATCTTAATTACTGCTGATATATTATTTTGCTGTGAGGCCCACAAATATGTAAATGAATGACACATTTTTATTTGCTTTATACCTATTAGATTTACCAAGGATATATCACATGCCAGAGAAGCGACAACTGCTGTACTTTATGTATAGGGTGCTACTGGCTTACGTCATACAATATCATTCATAGTATTTTCACTGATTTTCCCCCAAATTACGCATCGTTGTAGAGGTATCGTTCGTTGTGTGCGGCAACAAATAAAAATTAAGAATGTTGTCGAATTTATATATGTATGATTTGTAAAAATAAATGACATATGCCAAACAGGAGCTTGTCATACGAACATATTTATCCATTGTATAACGATGGTACGAGCAAACAGGTGCACGTATAGCTTGTCTGCCAGAGGCATTGAATTTGGATATCAGTTATTGAAATTCCAACGATCAGTTATAATATGTTGCGAAGTTTTCAAAAGACAGTCATTTATGCATACTGTTGTACAACACACAAATCATTAACTCTTACAGGCTTCTTGTATTTTGCAAAGAGTGGGAAAAGGCACAGTGACCGAGAAAATGTTAACACACACACACACACACACGCGCGCGCGCGCGCGCGCTTTGACCCTGCAACTCACCGAGGGCTTACTTGCTAACAGCGTCTGAAAAAATGAAGATCTCGAACTAAGTATTGCCTTGTGCCCGTGTACCAGCGTTCCTTTGACGTTGAAACTGATGTCACTGTACTGCTGGTTGTTTACCAGATGTTCGAGGTCTGCAGCCAGCGTGAACTTTGGTGGTTTAGCACCTGTCAACATTAAACATCAATCCGTGTCAGAAATAATTTATCTTTGGTCAGTCTTCGTTGAAATTAGAGTGTAATGCCGAAAAATGTTTAGAATACTTATGTTCGTGAAGTTTTGTTTGACATTATCATAAAATTTGTTAAACAGTGAAACTATTATAACAATCAAGAAACTGGTTATTTTTATCACATCAATATTAGAAAGATCAGATAATGACACTGCTAGAATTTAAACTGCGACACTGCTAGAAGTTAACTGCTTATGGCTTGTTATTCTTAATTATAGTAAAGTACTTAAGTGTATACGTCAGTTATACGTTTATATTTTACCTGAGTCTTTACCTGTTGTAAACAATCGCTTATGTTATTCATCTCATTTTTATTGTAAAGACAGTGTGAACATCACAACTCAATTCTAACATAATGTATTGCTGTTTTGTAGGCCGGTGACTTTTAAGTCTATGTAAAATCAAGGGATCCCTGGGACAGGGCCAGTTCTGAACCATGGTTTGAACAAACTTGGTATATGTCTATAAGGTCATGTAACACACCAAATATCTAAACCCCAGGCCTTGTGGTTTCTGACCAGAGGATTTTTCTAGTTTTTCCTATATAAGCCTATGTAATGTCAAGTGACCCTTCGGCGGGGCCAGTTTTGGCCCCCAGGGCCATGAGTTGAACAAACTTGGTAGATGTCCATAAGGCCATGTTACACACAAAATATCTCCAATAACTCAAATAACTCCAGGCCTTGTGGTTTCTGAGGGGAAGATTCTGTTGTTGTTTTTTTCTATACACGTCTATGTTTAATCAAGTGACCCCTGGGGAGGGGCCAATTTTGACCCCTGGGCCATGATTTGAGCAAACTTGGATGAGATCCACTAGACAATGCTATACACCAAATATCTAAACTCCAGGCCTTGTGTTTTCTGAGGGGAAGCTTTTTCTAACGGACACCGGACAAAAGGCGATCACAAAAAGTTCACAATGAGCACGTTGTGCTCAGGTGAGCTAAAAATGCGAACTAAGAGATAATTATATTTTCGAAGTTGAAACAAACGACATGTTGTAATTATCGGTCAGTGTTAGTTTATACTGTATTATTTTTTTTAAATAAAAAGTACAGTTTTTATCCCTATCAGAATGTCCTTTTTTCTCCAATTCTTATGAAATACCTTTCGATCCAAAACGCAACGGTAGCAAACATTTTAAGTGGCTGTCGTATCATGCCGTCGTGTTCTCGTGTAGCACAGTCGTAGGTCGTATCGTACTATCGCGTTGTCGTATCGTACCGTCGTGCGATGACCATCATCATTAACCAATACTAGATCACGATGGTACGATAAGATATCACGGCGGTTCGATACGGCGTCACGACGGTACAATACGATATTTCGAAGATATGGTATGAAATCGCAACGGCAAGATACGACAATCACTTAAAATGTCGTACGTCGCGTTTATAAGTCAACGTACGGAACTAGTTTCGTCGTATCGTGATCTCGTATACTCGTAGTACGGTCAAGAACTCGTATCGTACCGTCGTGCGTCTTATCATACCCCGTGAGATCGTATCCTACGTACCATGGTGATCTCGTATCGTACCGACATATTTGGTATAGCAATCTTGCGATATTTCACAGTGGCTTTACATGATTCCGTACTGAAAATCTGAAACCTACTTTCGATATTCATCAATCGTCCATATAATTGTACTGCGTCTATTTCGACCCAGGTCTGGCTGACAGTGCAGTCGATTTCAATGCGGAGGTTTCGACACATATATGTTGGCGCCTGGAACAGTCATAAACAGGATCGCAAAAAGCAGTTGTTTTGGTAATCTATTATAAATAACATTCATATGATTTGGAAGGATAAAAGAACCCTGACCTAGGAAAATTTCCTGAAATGGGAGTGAGCGAAGCTCTGCTGGTGTCTTCGTTTCGGATGTTCTCCCCCACACTGCAGCGACACGATTAACAACTTTTCTTTCATATTTTATACTTTCCGATGTTTTAATCATAATCACTACTTTAGGAGGATATTAAATTTATAAGGAGTGTGAATAAGAGCTGACAGAATCCTAGAACGCCTGACTGGCTTACCCTCTTCTAGACAGTTTATCAAGTACCTTGTATTTGCACATAAATCTGCCACTGTGAGTTGAATATTAGCTGAGTTTCAGCTAAATTACAGGTACCGTAATCAATAGGGTGACTTTTGGTACACGCAAATGGTCACGTGGTAACTCGGTGTGGCAGTAACTAATGCGGTGTCAATTCACTGCGCCGGCTGCTGATTACGATACTCTTAGAACATGGAACGAATTGAAAGTGGTTGTTCGGTACTAACTTTGATTTTTGGTGTGAATATCCTGGAATTTTCTATTTTCTCCACACGCGTAGCGGTATAAATGGGTTCCCACTGTTTCCCATCTTTCTGTGCCAGGATTGCCTTCACAGCCCCGGCGTTGTACGTCTCGTATAGATCAACTTGTGTGATGTACACCGGTCTCTCGAATTGCACCTACAACAAATGAAGCACACCCCCATCATCAGCGATTCTTCTAAAATATCTGTTACTATGAAGGATTCCATTGATAGGTGAAGACTAAATGTACGTTGTAAGGGAAAACATAACCAACTACCCCATTATTATACATTTTGTTTTGTAATTACTTTATAATGTTAATGTATAAGCGTTTAGTATATATCAAAATTAAATAAATAAATAAATAAATAATAAATGTGCGAGCGATTTCCTTGTGTGGAATATGGCATAATTTTAGACAAAAGAACAAAAGTTCTGATTCAGACATTAGTTAAGACTGAGAAAAAGTTCTTATGATTAATGCTTGTCGAAAATCTTTGTGGAACATGTGCCAAACGTTTACACCTGGAAGGTCGTCAATTAAAGAAGCATGGTCTTATCGGCATTTGTAAACACAACGTCGTGATTTAAAACTGTGTGTCAATTTTCTGGAATTCAAATTGATGAAGAAGAAAAAAGCTTATTTGTATTTATGTCTGACCTCGATAAACTGATTCGCATCACATGCTGAACTGGCCCATGTGCCCGGTAAGTCGCCATAGGCAGGGTAGACTTGAGGTTTCCCGAGGATCTTCTCCGCACACCAGCTGAATGTACAAGTATCTCTCATGTGTTTGTGGTATGGAGGAACGTTCATACCTTGAGTACCTGCTTGTCTGAGAGAACGAGGCTCTGTCGTGTTCCCACCCATGATATCTACCCGAGGTACTTACAAATCTTTAAGCTATTTTTAAGCAAAATACAACCTTTAATTTGAGCGAATACTTTGAATTACTTCATATAATTGACTACAGTTTAGTCCTATAATGATGACATTTAGCATACATTAGATCAGACATCATGAGGACAGAGTTTCGTTTCCACCAAAAAGCTATACAAGAGGGATTTTCATATCAAACACAACAAATGCATTAGTGATCATTAATATTTTAAGTATTAATTCTCTTTTTCCTTATTCTTCCATTTATACATATAACATTTATGATGTCATGAAGTATAGTCAACACTTGGTCTGACTGTACCAGACACCATATACCACGAGCAAAAAATATATTCGATATGTAAGAGAATAAATTAATCACAATGATAAATAAATAAATTTGTAAATTAAGATTCTGTATTACGTTCGCATCGCAAATTGATTACAGATGTATGAATAACGTTATGAGAAGGTAAAAATATATGAGGATGTCATAATAACACCAATTTTATGCTATACTAAAGCAAAATTTAAAAAGTGGGTGGAGAACTGGAGTCCCTGTAGGTAAATCTTTGACCGATTAAAGTGACGATATCTCAGACCCAATGCATATTCGTAAAACATTTTCCATTCCAAACTTTAGATTGCAGATCTACTCACTTTTTCTGATCATACTCAGACGATACATTCAGTACTTTGGAGGCCCACTGTTTGATAACATCGGTCGTCTTACTTAGTTCAGTCAGGTCAATCAGCTTCCGTCTGTACCCCGGCGCAAGGCATGAGCCAGTTTGTTGCGGCAGCGCGGGCCTGTAATCGTTTTTAGGCTGAGAACCATTAAGTGGGGGATACAGCGCATCAGGCGAGAAATGGCTGTACATCATGGACCAGAGCGGAGCACAGGTGAAACTATAACGATTTACAGGAAATATGCTAATTTTGTCTATTTTCACAAATATGTTTCTTTATTAATTTGAATGCGACATAAAATATCAAAACAAAGGCAACACATAAAACAATTACGGGAAAATCGGCCATAAATCCACTACTGGACGCTATTTGAAATTAAAACCCTCTCGAAGGTTCCTGTAGGCCGGTGTAACGAAATAAAGTGTCCCCCATAGAATAATGACCTCCGGTCATTTTTCTTCGGAAAAAGTGACCCCCTTTCTATATAAATAATAACCCCACCTTAAAGAAATAGAATACGGGAAATCGACCATAAATCCACTACTGGGCGCTATTTGAAATTAGAACCCTCTCGAAGGTCCCTTTAGGCCGGTGTAACGAAGTGAAGTGACCCCCATAGAATAATGACCCCCCCTACATTATATGTATAAAATATTGACCCTGGTCATTATTCTTCAGAAAATGTGACCCCTACATGATATATATCAGATATTGTCCCGGGTCATTATTCTTCAGAAAATGTGACCCCTAGATGATATGTATAAGATATCGACCCGGGTCAATAATCGTCAGAAAAAAATGACCTCCTTTCTATAAATACTGTCTCCCTTTAAATAATGACCCAATCGATGATATTTCTCTCATGGTCTCTTATTTACTGAAATACTCTCGGTATAAGTCGACAACGATAAAAAAAAAATACAAAAATAAACATTAAATATATAATCATCTATCAGCATTTATATTACAGACGAAAAATATCATATATTCCTGTGCTAAATCACACCCCTTCCTTATTTTTTTTAAGTTTTAGTTTCCCTCTTTAACAGTACTCAGATCGGATAGTCGTAACGATGTAAAGTGACATAGAGTCACGACCCCTGTCAGTATCTTTAGAGGATACTCTAAGCCCATGTTTGAATGAGGGATAAAAGAAAGAAAAAAAAATGAATGTCACCTAAGTGCCACCATACGACTTTATGTTTGGTTGTGAGCGAGTTGCCATTATGGTCAAGGTCAAGGGCTCTATTACCAATTGGTCATAGTAAAGTACTATGACCGGGGAGGAGGGGGGGGGGTCATTTTTTCTGAAGAATAATGACCGGAGGTCTATGAGGGACACTTTAATTCGTTACTCCGGCAGTAAATAGTGACTCTTGCTCTCACCGAAATTCGTTCAAATCCACCTTTGGATTTGAAACACCACACTATTCGGACTCTTGTAAGACCACCGTTTATTCTCGCACACATTGGTCCCAACCTGATTTGTGGTTATTATTGCTGGTTGTCCTGTACATTGCGTTATGTCTTAAACAACACATTTTTGTCTTAGTCCTATATCTCGATCGTGTTATTTTTATTTATTTGTTTTTTTGCACATGTAGCCGGGTACAGGTATTTGGTGATAAATCAATAAGCAAGAAGAAATGTGACTTGATAGCTCAGTCGGTAGAGTGCAGGAACGGTATCCCTGTGGCCCTGGATTCGAGTCCCGGTCGAGTCATTGATTTTTTTCACCACCTGTTACATACATATTGTATAAAAACTCTGTCGGCAAAATAAATGGTGCATACGTCGCTCCCTGTATATAAATCTTGATATTGTTCTTAGAGACCCTGTTCTTACTGTCCTTAATATCAGACTCCCCACTCTAACAACAATGTCAGAAACTTATGTACTAAATTCATTTAGTTGATCGTTTAAAAACTTATATACGAATATCATCGTAAGATAACCTCAACAAAACTTTGTAATATAATACGTCTGTATCGACCTGTGTACTTGACATAGCCATACCTGGCTACAGGTATTTAATATTTAGATTTGTTTTGGATACGGTTGTGCCTCTGCTTAAATTGTTTATCTATAAATTATAGTAAAACGCAGGTATCGATAATTGATACCAGTTAAAACTTGATAAAATATGAATTCAGAAAATTAACATGGCTACACAAATCGATCTATATAAAATAACACGACTTACATGAAGTTCGTTTTCTCAAGGAAAGGGACGAACAAATGCATGCAAGTATATCAATACTTAAAAAATAATATCATTGTCTCTGTTCTTTTTCTCTCTCAATCTCAAGTGATATTGAGAGAGAAAGTAATTATCATTTATTGCACAGAGAGAGAGAGAGAGAGAGAGAGAGAGAGAGAGTACCTTAAGATAATCGTTTTATATCCTTTAACAGGTATGCGTGCTTTTCATAACTAAAGTTAAGGACTTTGTGATTAGCTATGTTCATATAGATTTTCCCTTGTGGTATACTGCGGTATACTGGTCTGTATTTACACAGGAATTTTTATCTGTGCTTTCTTTTCTTCCTAGATCGGTTTTCAGATTATAATAGACGAGAGAGGGGCTAGCGGTACGATTTTTCGTTGGAAAAATAATAACAACTCGAGCCCCCCCCCCCCCCCCCCCCCCCCCCGCCATAAATATACATGTATACCTAACTGTTTTAAAACGAATGTTAGATAAGTCAATATCTTACAACGATTTATAGTAAAGATACACGGAGTATGTAAATATGCAAATCACTTTCTTGCGTGAAATAGGGCTTGACTTTAAAAATAAAAGAGAAATCTGTTACAGAGGTTAAATATTTTAAGTGGAGTTTAAATTTTAGGTAATTCAATAATGCCTATACACGTGTAGCACCAAGACTACAAGTTGTTTTCAGGCTCAAGATGTGGCTGGTATCCAGGAGGAGGAAGCGGGGGATACAACACATCAGTACATCGGGTCAAGATGTTTAAACATCTTCAGCACACACACGCACGCGCGCGCGGCATTTTCGTGTCATCCATGACCTGTATATATGATTTCTTAAATTTTATAAGGGAACCAACTTGAGATCACAGATCAAATTTATACCTTATTTCCTTGTCCGTCATCAATAAAAAACAAAGAGACTTGATTCGAGTTTGGACATACCAGGGCTTGGACCCCCCTCTGAGGTCCGTTGATTGATCCGCACATGCTATACACTATGCTTTTAACTACTTTATACACGTTTCTTTCTATAAAGTATATCTTGCATTTCCACGTAAGTCGTATCAATCTACTTAGGTCTATATGCATTAATAAAATCTTTAAATAAGCAGTTTAATTACTCGTAGTTAGAATAACAAGAAATATCTTAAAAAAAGAGAGAAGATATTTGGCGTTGAAGAGTGTATAGTAGTCGTCCCTCCACTACACATTATTGTAAGAGTCTCTCTTGCTTTTATGAGTCAAACGGAGACGGCGATACTGCTGTGGTGTTTATAACATTCGGATCGCAACAGCCGCAGGTCTCAGTTTGGAGCAAAGACAACAGCTATATATCCAACAAAGAAACAGTAGTTCAGTCCGATGTCGTGATGATGAAGCATATATTACAGCTACTTGTATATGTAATGTTATGCAAACTATGCTTTATATTATAACACATGCCTTAATAATAAAAGACTATCTTGTAATTGATATCAGTGGAACATATCCTCCAATATATTTATTTGTTTATTTCTCATGAGTGTTGTTGTTGTATTGGAGTTTACCGTCGCTGCGATAGTATTTCAATCATATAGCGACGTCCAGCTAATTACAGGTGGAGGAAGACCCCGAGTACACAGAGGTACCCGGGTAGAACCACCGACCTACCGCAAGCCAGCTGGAAGGCTTCCTCACATGAAAAATCCGAAGTCCCTACCGGGATTCGAACCCACAGCGGTGAGGGGCTGAGAGATTTGTAGTCCACGACTGTAACCGCTTGGCCACGGCGGCCCCGGTTCTCATGAGTGTGCTAGAGTTTACTATTGCTGTGAGAGTATTCCAGTTATATTGAGACGTCCAGCTAATTATATGTGGGGAATTGCTTGCACATAGGCACCCGGTACAAACCAACCAGCACGGGAGCGGGAGGTCGTGGGTCCTATCCCCGGCCGCGACACTACAAAGTCTTAAAAATGGTTCTGTTATAGCTCCCTTGCTTGGCGCTCAGCATATAAGGTTAGTTGCAGGACTGGTCTGCCCGGTGTCAGGATAATGTGACTGGGTGTGGTATCATGCCACATGTCTACAGCGTGATACTGCAGTGTGACAGCACTATATCTGTCTCCAAGTAGACATCGTCTCCAAATGACTGAAATACTGTCGGTTGGACGTTAAACCGAACAAACAAACAAACCAGCAACCTAGCGAAAAATAAGTGAGCCTTTCGTGCTCGAACCCACAGCGGTGAGGGACTAAGTGATTAAGTTATTATTATTAAGTGTGTAATACTATACAAGATGAAAAAAAATCTTCCACTCAATACATTTCCATTGAAGATAATACCGGAAACAATTTATTACATAATCATCTTTCACTCGAATAGATTTATTTTTAGACCTTCTGACATCACTTGAATAGATTTATTTTCAGACCTACTGACATAACACTTCTGCTTAGTCTCATCATTGACGTTCAGGACCTGCATCTAGGAAAGTACTTGTCATAAGAGTTCGTTTCCTTTTAATGTCCAATTTCCGATGTGAATTACATATAGTTTTATTTATACAGAACAAGTGTTTTGTATCTGAAGCTTAAGTCATCTGTGTTACAGGTGTCGGTGATAAGCCATGGAGACCCTCCCAGCCAGAGAAATTGCCAATCAATATTCCTGGTGCAGGAGACTAAGCGGTCAATTTGCTGGTTATGACGTCCAACCAACGGTATTTCAATCACCTTGGGGCTTTGTCGATACGGGAAAGGTATAGTCCTGCCTCACCGCACCAGTTCGCCTTGGCACCAATATCATACCAAGTCACATCATTAAGCAGGTGTAACCATTACTGGAATTATATTTTTAAATGCTGAGCCATTACAGCGACTTCGGGATGTCTTGACCGGAGATCGAACGCACGACTTTCTAGTTACGACGCCGACGATCTAACCACTCGGCCACAGGGACCGGCTACCTGACACTTCAGTTCTTGAAATGATTGTGTGATATTAACCATAGTCGAGCATATTGCCACATACGTTATCTCTAGTTTTGATTCAGATTGTTAAATAAATGCGGATTCTATAATGTAAAGAAATTGAAAAATAAAACTTTGTTAGTAGAGGGCAATGAAACTCTCAGTGTAGACAATGTGATTTTGAATAGTATAATTCTATGGCATATTTCGAACTTGGCTGTGAAATTATGATCTTGAGTTTTTGCTCCTTTTTTGTCTCTAATATTTACTCTTGGCCTTTTCGTCCGATGTCAGCCATAATTGCACTTGGTTTAGGTACTGTGGTCAGTTTCATCTTTCATTAAGATTGCTATACAAATTTGGATCCCAAAGCATGAAACTGAAATTTGTAACTGATTTTTTTTTTCTTTAGAATTCGCAGGACTTTACCCCCACTCCATATGGTCCGAAATCAGCAACAATCAAACTTGACCGTGAAATGCGTTATAAACATTGTCTCTAGATCTGTTTAAAACTGCTGAACACATTTGAGTGTATACGAGATGTGGTCGACAAACGGACGGAGAGCAACCAACGATCCTATCTCGCACTAGTCACACTTCGTAATTACATCTCCTGAGCGCCTAGCAAGTGTGCTATACCCTGATAACCTAAGCGCCCAGCAAGAGTGCTATGCCAGATGCAATTTGACGCAGTAGATCAAACCCGCAGCCTCCTGCTCTCGAGACGCACTCTCATATATATATATATATATATATTATACTTACACCCCCCCCCCCCCCCCCCCCCCCCCACGATGCACGTCACAGAGTCGCCGGGAATAAACAATACCCTGTTTATATGATTATCTTCAACCAAAAGCTGTCCACGACTTCTCGAAATGCTTGTTGATAAATGAAATAAAAACCATTACAATCCATCCATGCCTTTTGACATACCCATAGTCAAAACTGATATACATTGATAGTCTGATACCCCTGAATATTTTTATGAAGTCGAAAGTCAACCCATGCCTAGTTATCGAGACAAAAACTACTGCGCATGCGAAACTTTAACCAAATTAAATTATTTACCTTGGTTGTCTCTTGCCCCCCTTTCAAGACATGAATGGTTATTTAGATACAAGCTCGATAGTAATTTGCATGCAAAATTTTTGATCAAACAGTTCAAACGCTGACGAAAGGGTGATTGCAATAGCTCTCATATCCTTCGAGTATTCGAGCTAAAATAAATTGCTAAGTACTTTAAAAGCGTGTTAACTTTATAACGACGACTTTGATCGCAAAGAGCAGAACACGAGTTTATATAGAAAACATTTTATTGACAAGATTATTTTACTGACAAGGCAAGTCGATTACATGTATAAGTAATGTATACATTAATAATATAGTATAAAGACGTACAGAACTGAAACATTCTTCATATTGCAGCAACACATCTGATAAATACATTTTGTTCAAATTGAGGACACGGAATGATAACGTTTTGTTTTATAAAAATTCCTTCATCTTTAATACATACCATGTAAAACCAGATAAACTCATCTTTTTCCACATACCGTACACGTTTACAGGAAAGCTAGGGAAATAATTGTCGACTACTTGTTTTGAGCACTTTGTGACAACATCAAAGGACCTGATGTTCCTACCATAAACAACCTCATTGGATACTATAGCATGTAAGTTATCCCAAATTTATAACGTTTTCTTACTGTTGATACTAAAATCATAGGGTATAAGTATAAGCTATATGAAGTACGTCACTTAATAACATTGCATAGATCCACGACACTGCAGTCTGTCTACACCCTGTTCGAGAACCACCCGACCTATCCCCTGATATTAAATCATTACATTGAGTCTGATTTTGCCATCATTTTATCTTTAATACTGACCATTATTTCAGTAACGTTGCTTACTAATGTGTATTGTGCCAGTTGAGGGTAGTCATAAATTTACTCCTTAAAGTTGATTCAGCTGATTCGGCTTCCTGTACTGCTATATACACTTCTGTTCTTTTTCTACATAGCTTACACGGTCTCTTAAAATATATTTCAACACGAACAGAAAGAGGGAAGTAAATCATGTTTTAGTTTGTAAGAACATGATCCAGCTACATGAGCCATGATTCAGACGGGCCCTGCTTGGACGCACATGACACAGGGGTGAAAACAGACAACATACTGCAAACCACAGACACGGACATTTAACAAGCGCAGTTAAACAACTTATCCATTGCACTAGCATTGTAAAGCACTTTTAAAAACAAATTTTTGACACAATAATGATCCAGCCATTATAAAAACCGGAGACTTCATTGGGCACATCCCGAGAGACTAGAATTTGGAATCTTATTTTCAGACCTCTTTTCCATAGATAAATGAATATAATTTCCAGACTTATTTAACAAAGATTTCATAAAAAAAGGAAACCCAGGAGTACAAACTGGGAGCCAAATATACAAATGCTTTTTGATGAAACACATACATATTAAACATATGTAAAGATATGAATTCATATCACTGAAATTGATCCCATTTAAGGAAAGCACCGAGACGAGAGTCTTTGACAAACTCCTGAAATGGTAGACCTGATCCTTTAACTATAATTTTTTCAGGAAGAGAAAAAATCTTAGATGTAACCATGCTGTATAAGACATTCCATCATTTAGATTTAGCACTTTTATCTCTGGATACATCAGATACAAAGAAAATGAAGACTGGATTATGCATGCTTTTCAATATTATGTTACCTGTCTTACTGTTCCACACATAAAGCCAACAACACACACAGCAGAATCTCTACCAAAATCATTAACTACTTAGATAAGAAAGAATGTGTATACAAATGAGGGACATTCCAAATGATCAGACATGGCTTCCCTCCAGAGCTAGACTGGTTGTCAACTCTCATTACAGGCTTTAGAAGACATTCTGCACAAGAGAGGTTATACTAGCTAACACGTTTCCCTGATTTTATCAATATTCACACATACTTTTATTTGCAATGTTAATGTTACAGCAGTTATAATACAAATGGCTTTTGACTGCATTTTCTCCCTTATTTTTCCTATTCCTGAAGCACTTCTGAAGCCTTTTTTTCTTAATTAATCTGTTGTAAAAAGTTGAATGTCAAAAGCCATTAATTAACAATACTTGATACTGTTCATGAATCCAAATAGATCTCTGATGAGTTCTTGAACTGAATTCCACCCCTGCAACACATCTGTTCCTGGCCTTAATCCTTCCAATCCTTCTTAATATGAAACATCCAATCCCACGCAAGAATTTCGTTTCTATCGTCATCAATGAATACACTTTTCACTTTGTACTCCCCTCGCTGAATCATTCCGCTGGGGAACTCCTCCTCTGAGGACTTGAATTCGTAGTCTTTACTCGATGGACCAAAGCTTCCCACCATGTATTCTTCCTTTGCTGAAAAAGATATCAATTTTTCTATTTAACTGAACAATGCCTGTCTTAACAGATTTTTCCATTCTTACACCAACAGACAAAATATATCAGAAGTGGGATGAAGACTAAAAATGTTGTACATAATAATAGTATGCAAGTTCTAGACAGATTTTCTTCCTGTAGAGATTTATGTTATATGGATCTAATAATGACCCACTTTTAACTGATAATTTATCCAGATAAATAGCTAAATTACTGAAATACAATTTCCTAGCATAACCTTGTAGATAAACTAGTTTGAGTAATTCAATGTCCTTGACTTCTGCCATTTTAACAAAATGAATTTATAATGAGATTCTACATGTTTGATAGTGAGGACTTGGGTTTATCAGTCAATGTTTTGCTCCCAGCTGCTACACGTTGTCAGTTAATGATATGCATGGTTCTATGAATAGCTTTTTGTGTGTGTGTGTGTGTGTCAATATTTTAAATTTAGAAAGTCTAAAAACCCTTCTTTACCCATGGCTAAAGTGGTGTTATATTCATTAATAATTACTCTGTGGTTGTTAATGCCCCTGAACATACACATAAACTTTCAGAACGATACAATTAATGAATACTGAGATATAACTTGACACTGAGTGGCTTGTATACAAACCAAGCTGCATCTTCCATGTTGACACACGGTTGACTGCTACAGCTCTTACATTCCTAAATGCAATCAAGTTATTTCACCTTCATGCCCAACTCAATATCAGTATCAATCCTCAACGTAAGTATATGAAGAAATTTTGTTGAATAATATAGGAGTCGGTATCTGCACATGCATTTGCTTAAGAAAATACGCAAAGGTTGATAACTCCAGAATAAATAATGCAGTCCAGATTATCTCATTTTAATGCAAATCTGCTCTTTTATATCAACCCTCCAGACAAGTATGAAGAAACAAGTAACTAGTGATGCAGGTAGTCCCCTACCTGCAAGGTGCATAATTTTTCCGTTACCATAGCAACCAAAAACAAGAGGGCCATGATGGCCCTGGATCGCTCACCTGAATATACGGTTACCCAAGGAACATCAGTCTGTATTTAACATTTTGAAATCTGGCCAGTAGTTTTATAGGAGATGATCCCTGTAAAGTTTTCCCTATATACATAAAAGGTAAATAAGCCCCGCCCCTGGCGGCCATGTTTTTTAATTGAATCGGAATAATTTTAGCAACTTTGGTAGAGGTTGACCCAAGGAACATCTGTACCAATTTATTTTTAAATCTGGCCAGTAGTTTTGAAGCAGATAATTTTTAAGGTTTTCATATTTTTTTTCGTTTTGTTGCCATGGCAACCAGAGTTCTATATGGATCAAGTTTATTTTAGGAACTTTTGTGAAGGTTGACCCAAGGATCATTCCTGCCAAGTTTAATCAAATTCTGTCCAGTGGTTTCAGAGGAACTGTTGATTAAAGTTTTCCCTATATACATATAAGGCAAATAAGCCCCGCCCCTGGTGGCCATGTTTTTTACGGATCGGATTTTTTTTTAGCAACTTTGGTAGAGGTTGACCCAAGGAACATCTGTACCAAATTATTTTGAAATCTGGCCAATAGTTTTGAAGATGATTTTTAAAGTTTTCATATTTTTTTTTTTTGTTGCCAAGGCAACCAGAGTTCTAAATGGATCAAGTTTATTTTAGCAACTTTTGTGAAGGTTGACCCAAGGATCATCCCTGCCAAGTTTAATCAAATTCTGTCCAGTGGTTTCTTTGATTCCTCTTTACATTTTTCGTTCATTACTGACATTGTCTTTATTGTCGGATGAAAAGACTATTTGACATTTTTCGTATCGGCTGCACATTGCTGTAAAACAAATCGTAAAAAGGTCTATTGTCGTTATACATGGGATCCCAGCATAATAAAAAGATTAGCGTTCATGCATTAACTTGCATATCTAGCATTTTTAAATTAAATTTTATTCATTATAATACAAAGATTTCGTAAACATTATAAAATGGAAAGGCTTATTCTTAGCTTAGTATTATGACATTCAACTTGGCAAGTGCGTGGGGGAGAAAGCCTCGTTCTGAAAACACAAACCAATGAGTGAACGCGTGTCAAGGATGTTACTGAAAATGCCGCTATATATAGCACACACGGGTTTTCCAAGAAAACTGTTTCAACAAGGGTCAATAGTTTGGTCATTACAGTTATTTTTGTGCTTTTGATTTGTCAATAGATAAAATCTTTGCGAACTTTGACCAATTTAGAACACGACCATTCAGTCGTGTTAGCCTAGGACCTAGCTGGACCGGACCATTTATCTACTAGTGAATGTCGTTCGGTCGGGCCTTAATGTCGAACCTTGCACCCCTTAATAGGTTTATGAAGTCTAAAATAAATCCAATGCCTAGTTACTGAGACATAAGCATAATAACACTGTGCTTGCAAAACTTTAACCAAGTACCAAGTTAAACAAGAGGGCCATGATGGTCCTGAATCGCTCACCTGATTAAAAATGAGCAACATATGTTGGATTTTTCATAATGACCTATTTTTTGACCCCACATGTCCAACTTTCGAACTTGTCAAAGATTTTATGGAAACAAACATTCTGTCCAAGTTTAGTGAAAACTGGGCCAAAAATGTGGCCTCTAGAGTGTTAACAAGGTTTTTCTAAGATTTGACCTCATGACCTACTTTTTGACCCCACATGACCCAAATTAGAACTTGTCCATAGCATTATGGAAACAAACATTCTGACCAAGTTTCATGAAGATTGGGCCAAAAATGTGGCCTCTAGAGTGTTAACGTTTTACTTAGATTTGACCTTGTGACCTACTTTTTGACCCCACATGACCCAAATTCGAACTTGTCCAAGATCTTATGGAGAGAAACATTCTGACCAAGTACACACCAAATATCTAAGCTCCAGGCCTTTGGGTTTTCACAAGAAGAATTTTGAAGGTTTTCATATATAACTATGTAAAAAACAAGAGGCCCATGATGGCCCTAAATCGCTCACCTGAGATAAATAGGTTGACCCAAGGAACATCTCCAATTTATTTTAAAATCTGGCCAGTAGTTTTGAAGAAGACGATTTTTAAAAATACCATTTTTTTTTCTTTTTGTTGCCATGGCAACCAGAGTTCTATATGGATCAAGTTTATTTTAGGAACTTTTGTGAAGGTTGACCCAAGGATCATTCCTGCCAAATTTAATCAAATTCTGTCCAGTGGTTTCAGAGGAAATGTATCTTAAAGGTTTCTCTATATACATATAAGGCAAATAAGCCCAGCCCCTGGCAGCCATGTTTTTTTAACGGATCGGAATAATTTTAGCAACTTTGGTAGAGGTTGACCCAAGGAACATCTGTACCAAATTATTTTGAAATCTGGCCAGTAGTTTTGAAGAAGATGATTTTTAAAGTTTTCAAATTATTTTTCTTTTTGTTGCCATGGCAACCAGAGTTCTTCATGGATCAAGTTTATTTTAGCAAATTTTGTAGAGCCTCACCCATGGAACATTCCTGCCAAGTTTCATTAAATTCTGTCCAGCGGTTTCAGAGGAGATGTCGTTTAAAGCAAATTGTTGACGACGCACGACGGGCTATCACAAAAGCTCACCTTGAGCACTTTGTGCTCAGGTGAGCTAAAAAAGCCTGTCTTACATTTTATAAAGTCAAGGGTTGTAACTCTGAAGTATCTGAGATTTTATTGAGATACTGTGCCAATACACACTGTGGCAAAGTTTGGTAAAGATCAGTTCTCTTTTGTCAGTTTTAAAGAGCAGGCAATGTAAATTTTGTAATTTCTTCAATTCAAGGGTCATAACACTGGAGTGTTTCAAGACAATTTGGCTAGTTATTGTATTTGGTTGAAATATTGTGCCCATTCACATTGTGACAAAGTTTGGATAAGATTGCTTCATATTTTGTTAGGAAGCAGACACTGTTAATTTAGCAATTTTTCAGCAATTCCAGGGCCATAACTCTAGAGAGAGAGTTATCAAACGTGGCCAAGATGTTGTGCCCATAATACATTGTGACATTGTGACCAAGTTTGGTAATGATTGGTTCACATTTGTTTGAGTTACAGGACAACATCAGTGGATGCCTCAGTTGAATCCATATGTCCGGTCATTTGATGGTTAATAAATATGAACAGTTTGTATCAATCCCATGTCTGACTGCTGAGAAATAAGAATGATAGTAAGATGCACACAAAACAGTAACCAGGAATTTTCCAAATTCACAAGAGAGAATTATGGTACTTTGTAAAATCAATGCGTGAGTTATGGGTCTTGGTCAGCAACCTACAATTATGACCCTTAAGACAAATGTGAAGGAATACCTTAAGTAGTTATTTAGAAAGATGCTGATGCCAATGTTAGCTTGAAGAGTCGAGCTAATAATGACTTGAGATAATGGGTTTATTTATCACCTGTCTGATATATGGTTGTTTGTCAATGTGCAAATGTTGCTTCAGAATACACTTTATTCAAACAAGGAAAAGAATTCATCTAAAATTTCATTTATGTTCTTCCTGGTTGAAGTAAGTGTCTTATGGTAAAGATGTAGAAATTTCCTATTGCAGTAAAGAGCCACACATGTAAAAAATATTCATTATATAGGTTGCAAACTTTGCTCATCCTGCCTCATCCTTTTTTCAAACCTATATTTCTAAGAACCTCACAGATCTATAGCAATATTTTGATATTGAGAGTACTATTTTTCACAATCTCATTTAAATCAAATTCAGTATGCTGACTAGATCTGACCACATCGTATAAAGGGTCGTCTCAGATTGACCTTTGTATGAGCCAATCAAATTGGTGGCTACAGAATCGTTCGGCATATCAGGGGGAAGTAACCGCATCAATCTCACAAAAGGGTAGAAAGATGTCTAAGTGGCCGGGTAGCTTATTTGGTAGAGCGGCAGCTCATTCGGTAGAGCGTTTGCCCTGTAAACAAAAGGCTGTGGGTTCGAGTTCCGGTCAAGCTGCACATTTTTCTCACCCTTAGACAAATGTATTACCGAAGTTTGTTTGAAACACGCTATTCAATTGGTTTAAAATCGAGCACTTGTTTAATTTGCACATAAATTACTTAAAAGGTCAATCTGACGTGACCCCTAATGCTATGTTGTAAGATCCTTATCGCGGATAGTGGCGGAGTGCAAATTAGGATATGATTTTAATGAGATTGTATTTTTCAAAACTTATTTCTACATATATAATATCTTGCAAACTGTTGTTTATACGTACTTGAAATTGGACCTCTTGTAATCTTATTGGTAAATTTTAGACCAGCTACTATTTCCCTTTGTACATTAAATGTGATCATGAGTTTATACTTTACACCTTCTTTCACCGTAAACTTCATGTCTTTCAATTGACCTTTGTCTGAAAAAAAAACAAAAACAAAGGAATAAATGGAATGAACAGAACCAATTCTTTGTAAAACAAGAGTGCCAGTGCTTCCACAATATATGCCGCCACAAAATATAAAGACCAAGAGGGTCCTTTTAATTATTCCTTTTTACATTTCTGTAAGCATAATTTAAGCTCATAATGAAGTCTGTGAGACCAATTAATTTTGCTGAACAGAGATAGAACCCTAAAAAGGCTTCCAATATGAAAGTAGGTCAAATAGCAGTATCAGTATGAATCCCTTTTTCTTTCTCCGCATAACACTTGCAAAAATCACTGTACCAGAAAATCCCTGCTTTATGCACTTTCACCTGTTTAGAAACTTGAGTTGTGTTTTCAAGAGACCATGTTTAGAAAGGCGTAACTATTGCAAATATTGATGAACATCAAAATCCCTGCTTTGTGCACATCTACCCAGTATAGTAATGACATTGCCCAAGTTTTGAAAAGATTAGGTCAGAAACATACAAGGAATTGCATTCACAAGGCTGAAATATCAATCAGTTAAAGAGACTAAGTTTCAAGGACAAAAATCTTGCAAAAATAAATGAATCGGAAAATCACCACTTCATGCACATCTACCCATTATAGTAATGACACTGACCAAGTTTTGAAAAGATTCATTCAGAAACAAAGGATGCGTTCACAAGATATGGACGTACGTACGTACGTACAGACAGATGGAGAAGATGATGCCAAAATACGACCACATCTGGTGGCGTATAAAAAATGTAAATATATAATATATAGAATATATATTTTAATCTTCAGATTCCTTATTCCTCTCCTGCAGCTTAAAAATCACAGGCTTGATGCCAGAAATTTCGCCAGCACATACACTCACACTGATCTCATTTACATTTATATCCTGTGTATTGACATGCATGCACAACTAGCCTCAATATATGACAAGTTCATACAAACATCAATCATAGCAATCAGTATCATAACTGACAAATAAAAAAAACAAGAGGCCCATGATGGCCCTAAATCGCTCACCTGAGATAAATAGGTTGACCCAAGGAACATCTGTACCAATTTATTTTAAAATCTGGCCAGTAGTTTTGAAGAAGATGATTTTTAAAGTTTTCTTTTTTTTTCTTTTTGTTGCCATGGCAACCAGAGTTCTATATGGATCAAGTTTATTTTAGGAACTTTTGTGAAGGTTGACCCAAGGATCATTCCTGCCAAGTTTAAAATTCTGTCCAGTGGTTTCAGAGGAAATGTTGATTAAAGTTTTCTCTATATACATATAAGGCAAATAAGCCCCGCCCCTGGCAGCCATGTTTTTTACGGATCAGAATAATTTTAGCAACTTTGGTAGAGGTTGACCCAAGGAACATCTGTACCAATTTATTTTAAAATCTGGCCAGTAGTTTTGAAGAAGATGATTTTTAAAGTTTTCATATTTTTTTTTCTTTTTGTTGCCATGGCAACCAGAGTTCTACATGGATCAAGTTTATTTTAGCAACTTTTGTGAAGGTTGACCCAAGGATCATCCCTGCCAAGTTTAATCTAAATCTGTCCAGTGGTTTCAGAGGAGATGTTGTTTAAAGGTTTCTCTATATACATATAAGGCAAATAAGCCCCGCCCCTGGCGGCCATGTTTTTTTTACGGATCGGAATAATTTTAGCAACTTTGGTTGAGGTTGACCCAAGGAACATCTGTACCAATCTATTTTAAAATCTGGCCAGTAGTTTTGAAGAAGATGATTTTTAAAGTTTTCATTTTTCTTTTTCTTTTTGTTGCCATGGCAACCAGAGTTCTACATGGATCAAGTTTATTTTAGCAACTTTTGTGAAGGTTGACCCAAGGATCATCCCTGCCAAGTTTAATCAAATTCTGTCCAGTGGTTTCAGAGGAGATGTTGTTTAAAATTTTCTCTATATACATATAAGGCAAATAAGCCCCGCCCCTGGCGGCCATGTTTTTTTACGGATCGGAATAATTTTAGCAAATTTGGTAGAGGTTGGCCCAAGGAACATCTGTACAAATTTATTTTAAAATCTGGCCAGTAGTTTTCAAGAGATGATTTTTAAAGTTTTCATATTTTTTTCCTTTTTGTTGCCATGGCAACCAGAGTTCTACATGGATCAAGTTTATTTTAGCAATCAAGTTTATTTTAGCAACTTTTGTAGAGCCTCACCCAAGGAACATTCCTGCCAAGTTTCATTAAATTCTGTCCAGCGGTTTCAGAGGAGATGTCGTTTAAAGCAAATTGTTGACGACGGACGACGCACGGCGCCGGAAGAAGGGCGATCACAAAAGCTCACCTTGAGCACTTTGTGCTCAGGTGAGCTAAAAAGAGGGCCATGGTGGCCCCTTTATTGCTCAGCTGAGTGCCACTGCTCTAAAGGCAACCTTAAGTATTACTATTATGGACCATAACTTCCATAAAAGGCATAATAATCCTTGGTTTATTATCATTATCAATTTATGTATACATCAAGATCAAGAATGTTTATAAATGTGGATGCTAGAATGTAAACAAAGTTTTATACTTCAAGGGTCATAATTGGTGATAGTGGTCCAATACTGTAAAATGATTATATTTCGTGGGCGGTTAATTTTTGTTGTTTTCGTGGATGCCTTTATCCACAAATATTTGTCCCCATGAATAAGTTTAAGGCAAAGGTCATAACCTATGACGATGGCCTGTCGATGTTGATAATGTACCTTACCCCACCCACATACCGGTTTATGAACATTATGATAAGAAAAATAGTGTAAACACTGAAGAAAATATTTTGTTGTGATGTGTATAATTAGCTAACTTATTACTAAAATATTATTATTATTATACAGAAATATAACATAATTCCCGTACGTAATTTAGTAAGTTATTGGTTACATTCATGTTTTAAGTACCAGCTGATTATAGCGTGGGTTACCTTCATGTATTGTATTCTACTGTACATAGCGCTTACGCTAGAAGTTGAAATTATTTTTCTTTCATTTTGTCTTTTGTTCTTTTTTTTTCTTTTTTTTTTTAAAATAAGATATAATAGAACCACATGAAAAATAACCCCCGCAAGTAAAAGTATATTGAGTGTTTATCAATTTTTCACACCTCCCGAGCTGCCCGATATAATAATACTCCACGACCCCTGTCCCACCCCCTGTTCCCCTTGAAGCCACATAATATCACCTGGTTACATCCTGTCGATAATTGGTCAAAGTTACTCCGTTTTTTTCCTATAGAAAAACTGTCCAAAATATTGCATAAATGATGGGGACATAATTCTTGCAACTTTTACGTTTGTTTTCTTATGCAGGGAGGGAATTAGTATAATTACTAAAGAAATAGTCATAAATCATGGATAAAATTTTAAGGTAAATATCCAAACAAGAGGGCCATGATGGCCCTGGATCGCTCACCTGGTATCATTAGGCTATGTAAAATCAAGTGACCCCTGGGGCAGAGCCAATTTTGACCCCAGGGTCATGATTTGAACAAAGTTGGTAAGAATCAACTAGACAATGCTACACACTACCATACTTTACTTGGTAGAGGTCTATTAGCCCATGTTACATACCAAATATATAAACTCCAGACCTTGAAGATTTTTCTAGTTTTTTTTCCAATACAAGTCTATGTAAAATCAAGTGATCCCTGGAGCGGGGCCAATTTTGACCCCAGCGTCATGATTTGAACAAACTTGGTAAGAATCGACTAGACAATGAAAATGCTTTGGGTGTCTGAGAAGAAGATTTTTCAAGTTTTTTTCCTATTAGCCTATGTTAAATCAAGTGACCCCTGGGGCGGGGCCAATTTTGACCCCAGGGTCATAATTTGAACATCTTGGTAAAGAGTCATAAGATCATGCTACATATTAACAAGAGGGCCATGATGGCCCTGAATCGCTCACCTGAGTACCATTGCTTCAACTGATGTCAAGGTTTTTAAACAGACAAGGATTCTGATATAACTTAATCTAAAACATTTTACCCCTGACAATACTACACACCAAATATCTAAGCAATGGGCCATATGGTTTCAGAGAAGACTTGGGCGCAGGGTCATTTATCACCCTAGGGCCAAGACTTTGAAAATCTTTGTAATGAACCATTAGATGCTACTACATACCAAAAATCTTAGCTCTAGGCCTTATTGATTCATAGAAGAAGATTTTTTTAAGATTTTCCTATTTAACTCTATGTAAAACAAGTGACCCCAGGTGTGGGGTCATTTATCACCATTGGGCTATGATTTGTACAATCTTGGTAGTGGCCCATAAGTCTACATACCAAAATCTAGCTCTAGGCCTATGATTCATAGAAGAAGATTTTTTAAGATTTTCCTATTAACTCTTGTAAAACAAGTGACCCCGTGGGGGTCATTTATCACCATGGGCTATGATTTGTACAATCTTGGTAGTGGCCCATAAGATGATGCTTCATACCAAATATCTAAGCTCTAGGCCTTATGCATTCATGGAAGAAGATTTTTTAAGATTTTCCTATATAACTCTGTGTAAAACAAGTGACCCCTGATGCGGGGTCATTTATCACCATAGGGCTATGATTTGTACAATCTTGGTAGTGGCCCATAAGATGATGCTACATACCAAATATCTAAGCTCTAGGCCTTATGATTCATGAAGAAGATTTTTAGATTTTCCTATATAACTCTATGTAAAACAAGTGACCCCTGGTGCGGGGTCATTTATCACCATAGGGCTATGATTTGTACAATCTTGGTAGTGGCCCATAAGATGATGCTTCATACCAAATATCTAAGCTCTAGGCCTTATGAATTCATAGAAGAAGATTTTTTAAGATTTTCCTATATAACTCTATGTAAAACAAGTGACCCCTGGTGCGGGGTCATTTATCACCATAGGGCTATGATTTGTACAATCTTGGTAGTGGCCCATAAGATGATGCTACATACCAAATATCTAAGCTCTAGCCTTATGGATTCATAGAAGAAGATTTTTTAAGATTTTTCTATATAACTCTATGTAAAACAAGTGACCCCTGGTGCGGGGTCATTTATCACCATAGGGCTATGATTTGTACAATCTTGGTAGTGGCCCATAAGATGATGCTACATACCAAAAATCAAAAGGTTAGGCCTTGTGGTTTCGGAGAAGAAGATTTTTTCAAGTTTTTCCTATATTAGCCTATGTGAAATCAAGTGACCCCTGGGGCGGGGCCAATTTTGACCCCAGGGTCATAATTTGTACAATCCTGGTAGAGAGTCATAAGATCATGCTACATACCAAAAATCAAAAGGCTAGGCCTTGTGGTTTCAGAGAAGAAGATTTTTTAAATTTTCATTTTTAAAATCTATTTTTAGCTCCTGTGACCTAATTATGCGATGGACCAGAACCATTTATACAACTTTAGTAGAGCTTCATCCAAGGAACATTCCTGCAAAATATTTTTCAAATTGGCCAAGCCGTTTAGGAGGAGATGTTGTTTGAAGCAATTGTTGACGCCGGACGCACGCACGCACGCACGGACGCCGGACAAAAGCCGATCAGAAAAGCTCACCTTGAGCACGTTGTGCTCATGTGAGCTAAAAATCAAAAGGCTAGACCTTGTGGTTTCAGAGAAGAAGATTTTTCAAGTTTTTTCTATATTAGCCTATGTAAAATCAGGTGACCCCTTGGTGGGGCCAAATTTGATCCCAGGGCAATGATTTGAACTAACTTGGTTGTGATCTACTAGACAATGCTGCACACCAAATATCTAAACCCCAGGCCTTGTGGTTTCTGAGAAGAAGATTTTTCAAGTTTTTCCTATATTAGCCTATGTTAAATCAAGTGACCCCTGGGACGGGGCCAATTTTGACCCCAGGGTCATGATTTGAACAAACTTGGTAGAGATCAACTAGACAATGCTACACACCAAATATCTTAACTCTATGCCTTGTGGTTTCTGAGAAGAAGATTTTTCAAGTTTTTTCCTATATCAGCCTATGTTAAATCAAGTGACCCCTGGGGCGGGGCCAATTTTGACCCCAGGGTCATAATTTGAACAATCTTGGTAGAGAGTCATAAGATCATGCTACATACCAAATATCTAAACTCGAGGCCTTGTGGTTTCTGAGAAGAAGATTTTCAAGTTTTTTTCTATATTAGCCTATGTAAAATCAAGTGACCCCTGGGGCGGGGCCAATTTTGACCCCAGGGTCATGATTTGAACAAACGTGGTTGTGATCTACTAGACAATGCTGCACACCAAATATCTAAACCCCAGGCCTTGTGGTTTCTGAGAAGAAGATTTTTCAAGTTTTTCCTATATTAGCCTATGTTAAATCAAGTGACCCCTGGGATGGGGCCAATTTTGACCCCAGGGTCATGATTTGAACAAACTTGGTAGAGATCAACTAGACAATGCTACACACCAAATATCTTAACTCTATGCCTTGTGGTTTCTGAGAAGAAGATTTTTCAAGTTTTTTCCTATATCAGCCTATGTTAAATCAAGTGACCCCTGGGGCGGGGCCAATTTTGACCCCAGGGTCATAATTTGAACAACTTGGTAGAGATCAAAGAATGCTACAACCAAATATCTAAACTCGAGCCTTGTGGTTTCTGAGAAGAAGATTTTCAAGTTTTTTTCTATATTAGCCTATGTAAAATCAAGTGACCCCTGGGGCGGGGCCAATTTTGACCCCAGGGTCATGATTTGAACAAACTTGGTTGTGATCCACTAGACAATGCTACAAACCAAATATCTTAACTCCATGCCTTGTGGTTTCTGACAAAAAGATTTTTCAAGTTTTTTTTCTATATTAGCCTACCGTATTTACTCGACTGTAAGACTATTCTCCTATAAGACGGGGCCCTCTTTCCAATCCCCAAATCTGTAGTATTTTGCTTTGAACTGTTTATAAGACGGGGTAAAAAAATTCAAATGCAGTTCGACAAACGATAATTTACCGCCGAAAATTTTTAAAGTATACCATGAAAATCTCGCTAAGTTCGGAATTATTTCACAAACAAGAGGGCCATGATGGCCCTGAATCGCTCACCTGAGTACCATTGCTTCAACTGATGTCAAGGTTTTTAAACAGACAAGGATTCTGATATAACTTAATCTAAATCATTTTACCCCTGACAATACTAAACACCAAATATCTAAGCAATGGGCCATATGGTTTCAGAGAAGACTTGGGCGCAGGGTCATTTATCACCGTAGGGCCAAGACTTTGAAAATCTTTGTAATGAACCATTAGATGCTACTACATACCAAAAATCTTAGCTCTAGGCCTTATTGATTCATAGAAGAAGATTTTTTAAGATTTTCCTATTTAACTCTATGTAAAACAAGTGACCCCTGGTGTGGGGTCATTTATCACCATAGGGCTATGATTTGTACAATCTTGGTAGTGGCCCATAAGATGATGCTACATACCAAATATCTAAGCTCTAGGCCTTATGGATTCATAGAAGAAGATTTTTTAAGATTTTCCTATGTAACTCTGTGTAAAACAAGTGACCCCTGGTGCGGGGTCATTTATCACCATAGGGCTATGATTTGTACAATCTTGGTAGTGGCCCATAAGATGATGCTTCATACCAAATATCTAAGCTCTAGGCCTTATGCATTCATGGAAGAAGATTTTTTAAGATTTTCCTATATAACTCTATGTAAAACAAGTGACCCCTGGTGCGGGGTCATTTATCACCATAGGGCTATGATTTGTACAATCTTAGTAGTGGCCCATAAGATGATGCTTCATACCAAATATCTAAGCTCTAGGCCTTATGCATTCATGGAAGAAGATTTTTTAAGATTTTCCTATATAACTCTATGTAAAACAAGTGACCCCTGGTGCGGGGTCATTTATCACCATAGGGCTATGATTTGTACAATCTTAGTAGTGGCCCATAAGATGATGCTACATACCAAATATCTAAGCTCTAGGCCTTATGGATTCATAGAAGAAGATTTTTTAAGATTTTTCTATATAACTCTATGTAAAACAAGTGACCCCTGGTGCGGGGTCATTTATCACCATAGGGCTATGATTTGTACAATCTTGGTAGTGGCCCATAAGATGATGCTACATACCAAAAATCAAAAGGCTAGGCCTTGTGGTTTCAGAGAAGAAGATTTTTTAAATTTTCATTTTTAAAATCTATTTTTAGCTCCTGTGACCTAATTATGCGATGGACCAGAACCATTTATACAACTTTAGTAGAGCTTCATCCAAGGAACATTCCTGCAAAATATTTTTCAAATTGGCCAAGCCGTTTAGGAGGAGATGTTGTTTGAAGCAATTGTTGACGCCGGACGCACGCACGCACGCACGGACGCCGGACGCCGGACAAAAGGCGATCAGAAAAGCTCACCTTGAGCACGTTGTGCTCATGTAAGCTAAAAATGAAACAAACTTGATAAAATGCATTACCTTAATATTAATTTTCATAATAAATCTCGAAAACAACTCATTTTCATTTTCAGAACTTGTAATGTTACGGTTGTGTACGGTCTGGTATGTACGGGTTTTGATGGTGCCCGTGAGAACCGTTAGTGTGAAACTACACCGATTTTCTTACCAATTTTTCTGGATTGTTAATCAATACAATTTATTTTTTTCATTGTAAATGTTAATTAACTTATTAAAACAAGAGGGCCAAGATGGCCCTAAAGACGCTCACCTGAGGACATTTGTGCTGACCAAGTTTGAGGAAGATTGAATCAAAATTGTGGCCTCCAGTGTGTAAACAAGGTTTTTCTAAGATTTGACCTACTGACCTACTTTTCAAACGCTTTTTAGGTCTGTTAGATTAATGATCTTCGATAATTCGTTGAAATTTCTGAAGAGAATCGTATACCTACCAAACTGAAACCGGAAATGGAGGGCTGAATAGTTTCCTAATTTTTCATTGGTTAATAATATTATAACCTAAAACGACCGAATGTGTTTTTATTACCAACAATACGATTATCTGTACTTTCATATCTTTCTTAAAGAAAACCTTTATTTAATATACAATTGACACAATATATTTTCTTAGTCTTTTTATCATTTTATTTAATCGTAGATACTAATTTTAATATAAAACATATATCAAGTATGTAATTTAAAGTAAAAAGTGATTCAATCAAGGGCCAAATTTTAACCATTATCTAGTCATAATCTCTCAAACTAGTAATATTGCAAAATATTTTTTTTATGATTGGTCTATAATTATGAATTATGTGGGTACGGACCACTAGACAATATTTCACATCAAATCTATAGATTAAGCTCTAGGTCTTTTCCTATGTAACTCTATGTGAAACAAGTGACCACTGGTGCGGGGTCATTTATCACCGTAAGGCTATGATTTGAACAATCTTGGTAATGAACCATTAGATGATGCTACATACCAAATATCTAAGCTCTGGGCCTTATGGATTTACAGAAGAAGATTTTTTAAGATTTTCCTATATAACTC
>CM037792.1:21585737-21635737 GCA_021229015.1 Solen grandis | reverse complement strand
AAAGTGGTATTTATATATTTTGAATATATAGCCCCTGAATTTGTTTAATTTGGGTATAAAAGATAAAAACAAACAAATATTAGTATATTTCTAATGAGAGGATATAAAGATCAATTATGGTGAAAATGAAACATTGATTTGTGCAAGTACTTTCAGTACATACTGCGACTAGGTGAGAGTAAAGTCATGTATAGACGATCTGTTTGTAAAATGTATATGTACAGGATGCTAATGTATATTACATATACCATGCAGCTCATGAATATATTTTCTTACCCTGTGGCAGTGGTTAAATGTCTAATATGACCAAAAAATAATCTTTAATTATTCATGTTAAAGTTTCATTTTAACAAAAATGTTTTTTTTGTTAATTATGATATTGTTTTTGGCTCTTTTTTTCTTCAGATAGTAAGAATTAGATTCAACTGAATCTAAAGTAAGCTAGAATATCTCTAACTTATGATTTGCAAACGCTGCTGCAAAGAAAATTGCTGTTTAAAAGAAAAAGTTACCAGCCTATTTTATCTAAACAAAATCTATTATGTTGTAGAATAGTGCAAGAGGTTGAAATTTCTGGTAACAATGTGTCTATTTTCAATTATTTATCTTGACATTTGGAACTTAACTCAGAATTCATCTTTATAGTTAGTCTCCACAATACAGGTCCAAGATTACTATTATGTGCTCCATTAAAATAGTGATGCCAGTATAATTAGGTTCATAACTATATGTAATATAAAATGATAGAAATACAATGTATCAGTTTGATATGGTTTTTTAACACATACCATTACAGAACTGGTATTGACCCAAATAGAGCAAACAAAAGATCAAGTAACAATGTTTTAAAAAAAAAGAAGCCCCGTTACAATGCAAGAAATATTGCTATTTCAGTTAATTTTTTCATAATTCTTTTTTCAAATACAAAAAAAAAGCCAATTTTGTGTGTAAAATTTCACAGATAGGAGTTATTACTTTATTATATTGATGCCACATGTTCATAAAACCTAAGTTAATAGATGCATTCAAACTTTTTGGTTACATTTTGGTAGCTTGCGTCATCATATAGAACAAAAAAAAAACCTTCAGGTGAGTATTGAAGGCTGGCATTGAAACTGCCCCATCTCCTCCTATTTCTATATTTACTTAGAATAGTTTTGTAGTCAACCCTCGAAATAGTCACCTGATATTAATATAACATCTGATTAAATAAAAACACATAGCTAAGACTTGTGTAATCTACTGCAAAAATGTTCAAGTTGTAAGATGTTGTTTCCCAATTGACATAAAATAAGTACATGTAATTGTCAACTAAAAGGTTAACAAAAGAAAGACAACCAACAATGAAAATAAAAAGATATTTAACAAAAATCAATAAAAATACTTCTGGATGTTTTCTTTATTTTGATACCAAGTTTGAGAAATGAAGAGTTCTGGCCAAGTATTCCACAGCGACTCATTTAGTAATGCATTACATGAATGCTTTGATTGTCTTGATTTCATTTCCTTGAATGTAAAATTCTTCTCTTTAATTGGCCAAACAGGATATGCATAGTGTTGCATTTTTTTATTCTGGTATTTTAATGTCACATGATGTCTGCACATGTTACATTATATCTGATAACAATATGGTGAGTTCTTTGTTGCACAATCTTTAACTCTTTAAAGCTGCCTGAACCATTTGATTAATATCAGTCATTTTTTCCCTTGGCTTCCCAATTTGTTCCCCGGCAGCTTGCTCCATTCTGTCAATGTTTTCCCAGTTCTTGAAGGACACAGGTTTTACTCCTGCAAACCAGTAAACAGCTGTAATATTGTAATTTGAATTTGATTTCACCTCTCATCAGAGCAGAAGACACAGCTTCCTCATTTAAATGTTTTTATTTAACTATACAAAAACTGTTTTACATGAGATATGTTTTTTTGATTGGGTTTTAATATCTTACCAACAGTATTTCAGTAATTTGGAGACGATGTCTGCTTGAGGCAGATATGTTGCTACCACACTTAAAAAAACATAACCAAACTGTGTGTATGTTTATTTCCCTAAGTAACAAGTGTGGGCAAAGTACAGATAATACAACAGACATCTACTGATCCTTATAACTCATCCTAAGTACCATGGGCTCAGGTGAGATAAAAGTAAATGGATTTATAGTTAGGAGAAAAACAAAGTAAGCAACTCAGAATAAAACCAGATGAAGGCCCTTTGCTCATCCAAGGACAAAAAAAAGTTAACAGTAAAGGGAGACCAATGTGACACCCCCCTCAAAAACTGCAAGGTGCTCTTTTGGATTAACATCTCAGAAAATGACCCATCGTTATTCATATCTAGAGTCTGGCAATGTGATTTTTTTCTGAATCCAAATGTACAGATACAATTAATAAAGACAGTGATAAAGATTTAAAATCTATTAGTTTAAACATATTTATAATCAAAATTCACATACATAAAATACAGAATAGGATTGAATCAAAAGCTAAAAGCTTTTATCCTCCAATTAAAATCTATTGCAGAAAGTAACAGAAGTTTAGAGTGTCAGTTAAAGTAGAGACCCTCCTACTCCTATGTTACCTCTCTGCTGTAGGAGCTGCATCACGCCCTCTCGGCCAGACCCCGGGGTCAGAAGCCCTGCCTCTATATCAGTCAACACCATCTTTCCCACTTCAAACCCGTCACTCATGGTGGAAAGTATGACACCCACTGGTCCTCTCCCAACCCAGCCACTGCAGTACAGACCTGTCACAACATCATATTATGTTGGGTAACCATTGCAGTACAGACCTGTCACATCATATCATGTCGGGTAACCACTGCAGTACAGACCTGTCACAACATCATATCATGTCGGGTAACCACTGCAGTACAGACCTGTCACAACATCATATCATGTCCGGTAACCACTGCAGTACAGACCTGTCACAACATCATATCATGTTGGATAACCACTGCAGTACAGACCTGTCACAACATCATATCATGTCAGGTAACCACTGCACTACAGACCTGTCACAACATCATATCATGTCAGGTAACCACTGCAGTACAGACCTGTCACAACATCATATCATGTTGGGTAACAACTGCAATACAGACTTGTCATAACATCATATCATGTTGGGTAACCAAGTTGTGGTATTATTTATTATTACTGGAGATCTTGATACAACTCTACCAATGTTCACACTAAAATTACCAGGAACTCTAAGCAGGTTAATGCATGTGAAATGCACATGTACATGTATCAAAAGAAGTGACTTCATTAATATCAGAGAAAACCAGAAGAACTTTTAAGATGCTACTGGTACATGAGGCCTCAGTGTGATATTACACAGCAGATGAGTGGCAATATCCCAATGTCACTGACCTACTAGTCCTGATACTGGTAATTACCCTATTATGCTGAGTGCTAAGCAAGGGAACTAATATTTTTGTCTATACCAATACCATTTTATACTAACAAGAAATGTTTGTAAAACATGTATGTCCCCCTCATATGCCATAATATTTATATAGCTATATTATATGTATGATGTTTGGCTTTATAACGTGGGCATGTTACAAAGTTCACAACTTATCTTGGTGAAGGTTTACTACTGATAATTATAACACTGCAAATTGCTGTGTTGAGTACAAGGTGATACAAATGCAGAATTTTTTTTTTTTGATAGAAGATAGAAGAACATTGTTTGCATTTACTTCTGTATCATAAGTAGGTCAACACAGCAAGGGCACCACAGTTTTAATGCAATTAGCACCATGAAATTAAGTGAAAAGCATACAGACAATGAACAAGAAGAATAATGTCTCATTTGAATTTTACCTTGTATATTGCATCCAGTAAAGGTGAAAATGCTGAAAAAATCTGGTGAAAAAGATTTGACCAGAACCCATTTTGATCAGAATCTATCTCGGCATTCAATGTCACAGTGACCTTGACCTTTGACACCTAGTTACCCCTAAATCAAAATGGGTCATTTACTGGTCATGCACAATCTCCATACTAAGTTTGAAGTTCCTAGGCTGAGGCGTTCTCAAGTTATTGATCAGAAACAGCTTGGTCACCATTTTCAAAATCAAGCCCAGTAAATGAAGGTCACTGTGACCTTGACCTTTAACCTAGTGACTCCAAAAACTATAGGGTTCATCTACTGGTCATGACCAATCTCTTTACTAAGTTTGAAGTTCCTAGGCCCAGGCGTTCCCAAGTTAATGATCTGAAACTGTTTTGTCTACGGACTGACCGACAGACCAAAATGTGCAAAGCAATATGCCCCCTCTTCTTCGAAGGGGGGCATAACTAAGTATGGCACACTCAGGAATTGAACCTACAAGCCCCAGTTCAGCATCAGATGCTCTCACCACTCAGGTCACTTCATACGTATCAAAAACCTATTAAACAAAGACTGGCATCTAGTTTAAATCTCAAAAAAGCACAAAACAAAATGTCAAATTCTTTCAAAGTCACGTTTTCAAATATCTCATTTTCTATTGAAGATATGTGAAAGTAAATTATATTCTACAATAGAACCTTACAATACCATAAAAACGATACCTTCTGTATTAAATGTACAGGGTCTTAATATAGACCCTGATATATTAAAATAAGTCAAGAAATAAAAATATTTTGTGAAATAGAAAAGTACCTGCATGATAATTACAGTATGTAAAATGTGTTGTTTCTCTGCTACACTGGCTGAATTTGAATAATATTTTTGCATTAGACAAATAATTTTTTGATAATATGGTTACATTTTCCTCTGATTTTTCAAAACTTTTTTTTAATGTTTGCAATATTCAATGACCTGTGTGCCTAAACAATATATTCCTGACTTTTACAGGAATTTCCTGTCTGAGTTTAATACGTCTTTGTTCATATGAAGTCCTTACATGGTACATATTTGACACCAGGATCACAAATTCTACATACTTACAAGTATCACCTATTTAACTGTTCATTACCTTTTTCATTTAATACACGGCCATTCTCATTTTTCACAACTCCATTGTGCTCATCAAAGGGTATAGACGGGTCTATAGACACACCCCTATAGCCTATACTTCTCAGGACCAGCCCACATGGAATGTCGACAGTTTCATCAGTCATTACTGCTCTCTGTTTAGCTAGATCTTCACCCTTTAATATGAACATAAAACTCAATTCAATAAGAATCTCTTACCCAAAGGCAACATGCTTGTTAATTGTTTTGTTAAAGGCCTTTTTTAAATAATTACAATGCTGTTTTAATTTGTCATTCAATGGCACTAAATAAGACATAAAATTAGCTCTTTCAATATCACTGTACAATACATGTATTTAATTTTTAGTTTTACATAATATGTGGAACAATTAGTGAACCTTAAATTCTGAATATTATATGATACACCCAGTACAGAAAAATATTGATATTTTTCTAAGTAATAATTATGAAATGAAATAGTTGTGACTGGTATGCGAATAGAGTGATTGATTGATTTTTTTTAGTTTACTGTCGCTGAAACAGTTTTATAAAGCAACGTCCAGCTAAGTAAACTACCCTCGGAAGGAGACCCTGAATGCACTAAGGCATCTGGGTAGAACCACCAGCCTACCACAAGCCAGCTGGAAGACTTCCTCAAATGGAAATCCAAATGACCCTGCCGGAATTCAACCCACGTAGTGAGGGGCTGAGTGAGTGTTAAAGTCAGTGACTTAACCCTCTCAGCCACAGAGGCTCCTGTATGCAAATAGAAAATATATATAATGGAAATAAAAAGAATAACATTAAGTTTACCTCAAGTCTGTTGACCCCAAATCTGACCCCTGTGATCTTTGCTCCCTGTGAAAGCACCTCTAGAGGACTGAGTCTATACTGTAGCTCCCACTCCCTTGTGGCACTTCCCCATAATTTCGTGTCAACCGGGGTTGGGTTCAAGGCTGTCTTACATAGAAGCTCTGTCAACCGCTTCCTTGGCCGTGGTAGGTCTACAACAAACAATTTTTATGTCAGAGAATATGTTATAGATGACAAAGGGGACATTTTATTTAATGAAGAATTCAATACTGTAACACCATGTATAATTTTCCACCCTTGACTATACAAAAGAATAATAGAAAATTCGCATTAAAGGTGAATAAAATTCATAATCCCGTTTCATATATATCAGACACTTTCTAGCACTTTTATTCTGAGTGGGAACTTCAATTTTCCAATCCATGTAATCTTAAAAAGTTTTGGATGCAGGTAAACAAAATATGTATACTTTAGAGGTTCAGTTAAACTCTTATTAATGAGTGTAACCAAAAATGACCAAGTAAAAGTAATAAATTGTTTCAAAATTAATGTAAAAGGAATGTTTTCATTTTCGTTATGATTAAAGATGTAAGAAAATTTTCAATGTTAAAAGGACAGACAACATTGTATCCATATATTTTTATCTAATTTCAATTATCTCCATGTTCAGTATCTTTTCCATAATAATAGAAAAAAACAAGAGGGCCATGATGGCCCTGAATCGCTCACCTGAGTACCATTGCTTCAACTGATGTCAAGGTTTTTAAACAGACAAGGATTCTGATATAACTTAATCTAAAACATTTTACCCCTGACAATACTACACACCAAATATCTAAGCAATGGGCCATATGGTTTCAGAGAAGACTTGGGCGCAGGGTCATTTATCACCGTAGGGCCAAGACTTTGAAAATCTTTGTAATGAACCATTAGATGCTACTACATACCAAAAATCTTAGCTCTAGGCCTTATTGATTCATAGAAGAAGATTTTTTAAGATTTTCCTATTCAACTCTATGTAAAACAAGTGACCCCTGGTGTGGGGTCATTTATCACCATAGGGCTATGATTTGTACAATCTTGGTAGTGGCCCATAAGATGATGCTACATACTAAATATCTAAGCTCTAGGCCTTATGGATTCATAGAAGAAGATTTTTTAAGATTTTCCTATAGGGCTATGATTTGTACAATCTTGGTAGTGGCCCATAAGATGATGCTACATACTAAATATCTAAGCTCTAGGCCTTATGGATTCATAGAAGAAGATTTTTTAAGATTTTCCTATATAACTCTATGTAAACAAGTGACCCCTGGTGCGGGGTCATTTATCACCATAGGGCTATGATTTGTACAATCTTGGTAGTGGCCCATAAGATGATGCTTCATACCAAATATCTAAGCTCTAGGCCTTATGCATTCATGGAAGAAGATTTTTTAAGATTTTCCTATATAACTCTGTGTAAAACAAGTGACCCCTGGTGCGGGGTCATTTATCACCATAGGGCTATGATTTGTACAATCTTGGTAGTGGCCCATAAGATGATGCTACATACCAAAAATCAAAAGGCTAGGCCTTGTGGTTTCAGAGAAGAAGATTTTTTAAATTTTCATTTTTAAAATCTATTTTTAGCTCCTGTGACCTAATTATGCGATGGACCAGAACCATTTATACAACTTTAGTAGAGCTTCATCCAAGGAACATTCCTGCAAAATATTTTTCAAATTGGCCTAGCCGTTTAGGAGGAGATGTTGTTTGAAGCAATTGTTGACGCCGGACGCACGGACGCCGGACAAAAGGCGATCAGAAAAGCTCACCTTGAGCACGTTGTGCTCATGTGAGCTAAAAACTAATGAAGTGGCTTCCTTCAGTCTTTCATAATTCTGATTTTGTACTGAAATGCATTAAGTTACAGATTTTTAACAACAATAAAAATAAAACCAACTAATATACACTATCTATTACTACCTCAACACACACAAATGTTGATATACTGGACTTAACAGTATGGAAAACCCAGAGACATAACAGGCCCAGCATAAAATAGACTAAAACCTTTGGCTATTTGCTCCAGTCCCTGATAATCTGAGAGGTGTAGGTGAGGTTTTGACCCCGGCAGTTTGATCATCTCACGCAGTTCCTTGATGGTAAAGGCAACCTGCAGTGGGCCCCGCCTTCCCACCAATATCACCCGCTTCACTCGGCTCTTCCTCAGGGCCTCCAGGCTGTGCTCTGTGATGTCCGTCTTCTGTAGAAAATATCTTTTTACAATGATAATGGCAACACACAAAAAAGGATAAAAGAAAAATAACTGCCTTGATATGGTTGTATGTTTCTAATGAGTTGCTACAATGTATTAGAATAAGCTCTAACTTTCAAGCGTAGTTTCATAAAACTTATAATACAATTTTTGAAAATATAACTAATTTTAAATCAGAAATCTTATTTCTTATCTCAGAAAAAACAAAATACCCTAAGCCTGATATGCCCCAAAAAAGCAATTTTTCTTTTCCAGAAGAATTGAAATATTTTTAGAATGTATCTTCATTATAAAAATTGCAAAAGAAATAAAAAAAAAAAGTTGTGCTAAGTATTTTCTTAATCAACCACATTAGTCCTGAATCATCTCCAATCTGAGAAACTGTCCACCCACTACTCACGGCCAGTATGTCTGGAGGTGTGAGGAGGACCCTGGCCACGTCCAGCGCCACATTACCATGTCCCAGCACAACCACCGTATCTGTGTCCAGGTTCACCTGCAGCTGTACAAGAAGTTACTATTACATTATTGGGAGTTTTTGTCCAATAAAAACATAAAAGCTCATCCAACATTATGCACAACTAGACCTTAAAACTGATTATTGTACAAGTTTTATTATTATCGATGGATAATGTTGGCTATGTTGCTGTTTCAGCATAATATGCAAAAATATGTCCATTGTCATCATTCGTATTGCCATTTTAGCAGTTTTACCTATTCACTGATGATGGCATCAATTTTGACTTAAAATCAAATGAGGGGTTTTGGAGAAATTTAACAAACCAAAGTGGATCGACAAATGGCGAAGCAAAAACTAATATGTCTCCTTTATGAAGGATGAGACCTTTTTTTCTCCTTCTCTATGATTTTTAGTACCAGTACTGCATCTTGGAAGGTCCTGGAAGATTCCCCCTGGGACAGAACCCGAAACCTTCTGATCCAAAGTCAATGGAACAAGGATCCCATTAGCAACTGTTACACACTTTATCACACAGTCACATAGCAGATAATGTGATGCAAACGGTTACTAAGTGATTTATTTTTGTAAAAGACAATGGGGTTTTTGAAAAAAAAACATATATTTTTTTTTTTTAATCAAAACTTACTTATACTGTAAATAAAATAAGTTACATCATTTTGACCATTTTGTTTCTGATTCCATCATAAACATGTATGCAAATATACAACAATTTCCTTAAAACTAACTGTAAGAAAGAAGTAAATGGTGGAATGCTGACAAGAATAGTAAGAATTTTTGGACTTGTATCAATTTTTGGAACTGTTGGGAGGCTTAAAATAGAACAGCAACAGCATTTATAATGGTAGCACATGCTGATGATATTTTTTTGCTGAGGAGGAGTGACACTGTCTGCATCCTCACCTCCCTGTCCTGCGGTAGGCCATTGTACCAGCCAACAAACCTCCTGGCTGCCAGCACATCCGGGTGGTCCTGTGTGAAGATCAATAAAATGTTTTTAATCCACTTTTTTTAGAATTCGGAAAGTTGGAGTCCTGGACAGAGATTTTCCCAACAAAAAGGCCATAGTGGCTATAAATCACTCACCTGAGTACCATTAATGCGCTTAAATAATGCTTTATAGGTCACTTAAGATATGACGTGTGATTTTAATAATAAAATCAGACCAATGATATCAGAGCCTCAATATACAAGGGATCAGCTTTATTTTTACAATAGGAATACAGGACCATGAAGAGATCATGTAAGCAAATTAAAACAAAATTCTGGATACTTGTTCAGAGAGGAACATTTTTTTTTTTTTTTTTCGAAGTTGTAAATAATGATTATAAAAGGAAATGAGTCCAAACCATGGAAGCCTAATTTTTCAAGGGATAAGATTGTGCAAAGGGCCTTGAGGTGATCAGTAGTGCAAAATTGAATACTGATCTATAGTTTTAGACAATTTTTCAAAGATTATATATCAACTACCATGGGGAACAAGCCTGAACAACCCATGCTTTTTACAAAACTTGATTACTTCTCTTGGATGAGTAAAAGAGAAATATTAATATCTCTGACAGGAAACTCATTCAACAAAGTCTCAAGTTACTACGGTGACACCGCCACCCATATTCTCTATTCCTTTTTCATGTTTGAGGTCAATACAGTTGATACCAAGGAAGTAACACACAGGAGATATGTTTGTGAGTCAGGTAAATAGCAAACCATTCTGCTCATATCATTTACAATAAAACACACAGCCTGACAGGTAGTGTCTCAAATTCAATCTCCTGCTGAGAAGTTATAAGAAGACATACCAGTAATGGGATCCCAATGCAAATGTCAAACTATGGACCTCTTATTGAAGCCAGTCTTGACATGAAACTAATCTTTTCAGCACAGTAGCATTTCAGACTAGAAATGAATGGAGCAATCTTAAACCAGGAAACAAGATAAAGATATGTTCACAGATTAATTTCCTGCACTGCAAACTTAAATCTTTTGTAAATGTTTACCATACTTGTAACACAAATAAAAGAGATGGGGTATTAAAAAAAACTTCCTGGTTATTTTTTAAATACATGTAGAAATTAGCTTGTGTTACAGTAACTTAAGAAAAAAAGAATATTTGAACTTCAATGTTAACAATGAATGTCAAACTTGCTCTAATGATGTAGAGGACATGTAGGCTATTGACAGTGACACTGTGTGAACTCTAGAAGTTTTCAGGGGTACCCTGAAGCTGATCAGGCTTTGTACCACATGTATCGTCAGCACATCTTAATTTCAGAAAATCATGATCTGACAGGGAAATGGCTTCATGCTGATTCAGGTTTAAAATAAGCCTGTCAAGCAGCCAAAATGGTGTGCCAAGGTGTGAAGGGAGTAAGACCAAGCCTGGCCTCAAACAGTACAAGCGAAGGCATGCTTAAGTACCTATTTAAACTCCCCTACACATTTTAAGTTATAATGAAGATGTCAAATGGCTCCTACCTCTCCTGGGATTCCCAGAACACGGTCTTCATCTGCACCATAGGCCTGAAATACAAAACAATGTTTTCTAATACATAAACAACATCATATGGTTCTCCATCAGGATGGCTGTGTCTCTAAATCTGTCTGATGCTGATTGCTTTTCCATTTGTTAAAAAATAGAGAATATTGTGCCTACTTAGACACTAGAAATAACTCAATGAGTTGGACACATACCACTTATAATTCTTTAAGATATTATAGTCATGTGGTTCAGGGCTCAAAATTAACACTCGCATTTCAGCAAAATGCGAGTAGAAAATGAAGTTTGCAAGTTATGTTTTAAACCACTAGCATTTTTTTGTGAGTGAAAATTTTGGCTAAACAATTTTTCTTAAACATGTCTAAATGAGATAGTTTCAATTAGATAATCAATAACATCATTAAAAATAAACAATCCTAGCTTGTTTATAATATCAAAAGCAAAATTTACACCAGTGAATTGTTGAACATGACTATTATCAAACGCGGGTTCGGTTTGTCGATTATTTTACACAACACACAAACACATATATGTTAAAACATCTGCTGTTTTCAATTAATATTTCCCCTAATGAATATTGATACTTGATTCTAATTATTTAAGTTTAAAATTACATTATTAATTTAATTTTCAATCAATAAAAGTTATCTACACCCTCATAATGACCATGAAAGCCTTTTTTACATTAGTCCCAGTTTCCAATGGAAACGCGTCTGATGCTAATTTCAATCATCAATTGAACAATGTCAAAATGAAAGATATCCAGTTTTTTCATTACACATCTTGTGATGTCAATGAACTTTACAAAGAATCTGAAATCGACAAATAATAGAAAGCACATAGATCTAACGCACTGGCGATAAAGACAGTGAAGAAATGGGAGGAGTTGGTTAAAACTTAAAATAGAGTCCAGACTCAAAATTAACACTTGCATTTTCGGCAAAATGCGAGTAGAAACTGTGCCTTCAATGACTCTATAAGAGTCATACTGAATAAACCATGCAGAAGTGACCCCTAGGGCAGGGCAAATTGTAACCCCAGGGCCATGATTTCAACTAACTTGGTAGAGGTATACTAGACTATGTTACACACTAAATATTTAAACTCTAGGCCTTGTGGTTTCTGACAAGAAGATTTTTCTAGTTTTTTCTATATATATCTATGTAAAATCAAGTGACCCCTGGGGCGGGGCCAATTTTGACCCCAGAGCCATGATTTGAACAAACCTGGTAATGTTCATAAAGTCATGTTACAAACCAAATATCTAAAATCTAGGCCTTGTGGTTTCTGACAAGAAGATTTTTCTAGTTTTTTCTATTCAAGTCTATGTAAAATATAGTGACCCCTGGGGCGGGGCCAATTTTGACCCCAGGGTCATGATTTGAACAAATATAGGAGAGGTCTACTAGGTCATGTTACACACCATATATAAACTCTAGGCCAATTTTGATATTGAACAAATTTGGTAGTGGTCCACTAGACAATGCCACATGCCAAATATCTAAGTTCCAGGCCTTGTGGTTTCTGAGAAGATTTTTTAAGATTTCACTAAATTTACAATCTATTTTTAGCTCCTGTGACCCAGATATGCAATGGACCAGAACTATTTGAACAACTTTAGTAGAGCTTCATGCAAGGAACATCACAGGCAAGTTTTATCAATTTGGCCTGTTGGTTTCAGAGATGTCGTTTGAAACAATTGTGGACGACGGACAGACGACAGCCATTTATCTACTATGTGCTCATTTGAGCTAAAAAAATGTAAAGGAAAGATTTTTTAAAGGCGGAAATTTAAAAAAAATACTTTAGAGTCTGCCGGGGAAAAAGATGGTCAGTCAGGAGATCAGAAACGGAACTTTTTTTTGTTGGCCTTACAGAAATAAAGGATCTACATTAAGGTGTCAGTTAATAATGAAACCAGCACATGAGTTGCCTGAAATAATAGGTTTAACCATTTCTGAAAATGACTGGTAGGTTCTAATTATTACATAGCTTATGCTATCAGCCATTTAGATTATTTGTCAAAACCAGAAAACAGTCCCAATACTTACAGATTATTCAAATAAAATCATCATATTACCCCATAGCTACAGAGGGAAGTCATGTGATCAATGGTTGACCCAATTACACAAAATATATGTGGTTCTATTTGTGATACTGTTTGTGAGCAGTTTACCTAGATATGGATTTAAAATGATCCTGCAACAATGAAAATGTTACAACAACTGGGAAGTTCCACTGCTGGAAGTCTCTCTGATAAGACAAGGCCACAATGACAGGACGTACCAGTACGACAGCTGTGTAAGCCTTCCTCAGCTCTTCCATACTGACATCCTTACCCACAGTCACATTACCAACAAATGCACATCGCTCATTCTTGGCTGTCTGAGTGAATGTGTTGATAACATTCTGAAACAATCACACAGCTGGGTATGATCCATCATTGAATACCCATTTTATTTATAACATTAGCGCTCATCAATATACCATCAGATTACTGACTCGATTACCTCAATTTTCAATTAATATTCATGAAATAATACTGCTTACCAGGAAAATACTCTCCAGTGGGAAACTCAACTGCTAAATACAAATGTCACCTGCTGAAAGAAGCATGACTGAAAATGTGTAAAAGACAAAATGTGTGAAAACATAGATAGACAATTAGTTGAAAGAGAAGTGATCCCTATGTATCACCTCTGCTTACAGCAGGTGACACAAAAATGAGGACAGACAATTTATTTGAAATTACACAGGAGCTAAAATTCAAATAAAGGAAAAGAACAATTAAGAATGACCTAGAGTAAAATCCAGTCAACTCCATTAATAATTCTAGAGTATTAAGGATCCCATAATAAATATTTCAATGACAACAGGAGAGTAGCAGGATAAAATTACAAGTATAAAGTTCAACCATGTACATGATCATGATAACAAAATTTTTTTCTCTGTTATTTTACTAGCCCAAATGAGACTTTTATGAATACTAAACATACAAAACACAGTGCCTTTCAAAAGCATATGAATATAACTTCAAGTCTGCAGATAATATGTCTATTTGCGTATGTACTAATCAAACTAAGAGAGATAAGAAACTGAATCAAACCTGCTGTAAATTTATTTTGCATAAAGTTCTCTAACATAAAAATGAAATATTTATTTCAATATTCTTAGACTCAAACCTAATATTATCAGTCTGCAACAAATAAACAAGAAATAAAAATACACTAGATCTGGTATATGGTAAATATTGTATCATTATGACACTTTCCAGACAAAGTATTCAGCCCTAAATTGTAGACTTAAAGATTTGATGGCTTTAAGTATAGCTGCTAAATCCACATAAATAGGAACAGGAAGTTTTAGACCAGAAAACAACCCAGTACAACCCAGGCATGCATTCAGTATGCCAAACCGTATGCAACCGGTCGCTTACAGTCAGCTACGAAGTTGTCTTAGGACCATATACCATGCTGTTCACGTGCACCTTATGTTGTGCTTAGGTATACATGAACATTATGGTTTATGACACTGAGATATCTTCATAACTGCTGGTAAGCGTACGGTTGCTTACAGTTTGACGTACTGAACTCACACCTGGTGAAGTACACTTAACCCACCTTCACTTCTGGATGGTCCGGAGCCACACCAAATCGAACCAAACCAAAGGGAACCGGCAGTTTATCATACACATCAACATGGATAGCTGGGTTACCCTGGAGACAAAAAAACAAATAAATATAAATACCAGACCTATTGATGATATTGATTGATCAGGCATGGTTATCGGACTCTGGCATGGGTACCTGACAATGTATTTATTGTGATAAAAGTTTACATGTATTAATGTCTTATTAGTGTCATGGATACCAAACAGAATTCAACCATTTCATTTTCATGATCTTCTATTTTCATAATTTTGACTTATTATTTTTTCATTTGGTGTGTTTGTTCCTTTTTTTGTTTGTTTTTGCTGTTTTATTTATTCATTTATTTTATTTATTTATTTTCATTTTATTTTTTTATTTTTTTTTTATTTATTTTTTTTTTTTTGGTGGGAGTTGTCTTGGGCTACTGGCACTTTACCTTCATCAGCTGCTGTGCTGTGTAGAAGCCTGCAGGTCCACTCCCTACTACACAGACATGGAGCTTCTGTCCTGAGGAAGACCCAGATCTTACCAAGGTATGCAGCACATGTTTGAGTCTTCTGAAACATGTTCTCTGGATCAACATACCTGAGAAAAAAAAAAACAGTAAATAAAAACCCACACATGTGCTTGTAAAAACATCTAAATTGCACATGGTCAACTTATATTGTTCCTTAGGTCAGTTGACTGTTTATATATTTAATCATGTAATTAAGTATCAAAGTGTAATATCAATCTACATCTATGTAGTTTCTTAATCAGTCCATACCTGACAATAAATTACTAAGGGCTGCACTAAGAATAAGAAAAAGATAATAATAACAGAAAAGATAGAAAAGATAAAATATAGATCAAAGGTCAGGTGAGTGCATATAAAAAACAGAAAGAAGAAAAGGAATTTAGTCAAGCTATCACTATCAGAGACAAAATGTGACAAAACGTTATTAATCTGACTTGCATGGCGTTAACAGGGCAGATGCCCTGACGGAATAGCTCAGGTCTCCTTATCTGGGAGTAGCTCGGTTAAAGGTCAACCTTAGGAGGGCTGGAAGAATAACCCCTTCTTGAAGGATGCAAGAGAGGGGGCCTCAGCTACTGCAGCTGGCAGTCTGTTCCTGAATGGAATCGTGTGAGAGAAGAAACTGTGTTGAAAGTAAATGTTGTTTGTTGATGTAGAGTACTGCTGGAACTCTTGGGAATTGGTTCCAGTCCTACAGGTGGATGGTGAAAGATAGGTAGTAGATGGTATGTCAATATGTCCATTTATTTTGTAGGAAAGTGAAAGCTTTTTCTTGCCTAGATTCAAGACTGGCCTAGCCAAGATGGTTCAGCGTATCAGTAACACTGCTTGTATCCCTGTATCTACTGGTAACAAATCATGCTGCTATTTCTGACCCATCTCTGTATACTTGGCAAATCTGATTTTTGTTGTATTGGCTCAATATGGTACAGCAATATTTGATATGTGGCCTTACCAAGGTATCACAGGCTCTTGTTTTAGTTTCCAGATTTGCCTTCTGTAGCTTAAGTCAAATAAATCCTAGCATAATGTTTGCCTTTTTGATGACTTTTCCAGGTTGCAGGTCTACTCAAAGGTATTTTGTGCTGGTTTCTTCAGTTAGATGGATACCTTTCAGTTTGTAGACACAGGTCTTTGGGGTTTTGATCTCAATACACAGAGAATGTTGCATTTATTGGGGTGAAATTCCATCTCCCATATCTACTCCAAGGTTGCCAATGCATCAAGGTCTTCCTAAAGCTGCTATTGGTCAACAGTGGTTCTGATCTGGCAGTAGAGGATAAAGTCGTCAGCAAACTTCAGTGTTTTTTTTGTCAAAATATACAGAGAACAAAGGCGGCATTCCCCCCTGCCTGGAATATATATTTCTTTCCCCTTTTTCATTTTCCCCTACCATAATTATGAGTTTACATACCATATTGTTTGCATGGACTCACTGTTGTAGTTAAATGTTATATTCTTAATAAAAATGTCCAAACATGTTTTTTCATTGTTCTTACTATTCTTTTATGCAATAAAACTTCATTAAATAAGAGTAAAATACAACAAAATGCCTACATAATACATAGTAGTAAAATTCCCCATTAGCTCGTTCACGCAATTTTTCCCCCGTCCTAAGGCCCCAGACCCCTTTCCACCCAAAGTGAAAAAAAACACTGCAAACAGTCCTATGCTTGATAATCATTGGAGAAGATCAAGAGGAGCAGAGGTCCTAAGATGGAGCCCTGATGAACATTGCTTAAAACAGGAACCATCTCTGATGCCTTACTCTTCTTCTAGTACCTGCTGGGTCCTTCCTGTTGGAAATGACTGGATCCACTGAAGTGAAGTGTATACTTCCCCAGATGTGATAGTGGCTAACCTTCTTTAGCAGGTCTTGGTTGGGGGTCTTAATAAATTCCAAAATCATCATGTCTGTCTGGACCTTTTTGTCTAGTCCTGATGCCAACTTATGGTATAATCTATAAAGTAAGTAAGTGGGCCTCACAGCTCCTTCAAGGTCTGAAGCCATGCTGGCAGTCATAGAGGACATGACATTCAGATAGGTGCCAAAGGGTGTTACTTACAATGGCATGCTCTGGCAGTTTACAGAACAAAATAGTCAGGGAAACAGGCAGGCCAGTAATTTGCAGTATCATAACAATTACCATTCTCATATACAATGCATGCCGCCAATCTTCTGGAACTGTCCCTTCCTGTCAATGCTGGTCCAAATCGGTGCAAGATTCACTGCCTATTCCCTAAGGATACCATCTGAACCAGCTGCCTTTCTACATAAATGATTTTTCAATCCTGTAAATGGTAACCCTGATATCGTCCATCTTGAGGAGTGGTATATCTGTGAACTGGGTACATTATCCAGGTTTTAATAGGGAAAAACCGATACAGTCTCTTAAGAATATCAGCCTTACCCTTTGGAGGACTGAAGAGCCTACCTTTGACTTTAAATGGGATATTCCATTAACTGTTGTCTTTGCAAAGTGACCCAATAAAACACCAGAATAATTTTATTTGACTGCATGGGATCCTCTGGGTCTTCTGTTTGAATGATGTTGTTTATATAGGAGTAATAAGCACGGCATTCAAGCTTCTGGAGATTTGCTTTACATTGTCTATATCTGTTAACATTTTACATTACTTTGTTTATAATTCATTTGTTTTACAATGTCTATATTTGTTAAAATTTTACTTAACTTTGTTTATAATTTTTAGTTTCTGACTCGTTCAATGTCTTTTTCATTTTACTGTACAGTTTGACTTTTTTCCTTTATAATGACTGCTCTTACAAGTTTTGTCTATCAAAGGCTTCTTTCTCTTTTGTCTGTAAAGAATCTTAGTTGGTATGTACTTATTTGTAAGAATGGTAATAGTTTGTTTTTTTAAGATGGATCAGAGATAGTCCATGCTAGGACTTGAGACAACAGTCATGTCAGAGTAGAGCTTACAAAGTCATATCTTTATGGCATTAGTATCAGCCTTGTTGTTTAGGGATATCTAATAAGATTACAGAATCGACTCTATGTATATTGCATCATTTTCCAATATGCGGCATGCAATGGATTACTTCAGTGCTATTAACTAAGGTCCTGTTAAAATTGTCTGTGAGGAAGCTGTCCAGTATTCTCTCACATGTCTCTGTTTCCCTTTTTGGCTAGGTGACAAATTGTTGTAAGAAGCTGTCCTCGGCTATGTTTATTGGCTGGTTATATATACACAGTGTGGACTTGGATGCTGATGCACTGACACTGCTGTTGTCATAATTTATGCCACTAAGTTTAAAATCCCCTCCAAACCTTATGTTAGCTCCTTTTCGTATTCGAGACAGGCGTGTATCAGAGGATGTCATGTACTATAGATCATCAACATTAGGTGGTCGGTAGAAGTCCTCATTATACAGATTACTGGTTCCTGTCATCTTATGTTGGACCTCTAACATATCGCAGTTGTTGCCTGAGTCACTCAGAGCTCTCCTCAGGCTCTTTTAGGATAAACACTCCATCACCCTGTCACAGCTGTAGATATTGTAGATTGCTGGGAATATTTCTGAATCAAGATGGTTCTCTGGCAATTCTGCAATTCTGTTCCCATGATGATATCTGTGCCAGTTGTCTCAATGAGACTTTAAATCAGTAGTAGTGATGTTTTCCCAGTTATGAGTTGACAGTTGAGATTGATGATCTTTAACTGAGTGTCATCCAATTGTTCTTACCGATTCGTATGGGGACATTTTCAATCTTTTAGAATAGAATTTTACATTAGCCAATGTTATATCACAGGAACCTGATATTCAGTCCAAAAAAAAAAAAAAAAAAAACTTTAAAAAAAAATCGACCCCTCTATATATAGAGAGGTCGATTTTTTTTAATTTTTTTTACTGAATATCGGTGTCCTGTGGTTATATGCATGCCTTTTAAGTATATATATATATATATTCTTAAAGGCATGCCTATATATGGCGGCAGCATGAAATACCTAAATACTCCCAAATACTCTGTTTCTATATCACAATACACTTAAAGAAATATATATGATGGTGATTTAGTCGTATATATGCAATATTTTAAAAAAAATATAACCAAAGGGTGATTTTATTGTCGATCTATACTTCGAGTCTATGTATATTTATAGTTTCACAGGCAGTTATATGTAAAGCAGGGCCTCTTTATTACTATGAGTAAATATAGAGAATACGTGTATAGAGACCCTGAAAATATACATGTAGATCTACCTTTTTTCTCAGTTTCAACTTATATACTGCACAGAACACTGTATCCCAACAGTAATGATTAATTAGACCTAAGGGAATGACAAATCATAAACAGTAGAGAGAAAAATGGACACATCAGTAGTAATATTTAGATTTGATTCTTCTTATTTCATATAATGACAAACACTATTTTGACTTGAAGATCAATGTCTAAGTGAAATGACAGGTGTATACATCACTAACGCACTACCGGCAACTATATCGGCCTAATGCTTAATCGCCACAACCCAGATCGGCCTAGATCTAGTTCGAATCGGACAATTTCGACCCAATTATGATTTCAACTGGCAGCTGCTCTTCTGAAAAACCGTTTCCTTCAATCACAGTCTCTGATACATGTGATATCACACCAAAAAAACACAGGCATACACACATATAGTGTTTTCACCTCATGTTCTCTCTATGCATTTTTTAATAGTTGAAAATTGGGGGAGCCGATTTGGATTGGGCCGATACACGAATTTGACCATAAAGTGAGGTCATTGAGTAATTTGGTTAAATAATCACTCCGCAATATCTTTGCATACTTTATATGGACTATAATATTATATTTTTATAATCATATGTTATCTTTTTCCTCTTTGACACTCTTTTCTTCTCTCAAAAATATTTTTTCATCAATGAACATTACAATATTTACATTTTTATTTACAACACGTATTACTACACCGGAAGTAAAATTACTAGACCGCCATCTTCGCGAGTGGTAAAAGTTCCGAGTGAGTCTAATTTACCTTTTGTTAACTTTTTTCCCTATTTTTTGTTATATTAAAACATATGTTAATTGTATCACATATCACTATTTGTATGTAATTATTTCGATGTTATACGAGAGATGGTGTGGTTTTAAGGTCTGTACTAGCTGACTGGTGTAGCATCACTGCGTGTGCCCATCACTTCCGTCTTTGTGTGATGAGTAATTCGTGAGCAGGGCATTGGTTTAACGACGTTTGTTTAAAAAAAGTTGTTAGTTTACCTATCATACACATTCTGCATGTTATAAATTCAATGTTTATATTATAAAAAAAAAATCTCACAAATTCTAGATCTCTTCAAATATATGCATAACTCCTATATTATTAAAAAATATCAATGAAGAGTCATCAGCCGTTTAAAATCAACGTATAAAAAGTGACATGAAGACTATTGTTTTATTTTAGGGTGATAGTGATGAGCAAAACATAATTGGTTTCCTGATCTGTATAAATTCTACTTTTGCCTTGATTTTCTGTGGTAATTTACTTTTCTATTCTCGGGTTTTCTTTTTCCATGTGCCACCATACACTCTTGCTCCCAAGTGGTACTGGGGTGTGAGCAATATCTGGGAATGAGTAGTATCCATTTTTTGCTTATGATATCTTCAAATAATGCTATGCTGGAGAATGTTTGGTTTTCACTCGCATATTATGACAGTCCTCGAGTGAGTAAAACATTTTCCAACATTGCATTATTTTGGACGATATTATGATGGTCTAACAAGTTTTCGGGGTACTAACGAGATTGATCTATATTTGTATATCAAGTATCATTAAATTTTTCATTTGATTAGAATGAAGGGAAGCAGCAACAAATTTTGTCACTCCCTGTACACATTTGCAATCTTAAAATCATCTCGATCAAATTAGAGCAGCTTTCATTCCAATGTAGGTCAACGGTGATGACATAAAAAGTTACTAACAGGTTTACGGGGTATTTTCAAATTAAGCTCAACATACTCTGTTAATTAAATATGCATCGAAATTCCATTTCAGGGAATTAATGCTGATATTATTTGATATTTATAGAGCCGTTATTTCGTCTGAGATGCTTATCTGATTATTTTTTTTTCTGATTGGCATCCACGGTTGGAAAAAAGTTGCAACTTTATCCGGGAAAACTGCTGACCTTACACCCATCTCGCTCGACGATCATTTTTTTCATTTTAAACTTAATGACAGTTACCATTGATGACACATATGGATAACTGAAACATTTTTACACATATTCATCACAAAACATATACTTTACACAGCTTAAAAGCTTCTCGCACAAGCTATTTTCCAACCCCTTAAAATTCATAAATATCCACCGTTTTTTTATTCAAATTAAGCCATCATGTGACTTATTATCCGGGTAATTGATAACATTTTGTTTGCTGTCTGCGCAAATACTAAACCTGTAAGTTGTATTAACTTGAATAAAAAATATAAATGGATTTTTGTTTGAAAATATGTCAATTTAAATAATTCAGATGAGTTTGATCTACAAAATAGCTAATCACATACGGGTTCAAGATTTTAATGAATTGGACCTGCATCTAAAACATTGTCCCGAATTCACACAAGAAGTCACATGATGTCTTAATTTGAATTTTAGAACATGGCTGACATTTGTTTTGATCATATGCAGTGTTTTTTTTTCACTTGTAGGGGAATGGGGTCCGGGCCCATTTGAGGGGGAAAAAAAGCGCGCGAACTAGCTAAAAGGGGAATTTTTTTACTCTATACATCATTAAGGCAGTATATTTTAAATTATTTTTTCATCTCTATTTAAAAGTTAAACTGACTCTAAGTTAACACCAACACAAGCACTAGTATGCTTTAACTGTTTTAATAAAATTCAACATTTTCATTGTGATGCCCATCTGTTCAACACAGAATCATTAAAGATAGTTTGCATCATTAAAAACTGTTAAAAAATAAACTACAATGTAATACTGAAGTGGGTGGGGGTAATGCATTAATTCATTAAGACAGGCTTGTTTTTAGATCTATCTATAAACTTTTATACATTAAATTATGCACTTCATATATTATCATTTGTTGAATTGTGGCTTTGGGTGGCTTAAATTGATGAAGGAAAACAAAACTTTCAAAAAAAAAAAAAAAAAAAAAAAATGTATAAAAGTGTATAGATATATTTAAATAAGTCCGTCTTATTAATTAATGCATTACCCCACCCACTTCACTATTATATTGTAGTATATTTTTTAAAGACAGTCTTTAAAATGTGTTTTCTTTCATAAATAACATGTTTGATAACATTATTGAAGCTTTTTAAAACATTTTAACAAGTTTTATCAGTGCATGCTTTTTTCCATTATTTCCTACGAACAAACCGGAAGTAAACAATAGATTCAACCATAACTGTAAAAATGCATGCTTTTCACATGCTAATCAAGAAAACACATAAAAACAAGTTACATAATTATAAAAAATGACATTTCTCCAACACCTGGCCCATACCTATACCAGTTAACTTTATTTTTTGCCATTTTTAGACAATCTGCCCTGTTTACTAGGTATTGTCTGCATATAACAATCTGTCGTATAATGCAGACGATACCTAGTAAACAGGGCAGACGAAGTATATTCAGCTGATATTTTATTGTGCAACATTTGTTGATTTAATGAGAGAAACTCATCATTTTGCACCCCAAAATGAACCCTAAGTGGGGGAATTTTCAGCATAATAGGGGGAAAAATATATACTTCTGGCAGGGGGAATGCCGCCGAATTTCGCCGAATATTTTAGCCAAAAAAAACACTGATATGGGACAGCGAAAATAACTCGTCATATCATGCTCTCACTCGCAAACGGTGTAAAGGAAAAATACCCCGAAAAGTCGTTATACCCTGAAAACTGGTTAGTCAACCATATAAGTATATCAAGGATACTATTCATTCATGGATACTGTTTGCCTCCCACTGTCCCAGTATATTTGTACTATATATTTATTGCTAAAATTTTGACTTCCTAAGACATTTTTCTGTTGTCTGTATGTCCGTCACACTTTTTTCATCATGATTGTCCATCCACTCACTTTTTTTGTGGCCATGCAGGGCTGAAATTAAAATTTGCATTTTTGTCAATTTTCTCCAATAAAGGAATTTTAGGCAATTCTTCTTGTTCATTTATACAATTATCGTATTGATAAAAATGTAAAAAATAGTTCCTGTCTTGTAACTTTATTAGGCAAATCTGAAATGGAAATCAAGAGTGTGTTTCCTGCGTCTTTGACACAATAAGTTTGTTATTAACGCAAAAAAATTTGAACATCTACTTGCCCCCAGTGAAAACAGCTTGTCAGATCTTTAAGTTAGTTAGTGTTTGTTAATGTTTAAAACTAAATATGTGTAGTATTAAGATGAATTTTAGTTAACATGTATCAAACACAATTTGCAAGCAACTCACCCCCTGTATAATGTAGAAAATAAAATAAATAAAAAAAACACGAAAAATTTTATTTACGAAAATAAACTTGCCGATGGGCTATCTCCTTGGAAAAATCACTTGCCCATAGTGATTTTAACCCGGCACGGGCAAGCGGGCGTCCACTTAAGAAAACCCCTGATTATTATATTTATTTTACTGTAAACTTTTAAATACAATTGCGAAGCAACTCGGTGTTAATCTAAGGCAATGCCAAATCAGCCATTATCGATAGAAGCTTAGATTGCGCGCACCTAATCGAAACTTTTGGAAATAGTCAGTTGCTTTTATTTAATGCTTGTCTAAGACCCAGAAAACAAAGGTAATACGAGTACTGCTAGTTAATCACAAACCCCATCAATGTCGTCTAATGCAATTAACAATGTGGAAAAAAAACTCAAATCACCATGTTGTTAGATATGATTTCTGTCAAGATTGGCTTTTCAAATATTCGTGGCAGAAGTATAAATACAATAAAATGACTTGTACAGTATGTACCGCAGAGGAAAAAGATAATCCCTTAAAGGCTTTATTCATGGTTGTAATAATTTTCGCCAATCATCATTTTTGTCTGTGAAACACAAGTCTGATTTAGAGGCACAGTCCCTTAGAAGCACATTGCACAAACATATATTGTCAGTTATAGAAGCATTAGAAAATCACCGGTATTTATGCTCATTTTCTAATACTGTCTGGATAAACATAGTTTTGAAATAGTTATGAATAAAAAAAACATAAAAAAAACTATGAAAATATGTTTTCACTGTTAAATTGTCTCTCATAAACTATGACCTAAATTTTTGATTGACCCCCAAAATATTTGGGCTAGAGAAAACACTGAGAGAGCCCTGAATTTATAAAGAGTTTGTGTGTTTGTTTCCATAGACATACTGTTTATCATGCTTATGCACAACAAACTGCCACCAAAGATTGTAGAAAAGGGTCATTTTTCATAAACACCATCAGAGACTGTAACAAACTACTACAAGAATCTCAGCCAAGTCACTTGAGATATTCAAGACTCAAATTCATCACACAAATAAAAGTTATACTCTGTTCTTTATCCTGTTGTTAACCATGCACGACAGTGTTTTTTTTCACTTTGTGGGGGAAAGGGGTCCAGGCCCATAGGAAGGGAGGCGGGATGCACAAACGAGCTCAAAGTAAATATGTCTACCGGTACTCTGTATAGTGTAGGCATTTTACTCTTATTTAATGATGTTATATAATATTACATAAAAAAATATATTTGAACAGTTTTATTAAGAAAATAACATTTATAAAAGACACTGTGACAGTGAGTCAATGCACACAATATGGCATGTAAACTGTCTTAATTATGGAGGGGCAAAAATGAAAAAATTGGGTGGGGGCGGAATATATATTCCCAGGGAGAATGCCTCCTATATTCTCCAAATATTTTGACAAAAAAAACAACACTGCATGATTTACAAGTATATTCATAATGTTTAAAGTGGGAAGTAAACAACAGAAGTAGACTGTAGTCTAATTCAGCCATATAATTTTTAGCATAAGAAGGATTGGGACTCTTAGAGGAACATACACTGAATATGGTTCAACTTGATTATCATGAGATATTTTGTACATCCAGTCTGTTTTCTCTAAACCACTAAATGACTTTGGAAACTTTTCCAAATTTTGCTTGGATATACTGAGGGCAGAAACATTCACCTATATTAAAGTCCCTAATTCATGTATTGCAGGATGACCAAGAAGTGCTTTTAATATGAATATGGTTCAACTTGATTATCATGAGATATTTTGTACATCCAGTCTGTTTTCTCTAAGCCACTAAATGACTTTGGAAACTTTTCCAAATTTTGCTTGGATATACTGAGAGTAGAAACATTCACCTATATTAAAATCCCTAATTCATGTATTGCAGGATGACCAAGAAGTGCTTTTAATATCAATATGGTTCAACTTGATTATCATGAGATATTTTGTACATCCAGTCTGTTTTCTCTAAGCCACTAAATGACTTTGGAAACTTTTCCAAATTTTGCTTGGATATACTGAGAGCAGAAACATTCACCTATATTAAAATCCCTAATTCGTGTATTGCAGGATGACCAAGAAGTGCTTTTAATAGACCCCTGGCCTCACAACATAGACACATAAAAAAACTAAAATAAAAAAATTTGTTACTGCCTTCTAATAAGCACTGAAATTTCCATAACATATTGAATTTCAAGTTACTTTGTCCACACAAAATTCTGTCATTTTGTCGCATTTTTTATTCTGCTTAAATTGTCATCTGTTCTATCATAAAAATTTGAAATGTCACAAAAAAATTCAAGGCCTAATGAGACTTTGTGAAATTGTGACTAGTACAAATGCTACTGGGGAGGAATCTGCAACTAATCACGTAACATTAATATCATGAAAAACTGACAGGAGCATTGAAATCCAACTGATATAGATTTGTCAAAAGAAGAAAAACCAAAAGCATTTTAATTTTTTTTTAAGAAAAAATGATGTTAGCTGGAAAAGTCCCATCAAATTAAAGCAGAATCTGACCATACGGCATTGGTGCCATCTGCAGTTAAAAAAAAAGACCTGAAATTGACCATGTGACTCCAAAAAGAGATTTTAATTTAAATCGACAAATTAGTCCGGGTATTGCCAATCCTCTGGTAGAATGGTGTCAAAGAACACAATGCTCTCTCTTCCATTTTAAGTCTGTCACCAAGGAAACTCCAGTTGCCAGGAAATTCAATGAAAAATGGCTGAACAATTACTTGTGGTTCTCTCCAATCTTCTTGAATCCTTTACAGTACACTGGTTGAGTCCAAGCTTTGTTACAGGAGTTTTCATCACAATTTATATGGCTATGTTTTTGGGTTTTTTTCAGTTCAAGTTGAAAGCTGTTGAGAGTGTTCATCCATCATGGCTGAAAGCGACGAACATGTTCAGAATGTGGAACAGGAGGAGGATGAGAACAAACTAGGATACAAGCCTCCTGCAGAAAAGTCAATAGATGAAATTTTGAAAGCAGATGAGGATGATGAAAGTTTAAGGAAATACAAAGAACAATTGTTAGGAAATGAAACAATATTCTGTAAGTTTCATCCCTTCAAAGATAAATATTTGTAATTGCATTCCAACTTCCATCAAGAGTAAAGTGTAATTTTATTCACCAGGTAAAAATAACAAGCTCAAGGTGATCTACTGTGATCTTGTGCTGCCATCATGCGTCATCAAAAATTTATTTTACATGAAATCTGTAAAACCACTGATCAGAAATTTCTAAAACTTGAATTTGATGATCCTGAGGTGGTCCTTTTACAAAATATGTCAATATAAACTTGATCCAAATGACATTTTTTTTAATCAACTTGAAAAATCATTATCTGTAACCAGTGGTTAGAATTCAAATAGAATATAATTTACTTCTAACTTGGCAGTTAAGATCACCTCATGGTTGTCAGCCATAATTATAAAACACAGATGATCCATTGAAAAATGGGACTTTCAGGGGATTGAGCTGATTTCTTATTCATTGAACATTTCAGAAATCTGTTCTTGAAGACTTGAACCATTGGGCGTAATTTAATATTGTTCTTGAAAGTCAACTTGTGTACGCTTTTTGAACTAACCATTAGAACTGAATATTTGAAAGAGTGCAATAATAGGGTGATGGTTTGTTTAAAAAAGTTGAAAAATATATGTATTAATTTTATATTACCATATATACTTCAATAAACATCTCTTTTTCTAGCTCGCCGGGACAAAGTCCTCGGAGAGCTATTGGATTGGAGTATGTCGTTTGGCGGGCCAGCAGCATCAAACTTAAAGTTTCCGCCCAATAACTCTAGAGCAGGTGGACATTTAAATATTTCTTAGTACACATGAAGGCCAGGTTCATTTATGATAAAGTTATGTCCCTTTCTTGACTCAGAATTTGTAAAAACACCTTGTCCGCCCTATAACTTTAAAATGGGTTGACAGGTTTAAATGATTTTTGGTACACATGCTTATTCTAATAAAATTAAAGTCAAGTTTTTTTTTTGGCAAAATCCATAAATTTTAAACACAGTTATGGCCCCTTTTTATCCTTTTAATTTTAAAATGGGATGGTCATTGGTTGGTTGTTGGTCAGTCAAGGAGCCCACTTAATTTCCTGGTCTTGCAGTAAATAACCCCTAATTTTGGGGGTCAAAGGTCAAGATCACAGTGACCTTGAATGTGAAAATCGTTTCTGATCAATAACTGAAGAACGCTTGGGCCCATATTCCTCTAACGTCATAGGGTGATTAGGGTCATGACTAGTAGATGATCCCTATTGATTATGAGGTCATTTGGTCAAAGATTAAGGTCACATTGACCTTGATGGGAGTGGAGGGAGCGTAGGGGGGGTGCATATGTGTTGTTCTGACAACTCCTGTTGATTTAGAATTTGCAAAAAACACCTTATCTGTGTGATGAGTGGCCCCCTTTTTATACGTCGTATATTGGCGTCATCTTCTCCGTCTGTCCGTACATCCGTACGTCCATATCTTGTGAACACAACTCCTCCTCCATTTCTGAATGAATCTTTTCAAAACTTGGTCAATGTCATAACTATAATGGGTAGATGTGCATGAAGTGGCAATTTACCAGTTCATTGATTTTTACAAGATTTGTGTCCCGTGAAACTTAGTCTCTGTAGCTGATTGATATTTCAGCCTTGTGAACGCAACTCCTCCTACATTTCTGAACGAATCTTTTCAAAACTTGGTCAATGTCATAACTATAATGGGTAGATGTGCATGAAGTGGCAATTTACCAGTTCATTGATTTTTACAAGATTTGTGTCCCTTGAAACTTAGTCTCTGTAGCTGATTGATTTTGCAGCCTTGTGAACGCAACTCCTCCTACTTAATAATCTTTTCAAAACTTAGTCAAATGTCATTACTTTAATGGGTTAATGTGCATGAAGTGGCAATTTTCCAGTTCATTGTTTTTTACAAGATTTGTGTCCCTTGAAACATAGTCTCTGTAGCTGATTGATATTGCAGCCTTGTGAACACAACTCCTCCTACGTTAATAAATCTTTTCAAAACTTGATCAGTGGCATTACTATAATGGGTAGATGTGCATGAAGTGGCGATTTTCCGGTTCATTGATTTTTACAAGATTTGTGTCCCTTGAAACATAGTCTCTGTAGCTGATTGATATTGCAGCCTTGTGAACACAACTCCTCCTACGTTAATAAATCTTTTCCAAAACTTGATCAGTGGCATTACTATAATGGGTAGATGTGCATGAAGTGGCGATTTTCCGATTCATTGATTTTTACAAGATTTGTGTCCCTTGAAACTTAGTCTCTGTAGCTGATTGATATTGCAGCCATGTGAACACAACTCCTCCTGCATTTCTGAATGAATCTTTTCCAAAACTTGATCTGTGGCATTACTATAATGGGATGATGTGCATGAAGTGGCGATTTTCCGGTTCATTAATTTTTGAAAGATTTTTGTCCCTTGAAACTTAAGTAGTCTCTGTAGCTGATTAATTTTTCAGCCTTGTGAATGCAATTCCTGGTATGTTTCTGACCTAATCTTTTTAAAAAATTTGTCAATGTCATTACTATACTGGGTAGATATGCACAAAGCAGGGATTTTGATGTTCATCAATATTTGCATTAGTTATGTCTTTCTAAACATGGTCTCTTGAAAACACAGCTCAAGTTTCTAAACAGGTAAAAAGTGCATAAAGCAGGGATTTTCTGGTACAGTGACTTTTGCAAGAGTTAACTTATGCGGAGAAAGAAACAGGATTCATATTGATACTGCTATTTGACCTACTTTCATATTGGAAGTCTTTTAAGGGTTCTATCTCTGTTCAGCTAAATTAATTGGTCTCACAGACTTCATTATGAGCTAATGCTTACAGACATGTTAATAGCAATAATTAAAAGGACCCTCTTGGTCTTTATATTTTGTGGCGGTGTATATTGTGGCAGTGCTGGTACTCTTGTTGTATTCATGTTTTATCCCGTAAAGAAAAGATGGTCAAGTTCAACATTGGACGAAATCCATAATTTTAGACAGACTTATGTCCCCTTTTAGACTTGAGAGTATGCAAAAAAAAAAAAATTGATTTCATTCGTTGATACGAATGATAGGACTTTCTGCTACATTTGTCAAACACTAAAAGTGAAAAAAGTAAAAGGATATCAATTCTTGCCTTAAACTTGCTTTTGTATGTCCATAACTTCCATAATCTTTGAAAATAAGCCATTTAACCTGGAGGATACGGCAAAAGTAACAGAAAATCATTTTTAGCTCACCTGAGCACAAAGTGCTCAAGGTGAGCTTTTGTGATCGCCCTTCGTCCGGCGTCGTCCGTCGTCAACAATTTGCTTTAAACGACATCTCCTCTGAAACCGCTTGACAGAATTAAATGAAACTTGGCAGGAATGTTCCTTGGGTGAGGCTCTACAAAAGTTGCTAAAATAAAGTTGATCCATGAAGAACTCTGGTTGCCATGGCAACAAAAAGAAAAATAATTTGAAAAATTTAAAAATCATCTCCTTCAAAACTACTGGCCAGATTTCAAAATAATTTGGTACAGATGTTCCTTGGGTCAACCTCTACCAAAGTTGCTAAAATTATTCCAATCCGTAAAAAAACATGGCCGCCAGGGGCGGGGTTATTTGCCTTATATGTATATAGAGAAACCTTTAAACAACATCTCCTCTGAAACCACTGGACAGAATTTGATTAAACTTGGCAGGGATGATCCTTGGGTCAACCTTCACAAAAGTTGCTAAAATAAAGTTGATCCATGAAGAACTCTGGTTGCAATGGCAACAAAAAGAAAAATAATTTGAAAACTTTAAAAATCATCTCCTTCAAAACTACTGGCCAGATTTCAAAATAATTTGGTACAGATGTTCCTTGGGTCAACCTCTACCAAAGTTGCTAAAATTATTTCGATCCATAAAAAAAACATGGCCGCCAGGGGCGGGGCTTATTTGCCTTATATGTATATAGAGAAACCTTTAAACATCATCTCCTCTGAAACCACTGGACAGAATTTGATTAAACTTGGCAGGGATGATCCTTGGGTCAACCTTCACAAAAGTTGCTAAAATAAAGTTGATCCATGTAGAACTCTGGTTTTAAAAATCATCTCCTTCAAAACTACTGGCCAGATTTCAAAATAATTTAGTACAGATGTTCCTTGGGTCAACCTCTACCAAAGTTGTTAAAATTATTCCGATCCGTAAAAAAACATGGCCGCCAAGGGCGGGGCTTATTTGCCTTATATGTATATAGAGAAACCTTTAAACAACATCTCCTCTGAAACCACTGGACAGAATTTGATTAAACTTGGCAGGGATGATCCTTGGGTCAACCTTCACAAAAGTTGCTAAAATAAATTGATCCATGTAGAACTCTGGTTGCCATGGCAACAAAAGAAAAAAAATATGAAAACTTTAAAAATCATCTCCTTCAAAACTACTGGCCAGATTTTTAAAATAAATTGGTACAGACGGTTCTTGGGTCAACCTCTACCAAAGTTGCTAAAATTATTCCAATCGGTAAAAAAACATGGCCGCCAGGGGCGGGGCTTATTTGCCTTATATGTATATAGAGAAACCTTTAAACAACATCTCCTCTGAAACCACTGGACAGAATTTGATTAAACTTGGCAGGGATGATCCTTGGGTCAACCTTCACAAAAGTTCCTAAAATAAACTTGATCCATATAGAACACCTGGTTGCCATGGCTACAAAAAGAACAAAAATATGAAAACTTTAAAAATCATCTTCTTCAAAACTACTGGACTTCGGTCAACCTATTTATCTCAGGTGAGCGATTTAGGGCCATCATGGGCCTCTTGTTAGCTCACCTGAGCACAACGTGCTCATGGTGAGCTATTGTGATCGCCTTTTGTCCGTCGTCCGTCGTCCGTCGTCCGTGCGTGCGTGCGTGCGTGCGTACGTCCGTCGTCAACAATTTGCTTTAAACAACATCTCCTCATGAACCGCTGAAGGGATTTTGACCAAACTTCACAGGAATCATCCTTATGATGCCCTCTATCAAAGTTGTACAAATTATTCAGATTGGTTAAAAAAGTAGGTCACAGGAGCTAAAAATAGATTTTAAAAATGCAAACTTTGAAAATCTTCTTCTGCAAAACTGCAAGGCCTAGAGCTTAGATATTTGGTATGTAGCATCATCTTATGGGCCATTACCAAGATTGTACAAATCATAGCCCTACGGTGATAAATGACCCCGCACCAGGGGTCACTTGTTTTACATAGAGTTATATAGGAAAATCTTTAAAAATCTTCTTCTATGAATCCATTAGGCCTAGAGCTTAGATATTTGGTATGTAGCATCATCTATGGTTCATTACCAAGATTGTCAAATCATACCCTACGGTGATAAATGCCCCGCACCAGGGTCACTTGTTTTACATAGAGTTATATGGAAAATTTAAAAATCTTCTTCTATGAATCCATAAGGCCTAGAGATTAGATATTTGGTATGAAGCATCATCTTATGGTTCATTACCAAGATTGTACAAATCATGACCCTACGGTGATAAATGACCCCGCACCATGGGTCACTTGTTTTACATAGAGTTATATAGGAAAAACTTTAAAAATCTTCTTCTATGAATCCATTAGGCCTAGAGCTTAGATATTTGGTATGTAGCATCATCTTATGGTTCATTACCAAGATTGTACAAATCATAGCCAAACGGTGATAAATGCCCCCGCAATAGGGGTCACTTGTTTTACATAGAGTTATATAGGAAAAGCTTTAAAAATCTTCTTCTATGAATCCATAAGGCCTAGAGATTAGATATTTGGTATGTAGCATCATCTTATGGTTCATTACCAAGATTGTACAAATCATAGCCCTACGGTGATAAATGCCCCGGCACCAGGGGTCACTTGTTTTACATAGAGTTATATAGGAAAATTTTAAAAATCTTCTTCTATGAATCCATAGGCCTAAGTTAGATATTTGGTATGTAGCATCATCTTATGGGCCATTACCAAGATTGTACAAATCATGCCCTATGGTGATAAATGACCCTGCACCATGGGTCACTTGTTTTACATAGAGTTATATAGAAAAAACTTTAAAAATCTTCTTCTATGAATCCATTAGGCCTAGAGCTTAGATATTTGGTATGTAGCATCATCTTATGGGCCATTACCAAGATTGTACAAATCATAGCCCTACGATGATAAATGACCCCGCACCAGGGGTCACTTGTTTTACATAGAGTTATATAGGAAAGTCTTTAAAAATCTTCTTCTATGAATCCATTAGGCCTAGAGCTTAGATATTTGGTATGTAGCATCATCTTATGGTTCATTACCAAGATTGTACAAATCATAGCCCTATGGTGATAAATGACCCCGCACCAGGGGTCACTTGTTTTACATAGAGTTATATAGGAAAATCTTTAAAAATCTTCTTCTATGAATCCATTAGGCCTAGAGCTTAGATATTTGGTATGTAGCATCATCTAATGGTTCATTATCAAGATTTTCAAAATGGTGGCCCTTTGGAGATAAATGACCCCGCACTAAGTCTTCTCCTCTGAAACCATAAGGCCCAGTGCTTATATATTTGGTGTGTAGTATTGTCAGGGCTAAAATGTTTAAGATTGAGTTATATCAGAATTCTTGTCTGTTTAAAAACCTTGTAATCAGTTGTAGCAATGGTACTCAGGTGAGCGATCCAGGGCCATCATGGCCCTCTTGTTTTTATATATATTAATTACATTTAACTTGACCTATTTCTATAATCTATGTACCAAAAAAAATATTGAAAATGCCTACAAATTCCATTTTCACATAAGGTCTACATTTATAGGTTTTTAAGATATAAGCAATGATGACCTTGAGCTTAACATTTTTCCAGAAATGAAAGTGATATTGTTCCATAGGATCAAATGCTGCACCTTCAATAAATATTCATATAAATCAATCAAAAAATAATGCTTACAGGTTTTAAAAACAGTTTTAAATTTCATTAAAAAAAACTTTGGCCTGATGAGTAACATGATGTCATATGACGTTCATCTTCTAAGAATGTAAAGGAGACTTTTTCTGTCCAAATACTAGCTTTCTATCTTATCTGATTGTATACATTTATGAACTGAAATTTGACATTAACGGTTTTAATCTTGGATTCACCATAAAACCTTTGCCTTTTCGAATTTGGTAAAACGGACACAGGCATGCACAAGTAGAGCCTAACATACACATTCTGTGAAATTTTGATGAAATTCGGTCCAGAAATGATGGGTGTACAAACTTTTGTAGACAATGTAAGGTGTGATGTCATATGACGTCAAAGGCATAAGAAAATCAATGAAATGATTTACAAACATTTTTAGAAGACGTCAAGTTTGACGTCAAAACACATCACAGGCAAATAAAAACCATTGAAGCCTAAGCTGTTCAATTTTCAATGTGCCGGACGTTTGGAACATCTAGAAATTAAAACATAGAAATAAGAAATTACTTTTTACCTTATGACATCATATGACGTTCATTTTCTCAGAATTTAAAGAAGACTTAGAGACATATATTTTGTCCAAATATCAGCTGTCTAGTTCATATAGAAGGGATTTTATATGCATTTGAAATTTGACGTCAATGGTTTGAATCTTGGATTCGCCATAGAACCATTGCTTTTTCGAATTTCGAAATCCGGACACCGGGATGAACAACTAGAGCCTAACATACACATTCTGTGAAACTTGATGAAATCGCCATGAAAATGCGTGATCCGACTAAAAACCTTGTAGACAATGACAAGTGTGATGTCATATGACATCACAGGCATATGAAAATCATTAAAATCAAAATTTCAGCATCTGAAGTATATTAATAATATGCCATTAAGCTTTCATCATCCTTGGACCATTGCAACATATAGAAATTAATGCGTAGAAAAGAAGAAAAAAAGAAGAAGAAGAAAACTAGAACCGCAAAGTGGCATCTTGGTTTTCGCTTTTAACTTGACTAGTAAGAGTACTGGTTTCAACTGCAGACATGATTGATATTAACTTTATTCGAATATTTTTGTTAATTGATCAAATTAAGTCCGATCTTCAAAAACTAAACATCATTAGAACGATCTCTTCACGAACTAGAACTTTTGTTCATATACTTTCTATAAAATATTTCTAGATTTGAAGCTATTTTGTGCCGATAAAAATAACAATAATCGGTATTATGACCTTGACCTTTGCATAATTTCATCGTTATTTACTATGAGTTTGTTTGTATTATTTAAATGCATAAACAGTGAAAAAATGATGAAGATTGAACAAAAAATAAAGGGAGGAGCTTCAAAAAAGAGGAAACATACGGATTTACAATTGTTTGATAAAAGGATCAAACTTTGGACTGTGGTCATTTGATCAAATGAAGTCCGATCTTCAAAAACTAAACACCAATGGAAAGATCTCTTCACAGACTAAAACTTTTGTTCATATACTTTTTAGCTCACCTGAGCACGAAGTGCTCAAGGTGAGCTATTGTGATCACCCTTTGTCCGTCGTCCGTCGTCCGTGCGTGCGTGCGTCCGTCCGTCGTCAACAATTTGCTTTAAAGAACATCTCCTCCTGAACCGCTGAAGGGATTTTGACCAAACTTCACAGGAATCATCCTTATGATGCCCTCTATCAAAGTTGTACAAATTATTCAGATTGGTTGAAAAAGTAGGTCACAGGAAAAATTTTAAAAAAAACTTTAAAATTTTCTTCTAAAACAAGGCCTAGAGCTTAGATTTTCAAATCATAGCCCTATGGTGATAAATGCCCCCGCACCAGGGGTCACTTGTTTTACATAGAGTTATATAGGAAAATCTTTAAAAATCTTCTTCTATAAATCCATAAGGCCTAGAGCTTAGATATTTGGTATGTAGCATCATCTTATGGGCCATTACCAAGATTGTACAAATCATAGCCCTATGGTGATAAATGCCCCCGCACCAGGGGTCACTTGTTTTACATAGAGTTATATAGGAAAATCTTAAAAAATCTTCTTCTTGAATCCATAAGGCCTAGAGCTTAGATATTTGGTATGTAGCATCATCTAATGGTTCATTACCAAGATTGTTCAAATCATAGCCCTATGGTGATAAATGCCCCCGCACCAGGGGTCACTTGTTTTACATAGAGTTATATAGGAAAATCTTAAAAAATCTTCTTCTGTGAATCCATAAGGCCCAGAGCTTAGATATTTGGTATGTAGCATCATCTAATGGTTCATTACCAAGATTGTTCAAATCATAGCCCTATGGTGATAAATGCCCCCGCACCAGGGGTCACTTGTTTTACATAGAGTTATATAGGAAAATCTTAAAAAATCTTCTTCTGTAAATCCATAAGGCCCAGAGCTTAGATATTTGGTATGTAGCATCATCTAATGGTTCATTACCAAGATTGTTCAAATCATAGCCCTATGGTGATAAATGCCCCCGCACCAGGGGTCACTTGTTTTACATAGAGTTATATAGGAAAATCTTAAAAAATCTTCTTCTGTAAATCCATAAGGCCCAGAGCTTAGATATTTGGTATGTAGCATCATCTAATGGTTCATTACCAAGATTGTTCAAATCATAGCCTTACGGTGATAAATGACCCCGCACCAGTGGTCACTTGTTTCACATAGAGTTACATAGGAAAAGACCTAGAGCTTAATCTATAGATTTGATGTGAAATATTGTCTAGTGGTCCGTACCCACATAATTCATATAGACCAATCATAAAAAAAATATTTTGCAATATTACTAGTTTGAGAGATTATGACTAGATAATGGTTAAAATTTGGCCCTTGATTGAATCACTTTTTACTTTAAATTACATACTTGATATATGTTTTATATTAAAATCAGTATCTACGATTAAATAAAATGATAAAAAGACTAAGAAAATATATTGTGTCAATTGATATTAAATAAAGGTTTTCTTTAAGAAAGATATGAAAGTACAGATAATCGTATTGTTGGTAATAAAAACACATTCGGTCGTTTTAGGTTATAATATTATTAACCAATGAAAAATTAGGAAACTATTCAGCCCTCCATTTCCGGTTTCAGTGGTAGGTATACGATTCTCTTCAGAAATTTCAACGAATTATCGAAGATCATTAATCTAACAGACCTAAAAAGCGATTGAAAAGTAGGTCAGTAGGTCAAATCTTAGAAAAACCTTGTTTACACACTGGAGGCCACAATTTTGATTCAATCTTCCTCAAACTTGGTCAGCACAAATGTCCTCAGGTGAGCGTCTTTAGGGCCATCTTGGCCCTCTTGTTATAAAATATTTTTAGATTTGGAGCTATTTTATGCCGATAAAAATAATAATAATTGGTATATGACCTTGACCTTTGCATATTATGCTTGTTTTTTTAGCTCACCTGAGCACAAAGTGCTCAAGGTGAGCTTTTGTGATCGCCCTTCGTCCGGCGTCCGTCGTCGTGCGTCGTTAGTCGTGCGTCGTCCGTCGTCAACAATTTGCTTTAAACGACATCTCCTCTGAAACCGCTGGACAGAATTTAATGAAACTTGGCAGGAATGTTCCTTGGGTGAGGCTCTACAAAAGTTGCTAAAATAAAGTTGATCCATGAAGAACTCTGGTTGCCATGGCTACAAAAAGAAAAATAATTTGAAAACTTTAAAAATCATCTCCTTCGAAACTACTGGCCAGATTTTAAAATTATTTGGTACAGATGTTCCTTGGGTCAACCTCTACCAAAGTTGCTAAAATTATTCTGATCCGTAAAAAAACATGGCCGCCAGGGGCGGGGGCTTATTTGCTTTATATGTATATAGAGAAACCTTTAAACAACATCTCCTCTGAAACCACTGGACAGAATTTGATTAAACTTGGCAGGAATGATCCTTGGGTCAACCTTCACAAAAGTTGCTAAAAAAAACTTGATCCATGTAGAACTCTGGTTGCCATGGCAACAAAAAGAAAAAAAATATGAAAACTTTAAAAATCATCTTCTTCAAAACTACTTGCCAGATTTTAAAATAAATTGGTACAGATGTTCCTTGGGTCAACCTCTACCAAAGTTGCTAAAATTATTCTGATCCGTAAAAAAACATGGCCACCAGGGGCGGGGCTTATTTGCCTTATATGTATATAGAGAAACCTTTAAACAACATCTCCTCTGAAACCACTGGACAGAATTTGATTAAACTTGACAGGGATGATCCTTGGGTCAACCTTCACAAAAGTTGCTAAAATAAACTTGATCCATGTAGAACTCTGGTTGCCATGGCAACAAAAAGAAAAAAAAATGAAAACTTTAAAAATCATCTTCTTCAAAACTACTGGCCAGATTTTAAAATAAATTGGTACAGATGTTCCTTGGGTCAACCTCTACCAAAGTTGCTAAAATTATTCCGATCCGTAAAAAAAACATGGCCGCCAGGGGCGGGGCTTATTTGCCTTATATGTATATAGAGAAACCTTTAATCAACATTTCCTCTGAAACCACTGGACAGAATTTGATTAAACTTGGCAGGGATGATCCTTGGGTCAACCTTCACAAAAGTTGCTAAAATAAACTTGATCCATGTAGAACTCTGGTTGCCATGGCAACAAAAAAAAATAAAAATGAAAACTTTAAAAATCATCTTCTTCAAAACTACTGGCCAGATTTTAAAATAAATTGGTACAGATGTTCCTTGGGTCAACCTATTTATCTCAGGTGAGCGATTTAGGGCCATCATGGGCCTCTTGTTTTTCTATAATTTTATTTGTTTGATAAAAGTGCATAAACAGTGAAATAATGATGAAGATTGAACAAAAAATAAAGTCAGGAGCAGCAAAAGAGAGGAAACATATGGATATACAATTGTTTGATAAGAGGATCAAACTTTGGACTGTGGTCATTTGATCAAATGAAGTCCGATCTTCAAAAACTAAACATTTATGGAAAGATCTCTTCACAAACTAAAACTTTTGTTCATATACTTTCTATAAAATATTTTTAGATTGAGGGCTATTTTATGCCGATAAAAATAACAATAACTGGTATATGACCTTGACCTTTGCATATCTTTGCTGTTTTTTTTTCTATGATTTTATTTGTTTTATTAAAATGCATAAACAGTGAAATAATGATGAAGATTAAACAAAAAATAAGTTCAAGAGCTGCAAATAACCTTAAAAGTCATGCTTTTAAAATGTTGATTTTTCGAAAATATTGGTTAAGTTTGACCGCGTACTGTGGACAAACCATGCATTTCCCGAATTCGCCACCCCATATATTTTGTGCGTATATGTCTTGCGAATCATATGCAACAAACAAAATTCTCCTATCTCATCTCAGAATAAAATGGGTAGGTTTTTGGTAGACCTACCCTTATTTCACAGTTTTTGCGAGATTCGAACTTTCAACCTCCTGTAGCACGAAAGTTTTATATACGCAAATTTTTGAAACCTATCATCATTTATTGGGCTATTTACAAGGAACATTATGCAAAAATCGCATTTGAATCGGACTTCAAATAATTGAGATATTGCTTATTAAACATTTTCATATAAAACGCCCCCTGGCGGGAAAATCAAAACAAAAATGAAAATTATCTCGGCGTTAGGATCATCTTCAAGTACGTGGTTATAACTGATAAAAGTTTCATAGATGTGGCTTTTCTCACCTCGGAGCTTTGCCGTTCACAAAAAAGGGTTAGAAAAATAAAAAAAAACTAGAACCGCAAGCGGTATCTCGGTTTTCGCTTTTAACCTAATCAACTTGAACACATTATTTCAACTCAGCCACAATTTTCAATATGAAACAGAACGAAAAGATTTCTGAAGACCTACCCTCATTAGCACAGTTTTTATTTTTTGCGAGGTTCGAACATTCAACCTTCCGTAGCTCAAAAGCTTTCAGCCACACGGACCCTCGAATCCTATCATATGTTATTAGGCTATCAACAGGGAACAGAATGCAAAAAACCGCATTCGAATCGGACTTCAACTTTTTGAGTTATTAGCAAAAGAATGATTTCAAAAAACCGCCCCTAGCGGCAAAATGAGAAAGAAAATTAATTAAAATTTTACCATTAGATACCTAGCAAAGCAGCAAATAGTTAAATCAAGTATACTAGTCGCACAAGTCAAACTTTTTATTCTTATGTATCAGAATTTGAAGCATAAAACATGATTTACAATTATTCCCAAAAAGGATCAAACTTTGGACTGCCGTATAATGACCAAATCAAGTCCGATCTTCAAAAACTAAACATCAATGGAAAGAGCTCTTCAGGAACAAAATAGTTTGTCGATAAACTCTTAATGAAATATCTTTAGTTTTGGAGGTATTTCGGGCCGAATAAAAACACAATAATCGTAATATGACCTTGACCTTTACATTCATTTTTAAACTTTTTAATTGTGAGGCCCTTTCAAACATGACAATACATAACTTGTGAAAATATCATGAAGAATGAACGAAATATAAAGTCAGGAGCGACAAAAAACATGTTTTTGAAAATTTAATTTTTCCTAAAATTTAGTGAAGTTTGACCGTTTCTAGAGGACAAACCATGCATTTCTTAAATTCGCCACCCCATATATTTTGTGCGTATATATCTTGCAAATCATTTGCAGCAAACAGAACTCTTCTATCTGATCTCTAACAAAAATGGATAGGTTTTTCGTAGACCTACCCTCATTTGTGCAGTTTTTTGCGAGGTTCGAACTTTCAACCTTCTAAAGCTCAAATACTTTCAGCGACACGCACCTCAAAATCTATCATATTTTTTGAGGCTATCAACAAGGAACAGAATGCAAAAAACCGCATTTGAATCCGACCTCAAATAACTGAGTTATTAGGCATTAATAAATTTCATACAAAACGCCCCCTAGCGGGAAAAGTAAGACATAAATGAAAATTTACTCAACGTTAGGATCATCTTCAAATACTTGGTAAAAACTGATTAAAATTTCATAAATGTGGCTTTTCTGATCACGGAGATTTGCCGTTAACAAAAAAGGGTTAGAAAAATAATAAAAAAAAAAAAAATAAAACAGAAGAAGAACAATAGGTTTTCGCACTGCGAGGTGCGAAAACCTAATAAAAAAAGAAACAGAACGAGAACAAAGGGTTTTCGCACTGCGATGCGAAAACCCAAAAAAACAGTACAAACCCAATAGGACCTCCTAAAAAAACACTTGTCCACCAATAACTCCTGAATGGGTTGACATATTTAAATAGTGTTTGGTCCACATGTTTATGTCATAAAAATATGACGGTAACATTTGATTTTTAACAAAATCAATAAATTTAGACACAGTAATGGCCCCTTTTTCGACTTTGTTTTTACAAAAAAATACTTTGTTTGTGGAAACGATGATATTGTCCAAATTGTAATTGTTTACCTTGTGACTTTGGATCGTTGTAGTTGTAAAAATAAAATAATTTAGATTGAAAGTTGATGGTTTGGGCAGTTTCTACCATTTCATAGTGTATGTGTGTGTATACATGCATAATTATGCACAGGCACAAGAGTTGTCCAACATTCAGAAAGATATGACAATTGAGAGCCGACACGAAATAGTTCAGTTGGAAAATTGACTTTTAAACTCAAGGAAAAGAAGAAACTGAAAGGGTTTTAGGCAAAGCTTTGTTGTCTTCTGACAATTTCTTGTTTGTTTTTAGCTCACCTGAGCACAAAGTGCTCAAGGTGAGCTTTTGTAATCGCCCGTTGTCCATCGTCCGTGCGTGCGTCCGTCATCAACTTTTCGTTCAAACGACTTCTTCTCCTAAACCACTGGATGGATTTTGACCAAACTTCATAGGAATCATCCTTATCATGACCTCTATCAAAGTTGTTCAAATTATTTTGATTGGGTGAATAAGTAGGTCACAGGAGCTGAAAATAGATTTTTAAAATGCAATCTTAGAAAATCTTCTCCTGCAAAACTGTAAGGCCTAGAGTTTTAATAATTGGTATGTAGAATTGTCTTATGAAAAAATTTTATCATGACCCGGGGAAAATTGGCCCCCCCCGGGGTTTTTTTTTCATAGGTTTATATAGTAAAAATTAAAAATCTATGAAACAATAAGGCCTAGAGCTAAGATACTTGGCATGTAGAATTGTCTAATGAATCTCTGCAAAAGTTTTTCAAATTATGACCCTGGGGTTAGAATTGGCCCTGCCCCGGGGGTCACTTTTTTTACATAGACTTATATAGGAAAAACTTTAAAAATCTTCTCCTATGAAACCATAAGGCCTAGAGCTAAGATATTTGGTATGTAGCATCATCTAATGGTTCATTACCAAGATTGTTCAAATAATAGCCCTATGGTGATAAATGACCCCGCACCAGGAGTTACTTGTTTTACATAGAGTTATATAGGAAAATCTTAAAAATCTTCTTCTATGAATCCATAAGGCCTAGAGCTTAGATAAAGAGCTCACCTGAGCACAATGTGCTCATGGTGAGCTTTTTTGTTTGCCTTTTGTCTGGCATCTGTCATCCGTCCATCTGTCCGTGCGTGCGTGCAACTTTCGTCAACTTTTTCCAGTAAACAACATCTCCTCCTAATCCGCTGAAGGGATTTTGACAAAATTTCACAGGAATCATCCTTATGATGTCCTCTAACAAAATTGTACAAATTATTATGATTGGTTTAAAAAGTAGGTCACAGGAGCTAAAAATAGATTTTAAAATGCAATCTTAGAAAATCTTCTCCTGCAAAACTGTTAGGCCTCTACAGCATGTAGAATTGTCTTATAAACCTTTACAAAAATTGTTCAAATCATGGCCCTAGGGTCAAAATTTGCCCTGCCCCAGGGGTCACTTTATTTTACATAGGCTTATATAGGGAAAACCTAGAAAAAGCTTCTCATCAGAAACCACATGGCCTGGTGTTAAGATTTTGGGTATGTAGTATTGTCTGGTGGATCTCTACTTAAGTTGTTCAAATCATGGCCCTTTGGTGAAAATTGGCCCTGCCCTAGGGGTCACTTGATTTTACATAGGAAAAATAGAAAAATCATCTCCTGAAATACTGCAAGGCTTAGAGCTTGGATATTTGGTATGTAGAATTGTCTTGTGAACTACTACCATAGTTATTAAAATAATGACCTCTGGGTCAAAATTGCCCTCGCTCCAGGCTCATTTTATTTTACAAAGGCTTATATAGGGAAAAACTAGAAAAATCTTCTTATCAGACACCACATAGCCTAGAGCTTAGATATAAGGCTTGTACCATTGTCTAGTGGATCTCTACCAAAGTTGTTCAAATCATGGCCCTTGGGTCCAAATTGGGTCCGCCCCAGGTGTCACTTGATTTTACATAGGCTTATATAGAGGAAGAAAGGAAAATCTTCTTCTCAGAAACCACAAGGTCAAGAGTTAAGATATTTAGTGTGTAGCATTGTTTAGTACATCTCTATCAAGTTTTTTAGCTCACCTGAGCACAACATGCTCATGGTGAGCTTTTGTGATCACCTTTTGTCCGGCGTCCGTCGTCCGTCTGTCCGTGCGTGCGTCTTGCGTCAACTTTTCCTTTAAACAACTTCTCCTCCTAAACCACTGGATGGATTTTGACCAAACTTCACAGGAATCATCCTTATCATGACCTCTATCAAAGTTGTTCAAATTATTTTGATTGGGTGAATAAGTAGGTAACAGGAGCTAAAAATAGATTTTAAAAATGAAAATTTAAAAAATCTTCTTCTCCAAACCCACAAGGCCTAGCCTTTTGATTTTTGGTATGTAGCATGATCTTATGACTCTCTACCAAGATTGTACAAATTATGACCCTGGGGTCAAAATTGGCCCGCCCCAGGGGTCACTTGATTTCATAGCTAATATAGAAAAAAACTTGAAAAATCTTCTCAGAAACCACAAGGCATGGAGTTAAGATATTTGGTGTGTAGCATTGTCTAGTGGATCACAACCAAGTTTGTTCAAATCATGACACTGGGGTCAAATTTGGCCCCGCCCCAGGGGTCACTTGATTTTGCATAGGCTAATATAGAAAAAAACTTGAAAAATCTTCTTCTCAGAAACCACAAGGCCTTGAGTTTAGATATTTGGTATGTAGTATGGTCCTATGACTCTCTACCAAGATTGTTCAAATTATGACCCTGGGGTCAAAATTGGCCCCGCCCCAGGGGTCACTTGATTTAACATAGGCTGATATAGGAAAAAAACTTGAAAAATCTTCTTCTCAGAAACCACATGGCATAGAGTTAAGATATTTGGTGTGTAGCATTTTCTAGTTGATCTCTACCAAGTTTGTTCAAATTATGACCCTGGGGTCAAAATTGGCCCCGCCCCAGGGGTCACTTGATTAACATAGGCTAATATAGGAAAAACTTGAAAAATCTTCTTCTCAGAAACCACAAGGCCTGGGGTTTAGATATTTGGTGTGCAGCATTGTCTAGTAGATCACAACCAAGTTTGTTCAAATCATGGCCCTGGGATCAAATTTGGCCCCACTCCAGGGATCACTTGATTTTACATAGACTTATATTGGAAAAAAAACTAGAAAAATCTTCAAGGTCTGGAGTTTATATATTTGGTATGTAACATGGGCTAATAGACCTCTACCAAGTAGAGTGTGGTAGTGTGTAGCATTGTCTAGTCGATTCTTACCAACTTTGTTCAAATCATCACCCTGGGGTCAAAATTGGCTCTGCCCCAGGGGTCACTTGGTTTTACATAGCCTAATGATACCAGGTGAGCGATCCAGGGCCATCATGGCCCTCTTGTTTTTCAAATCATGGCCCTGTGTCAAAATTGGTCCCACTTTAAGTATGTTCATATTATAAACCATTGAAAGTAATATTTCTCAGGTGAGCGATTAAGGGCCATCATGGCCCTCTTGTTTGTTGTTGTTTTACCCTAACCCTGTCACCACTTTCATAAGGATAAAAATGGAAAAATAACAGTATTTTTACCTTATCAAATCATGACCTTAACAGAGTTCATTCTAGGCTGCGCTTTTGCGCCAGTGGCCCACTAAATATTAAAATGGCCCCTTTCAGAAAAGTGCACGCAACCATCTGGCGCACAGGTTTTACCGACGGCGCTATTCTTAACACTATGTACGCCAATCCTTAATTTTAATTTACAAGAAATAACAGATAAAAATGTATATAAACTAAGACGTGACAATTAATTCTCAACAAATTATATCGACTTTAACATCGGAAAACTCGATAAATGCTTGATTCCACAATTTCACGGTCACCAGAGTTCAGGTTTATACCGGACATTGCCGAGTTATACAAACGTAGTGGGAACTCGTTTGCTTACGTCACTACGGCTTTGTAATTTTGTTCTGCCAATTCTGATAAACCTGCAAGAAGATTAGTGTGCACTGACTAATAATATAATATAAATTGGCATTTTCATTGATATAATTTTCTGTACCTAACTCACAAACAAATAAAGGATAAGTTATTTATTCCATTTTATAAATTGCGAACAGAAAGAACTGCTACGCGTATAACAAAAAGAATGCACCCAGTGAAAACATGTCGAAATGAAAGCAGACGAATATCGGCGATTTCTTCGGTAAAAAATCGAAGATTGCTGAGCCGGGCCATGATATTGTGGAATCGAGCAGAGAAAGCGGTCCTGGTGTGGATAATTTAAAAGAAAAAGAACAGTCCGGTGGTAATTGCAATGAAAGTACAATTGAAAGTACCCCATCCACTTCCAATTCTGCTGAAGTCTCGACTGAACCAAGTAATGATAAATCAAAAACCTAAATGAAAATTTTTTTCAAAGTGAATGGTTATCAAAATCGCAGTATCACTGGCTAGAATACGACAAAAAGAACGATCTCATGATCTTTGTGTATCAAACATAATAAAACCAACATTATGACGCACGGCACTAATAATTTTCGCACGAGCACTCAGGCTGCAATACCTTCTCATCAATCTCACTGAGGGACCAGAAATCAAAGACTTTGACTTTCAATCAGCCATTACCAATTGGAGGGATGCAAAATCTAGAAGACTGTTCAATCCAGCATGTCATTCTGGGAGAAAATAAGTCACTTGATTTTTAAATTTGAAAAACTGCAACAAGTTGGTAATTTTGTTAAGATATGACTCAAAGACAGTTGATGATTTTGAGTTACCATTTTTAATAAGCCAGTTTTATTTGGACTTTTGAGTATTTACTTTAAGGTCTTCATATTGAACTGTAATGTTAAATGCTATTGACTATATCCTGTCATCATTCTTGTGAACCTGCATCCTTCATGTGATAATGACTGAAAGCAGAATAGACTCATAGAAAATAATACACATGTAGTTAGTAAACAATTTTTGTCTTTTCTTTGTTTGCCAAAAACCTAAGTATGGCTCAATGCAAATTACAGGTGGCCCTCTTTCAAATTGGCAGGGCCACTGGCCCTTTGCATGGCAATCCTAGAATGAACTCTGCCTTAATATATTATTGATTGAATTGATTTTATCTTCTTTCTTTTTTTAATTTTATAGGGCCAAACGATCCCAGAAAGGTCATTTTGAAGAAAATGTCCATCGTTGTTGAAGGTAGAGATGATAAAGAAATCAATTTAGAAGGTAATATTTTTTAGCCCCACAATGCTTATTGTAACGGTTTTAACATTATTTTCATTTTTAGCTCACCTGAGCACAATGTGCTCATGGTGAGCTTTTGTGAGACCTTTTGTCCTTCGTCTGTCGTCCGTCCGTGCGTCTTGCGTCAACTTTTCCTTTAAACAACTTCTCCTCCTAAACCACTGAATGGATTTTGACCAAACTTCACAGGAATCATCCTTATCATGACCTCTATCAAAGTTGTTCAAATTATTTTGATTGGGTGAATAAGTAGGTAACAGGAGCTAAAAAAAGATTTTAAAAATGAAAATTTAAAAAATCTTCTCCTCCGAAACCACAAGGCCTAGCCTTTTGATTTTTAGCTCACCTGAGCACAAAGTGCTCAAGGTGAGCTTTTGTGATCGCCCTTCGTCCGGCGTCCGTCGTCGTGCGTCGTCCGTCGTCCGTCGTCCGTCGTCAACAATTTGCTTTAAACAACATCTCCTCTGAAACCACTGGACAGAATTTAATGAAACTTGGCAGGAATGTTCCTTGGGTGAGGCTCTACAAAAGTTGCTAAAATAAAGTTGATCCATGAAGAACTCTGGTTGCCATGGCAACAAAAAGAAAAATAATTTGAAAACTTTAAAAATCATCTCCTTCAAAACTACTGGCCAGATTTCAAAATAAATTGGTACAGATGTTCCTTGGGTCAACTTATACCAAAGTTGCTAAAATTATTCCGATCCGTAAAAAAACATGGCCGCCAGGGGCGGGGCTTATTTGCCTTATATGTATATAGGGAAACCTTTAAACAACATCTCCTCTGAAACCACTTGACAGAATTTGATTAAACTTGGCAGGGATGATCCTTGGGTCAACCTTCACAAAAGTTGCTAAAATAAACTTGATCCATGTAGAACTCTGGTTGCCATGGCAACAAAAAGAAAAAAAAAAGAAAACTTTAAAGATCATCTTCTTCAAAACTACTGGCCAGATTTTAAAATAAATTGGTACAGATGTTCCTTGGGTCAACCTCTACCAAAGTTGCTAAAATTATTCCGATCCATAAAAAAACATGGCCGCCAGGGGCGGGGCTTATTTGCCTTATTTGTATATAGGGAAAACTTTAAACAACATCTCCTCTGAAACCACTTGACAGAATTTGATTAAACTTGGCAGGGATGATCCTTGGGTCAACCTCCACAAAAGTTGTTAAAATAAACTTGATCCATGAAGAACTCTGGTTGCCATGGCAATAAAAAGAAAAAAAAATATGAAAACTTTAAAAATCATCTTCTTCAAAACTACTGGCCAGATTTTAAAATAAATTGGTACAGGTGTTCCTTGGGTCAACCTCTACCAAAGTTGCTAAAAATTTTCCGATCCGTAAAAAACATGGCCGCCAGGGGCGGGGCTTATTTGCCTTGTATGTATATAGGGAAAACTTTAATCAACATTTCCTCTGAAACCACTGGAAAGAATTTGATTAAATTTGGCAGGAATGATCCTTGGGTCAACCTTCACAAAAGTTCCTAAAATAAACTTGATCCATATAGAACTCTTGTTGCCATGGCAACAAAAAGAAAAAAAATATGAAAACTTTAAAAATCATCTTCTTCAAAACTACTGGCCAGATTTTAAAATAAATTGGTACAGATGTTCCTTGGGTCAACCTATTTATCTCAGGTGAGCGATTTAGGGCCATCATGGGCCTCTTGTTGGTATGTAGCATGATCTTATAACTCTCTACCAAGATTGTACAAATTATGACCCTGGGGTCAAAATTGGCCCCGCCCCAGGGGTCACTTGATTTCACATAGGCTAATATAGGAAAAACTTGAAAAAATCTTCTTCTCCGAAACCACAAGCAGTTTATTTTTGGTATGTAGCATGATCTAATGACTCTCTACCAAGATTGTTCAAATTATGACCCTGGGGTCAAAATTGGCCCCGCCCCAGGGGTCACTTGATTTAACATAGTCTAATATAGAAAAAAACTTGAAAAATCTTCTTCTCAGAAACCACAAAGCACGGAGTTTAAATATTTGGTATGTAGCATGATCTTATGACTCTCTACCAAGATTGTTCAAATTATGACCCTGGGGTCAAAATTGGCCCTGCCCCAGGGGTCACTTGATTTAACATACCGTATTTACCCGACTATAGGAAGGGTTTTTTGGTGTCTGATCAGGGTTTAAAAGTTGGAGGGTCGTCTTATAGGCGGGGTCCACCAGTCTGGTAAATTTTCCCCAACTTTAGTTGCCGTATGAATGAAGCTTTGTAGTGGTATGCAATTATGCAGCCGTATATTCTTCTCATTTTCAATCGTTAGATAAATATTAGAAATGAATTGCATGATATAAATGACTAAATATTATTGTAAGATTGTTAAATCAAAAGTTTTTTGCACCAATATGAATTAATTGGAAGATTTTAAGCATTTTATCTTTTCTGCAAGCGGTTTCGGGGAAACACATGGTGCTCATTAGAACTGCTTGTTCATAAAATCTTCTCGTGACACCTCGACGTAAATAAAGCATTGAAATACACAAGATGTTTTCGTTATGATTTGTTTAATTTATGCTTTTTAGCTCACCTGAGCACGAAGTGCTCAAGGTGAGCTATTGTGATCACCTTTTGTCCGTCGTCCGTCGTCCGTGCGTGCGTGCGTCCGTCCGTCGTCAACAATTTGCTTTAAAGAACATCTCCTCCTGAACCGCTGAAGGGATTTTGACCAAATTTCACAGGAATCATCCTTATGATGCCCTCTATCAAAGTTGTACAAATTATTCAGATTGGTTGAAAAAGTAGGTCACAGGAGCTAAAAATAGATTTTAAAAACTCAAACTTTGAAAATCTTCTTCTGCAAAACTGCAAGGCCTAGAGCTTAGATATTTGGTATGTAGCATCATCTTATGGGCCATTACCAAGATTGTCAAATCATAGCCCTATGGTGATAAATGCCCCCGCACCAGGGGTCACTTGTTTTACATAGAGTTATATAGGAAAATCTTAAAAAATCTTCTTCTGTAAATCCATAAGGCCCAGAGCTTAGATATTTGGTATGTAGCATCATCTAATGGTTCATTACCAAGATTGTTCAAATCATAGCCCTATGGTGATAAATGCCCCCGCACCAGGGGTCACTTGTTTTACATAGAGTTATATAGGAAAATCTTAAAAAATCTTCTTCTGTAAATCCATAAGGCCCAGAGCTTAGATATTTGGTATGTAGCATCATCTAATGGTTCATTACCAAGATTGTTCAAATCATAGCCCTATGGTGATAAATGCCCCCGCACCAGGGTCACTTGTTTTACATAGAGTTATATAGGAAAATCTTAAAAAATCTTCTTCTGTAAATCCATAAGGCCCAGAGCTTAGATATTTGGTATGTAGCATCATCTAATGGTTCATTACCAAGATTGTTCAAATCATAGCCCTATGGTGATAAATGCCCCCGCACCAGGGGTCACTTGTTTTACATAGAGTTATATAGGAAAATCTTAAAAAATCTTCTTCTGTAAATCCATAAGGCCCAGAGCTTAGATATTTGGTATGTAGCATCATCTAATGGTTCATTACCAAGATTGTTCAAATCATAGCCCTATGGTGATAAATGCCCCCGCACCAGGGTCACTTGTTTTACATAGAGTTATATAGGAAAATCTTAAAAAATCTTCTTCTGTAAATCCATAAGGCCCAGAGCTTAGATATTTGGTATGTAGCATCATCTAATGGTTCATTACCAAGATTGTTCAAATCATAGCCCTATGGTGATAAATGCCCCCGCACCAGGGGTCACTTGTTTTACATA
>CM037792.1:21561681-21585637 GCA_021229015.1 Solen grandis | reverse complement strand
TATGGTCGGATATTTTCAGTCAGAACGTCATATGACGTCATGTGACGTCATAAGCATACTTCTTAATTTTCATTTTAGGGCAATGATTTTGACATGATGCCAGTTGTTCAGAATAATGAAAATTTCAGAGTTATGAAAGTAAAGTATGCGCTTTTGAACAAAAGCATCTTCAGCACCCTATGACGTAACATGACGTCACAGCTAAAAATAGTGAAAAATGGTGTTCGCGCTCTACAGCCGTCATTTATGGTCGGATTTTCTTCAAATTTTCACAGATGGTACATCTTGAATCAAAGGTGTGCATATCCTGTCAGCTAACCGAAATTCCGAAAGACCGAAGTTCTGTGGCTGAAATAAGATTCGAACATAGGACCGAAAATTTCATTTTAGGATTAAAGAGCTTCAGGATGAGATAGAAAGTTGAAACTTACACAGTTTGCAGTTCTGCAAAATTTCTACAAATTTTGGAGCCGGAACGTCATATGACGTCATGTGACGTCATAAGCATACTTCTTAATTTTCATATTAGGGCAATGATTTCGACATGATGCCAGTTGTTCAGAATTATGAAAATTTCAGAGTTATGAAACTAACGTATGCGCTTTTGAAAAAAAGCATCTTCAGCACCCTATGACGTCACATGACGTCACAGCTAAAAATAGTGAAAAATGGTGTTTGCGCTCTACAGCCGTCATTTATGGTCGGATTTTCTTCAAATTTTCACAGATGGTACATCTTGAAACTAAGGTGTGCATATCCTGTCAGCTAACCGAAATTCCGAAATACCGAAGTTCTGTGGCTGAAATAAGATTCGAACATAGAACCGAAAATTTCATTTTAGGATTAAAGGGCTTCAGAATGAGACAGAAAGTTGAAACTTACACAGTTTGTAGTGCGACAGAATTTCTACAAATATTTTGAGTCGTGACGTCATATGACGTCATATGACGTCATAAGCATACTTCTTAATTTTCATATTAGGGCAATGATTTCGACATGATGCCAGTTGTTCAGAATAATGAAAATTTCAGAGTTATGAAAGTAAAGTATACGCTTTTGAACAAAAGAATTTTCAGCACCCTTTGACGTCATGTGACGTCAGAGCTAAAAATAATGAAAAATGGTGTTCACGCTCTACAGCCGCCATTTATGGTCGGATTTTCTTCAAATTTTCACAGATTGTACATCTTGAAACTAAGGTGTGCATATCCTGTCAGCTAACCGAAATTCCGAAAGACCGAAGTTCTGTGGCTGAAATAAGATTCGAACATAGGACCGAAAATTTCATTTTAGGATTAAAGAGCTTCAGGATGAAATAGAAAGTTGAAACTTACACAGTTTGCAGTTCTTCATAATTTCTTAACATATTTAGAGTCGTGACGTCAAATGTCGTCATGTGACGTCATAAGCATACTTCTTAATTTTCATTTTAGAGCAATGATTTCGACATAATGCCAGTTGTTCAGAATAATGAAAATTTCAGAGTTATGACAACAAAGTATGTACTTTTGAACAAAAGCATCTTCAGCACCCTATGACGTCATGTGACGTCTGAGCTAAAAATAGTGAACAATGGTTTTAACGCTCTACAGCCGCCATTTATGGTCAGATTTTCTTCAAATTTTTACAGATTGTACATCTTGAAACTAAGGTGTTCATATCCTGTCAGTTAACCGAAATTCCGAAAAACCGAAGTTCTGTTGCTGAAAAAAAGACTCGAACATAGGACCGAAAATTTCATTTTAGGATTAAAGAACTTCAGGATGAGATAGAAAGTTGAAACTTACACAGTTTGCAGTTCTGCAGCATTTCTACAAATATTTTGAATCGTGACGTCATAGGACGTCATAAGCATACCACTTAATTTTAATTTGGGGCAATGATTTCGACATGATGCCAGTTGTTCAGAATAATGAAAATTTCAGAGTTATTGCAGTAAAGTATGCGCTTTTGAGCAACAGTATTTTCAGCACCCTATGACGTCACCTGACATCAGAGCTGAAAATAGTGAAAAATGGTATTCGCGCTCTACAGCCGCCATTTATGATAAGATTTTCTTCAAATTTTTACAGATGGTACATTTTGCAACTAAGGTGTGAATATTTTGTCAGCTAACCTTTAAACTAGAAATCAAGTTTGCAGTCATGTCCTTACGTCATATGACATCATGTTACGTCACAGACTAATACTTAGATCTTATCATTTGCACTGATTTCGGAATATAATGTCAATTGTTCAGCATGAACATGAAATACTACCAGAGGTGAGTCATTACATGAAACTTCTATCTCCTGCTTTTTGCATTAACACAGCTTGCAGAAAGTCCTATCATTCGTTTTCACGAATGACATCTAGTTAGGACTTTCTGCCTACAGGCAGAAAGTCATATTGGGTTTGTACTGTTTTTTTATTATTCTTCTTCTTCTTATTCTTTTTTTCTTCCTCTTATATTTGTGTTAATTTCGAGGTGTTGCCACTGACTCAGAACAATGAAAATTTTAGGGCTTATATTTCAAACCATGAGCTTTCAGATGCAATGAATTTTATATTCATACGACGTCATATTACGTCAGATGTGACGTCAGGTGAAAAAGTTTGTACGCGGTCTACAGCCATTATTTCTGGACCGACTTTCATCAAAATTTCACAGAATGTGTATGTTAGGTTCTAGTTGTGCATCCCTGTGTCCGTTTGTCAAAATTCGAAAAGTCCATGGTTCTATAGCGAATCCAAGATTCGAACCAAGGTCGTAAATTTTTAAAGGCTTATAAAATCTGTCCTATTTAAGATAGAAAGTTGATATTTAGTCAGTATATAGGTCTCTAGAAGTTTTAAACATATTTATGAAAATAAATGTCATATGACGTCACGTGACGTCATTATATGATAATGTATTTCTAATATTAACAAGAATATTTCTATATGTTGAAATTGTCGAAGGGCAATGAAAATTTAATGACACATGCTTCAAAGGCTGAATTTTTGATTTCTATAATCTTCATATGCCTATGACGTCATATGACGTCACACTTGAAATATGCAACAAAAGTTTGTACGCGGTCTACAGCCATTGTTTATGAACCGATTTTCATCAAATTTTCACAGATTGTGTATATTAAGTTCTAGTTGTGCATCTCGGTGTCCGTTTTTCAAAATTCGAAAAGTCCATGGTTCTATAGCGAATTCAAGATTCGAACCAAGGTCGTAAATTTTAAATGCTTATAAAATCGGATTTATTTGAGATAGAAAAGTGATATTGGGTCAGTGTATAGGCCTCTGGGAGTCTTAAACATTTTGTGAAAATAAACGTCACATGACGTCACTTGACGTCATTATATGATAATGTATTTCTAATATTAATAAGAGTATTTCTATATGTTGAAATTGTCGAAGATTTAATGACAAATGATTCAGATGCTGAAATTTCGATTTCAATGATTTTCAGAAGTCTATGACGTCATATGACGTCACATTTGAAATTGACTACGAAAGTTTGTACACGGTCCAGAGCCATTATTAATGGGCCGATTTTTATCAAATTTTCACAGAATGTGTATATTACGTTCTTATTGTGTATACCTGTGTCCGTTTTTCAAAATTCAAAAAGTCCAAGCATCTATGGCGGATCTAAGATTCGAACCAAGGACGTCAATTTTTAAATGCTTATAAAAACTGTCCTATTTGAGATAGAAAGTTGAAATTTTGTCAGTTAGTAGGTCTCTGGGTGTCTAACAATTATGTGAAAATAAACGTCATATGACGTCACGTGACGTCATTTTTTATCATTATTATTCTTTTCTTCTTCCTAACTAAACGCTTATTATAATATGTTGCAATAGTCCTAGGACCATGAAATTTTTATGGGTTATTAGTGATGTGAGGAAATTTTGTTTTCAATGATTGTCAGCAGCCTATGACGTCACATGACGATACAGCTAAAAATAGTGAAAAATGGTGTTTGCGCTCTACAGCCGTCATTTTTAGTCGGATTTTCTTCAAATTTTCACAGATGGTACATCTTGAAACTAAGGTGTGAATAGTTTGTCAGCTAACCGAAATTCCGAAAGGCCGATGTTCTGTGGCTTAAATAAGATTCGAACATAGGACCGAAAATTTCATTTTAGGATTAAAGAGCTTCAGGATGAGATAGAAAGTTGAAACTTACACAGTTTGCAGTTTTGCAGAATTTCTACAAATATTTTGAGTCGTGACGTCATATGACGTCATGTGACGTCATAGGCATACTTCTTAATTTTCATTTTAGGGCAATGATTTCGACATGATGCCAGTTGTTCAGAATAATGAAAATTTCAGAGTCACGAGAGTAAAGTATTCGCTTTTTAACAAAAGCATCTTCAGTACCCTATGACGCCATATGACGTCACAGCTAAAAATAGTGAAAAATGGTGTTCGCGCTCTACAGCCGTCATTTATGGTCGGATTTTCTTCAAATTTTCACAGATGGTACATCTTGAATCAAAAGTGTGTATATCCTGTCAGCTAACCAAAATTCCGAAAGACCGAAGTTCTGTGGCTGAAATAAGATTCGAACATAGGACCGAAAATTTCATTTTATGATTAAAGAGCTTCAGGATGAGATAGAAAGTTGAAACTTACACAGTTTGCAGTTCTGCAGAATTTCTACATATATTTTGAGTCGTGACGTCATATGACGTCATGTGACGTCATAGGCATACTTCTTAATTTTCATTTTAGGGCAATAATTTTGACATGATGCCAGTTGTTCAGAATAATGAAAATTTCAGAGTTATGACAGTAATGTATGCGCTTTTGAAAAAAAACTTCTTCAGCACCCTATGACGTCACATGACGTCACAGCTAAAAATAGTGAAAAATGGTGTTCGCGCTCTACAGCCGTCATTTATGGTCGGATTTTCTTCAAATGTTCACAGATGGTACTTGTCTAAACTAAGGTGTGCATATCCTGTCAGCTAACCGAAATTCCGAAAGACCAAAGTTCTGTGGCTTAAATAAGATTCGAACATAGGACCGAAAATTTCATTTTAGGATTAAAGAGCTTCAGGATGAGATAGAAAGTTGAAACTAGCACAGTTTGCAGTTCTGCAGAATTTCTACATATATTTTGAGTCTTGACGTCATATGACGTCATGTGACGTCATAAGCATACTTCTTAATTTTCATTTTAAGGCAATGATTTTGACCTGATGCCAGTTGTTCAGAATAATGAAAATTTCAGAGTTACGACAGTAAAGTATGCGCTTTTGAACAAAAGAATTTTCAGCACCCTGTGACGTCATGTGACGTCAAAGCTAAAAGAAGTCCATACGAAAAAAAAAATAATAATAAGTAAAAGGTAGAGAATTTAATATATAGTCTTTCTAACGGAATAAATCTTAATATTTTCCAATTTTAGCAGAAAGTCCTATCATTCGTATCAACGAATGAAATCTAGTTATTATTATTATTATTCTTTTTTTCTTCCTAACTAAACGCTTATTTTTCTATGTTGCAATACTCCTAGGACGATGAAAATTTTATGACTTATTAGTCACTGAGGAAATTTTTTTTTTTTATGACGTCATATGACGTCACATTTGAAATATGCTACAAAAGTTTGTACGCGGTCTACAGCCATTGTTTGTGAACCGATTTTCATCAAATTTTCACAGATTGTCTATATTAAGTTCTAGATGTGCATCCCGGTGTCCGTTTTTCAAAATTCGAAAAGTCCATGGTTCTATAGCGAATCCAAGATTCGAACCAAGGTCGTAAATTTTTAAATGCTTATAAAATCTGTCCTATTTAAGATAGAAAGTTGATATTTAGTCAGTATATAGGTCTCTAGAAGTTTTAAACATTTTGTGAAAATAAATGTCATATGACGTCCCGTGACGTCATTATATGTTAATGTATTTCTAATATTAACAAGAATATTTCTATATATTGAAATTGTCGAAGGGCAATGAAAATTTAAAGACACATGCTTCCAATGCTGAAATTTTGATTTCTGTGATTTTCATATGCCTATGACGTCATATGACGTCACATTTGAAATATGCAACAAAAGTTTGTACACTGTCCAGAGCCATTATTAATGGACCGATTTTCAGGAAATTTTCACAGAATGTGTATATTAAGTTCTAGTTGTGCATCCCGGTGTCCGTTTTTCAAAATTCGAAAAGCCCAAGGTTCTATAGCGATTCCAAGATTCGAACCAAGGTCGTAAATTTTTAAATGCTTATAAAATCAGTCCTATTTGAGATAGAATGTTGAAATTTTGTCAGTTAGTAGGTCTCTGGGTGTCTTAACAATTATGTGAAAATTAACGTCATATGACGTCACGTGACGTAATTTTTTCATTATTCTTCCTAACTAAACGCTTATTTTGATATGTTGCAATAGTCCTAGGACGATGAAATTTTTATGGGTTATTAGTCACGTGATGAAATTTTGATTTCAATGATTGTCAGCACCCTATGACGTCACATGACGACACAGCTAAAAATAGTGAAAAATGGTTTTCGCGCTCTACAGCCGCCATTTATGGTCGGATTTTCTTCAAATTTTCACAGATGGTACATTTTGAAACTAAGGGTGCACATCCTGTCAGCTAACCGAAATTCCGAAAGACCGAAGTTCTGTTGCTGAATTAAGATTCGAACATAGGACCGAAAATTTCATTTTAGGATTTAAAGAGCTTCAGGATGAGAAAGAAAGTTGAAACTTACACAGTTTGCAGTTCTGCAGAATTTCTACATATAATTTGAGTCTTGACGTGATATGACGTCATGTGACGTCATAAGCATACTTTTTAATTTTTATTTTAGGGCAATGATTTCGAAATAATGCCAGTTGTTCAGAATAATGAACATTTCAGTATTATGACAGTAAAATATGCTCTTTTGAACAAAAGCATCTGCAGCACCCTATGACGTCATATGACGTCAGAGCTAAAAATAGTGAAAAATGGTGTTCACGCTCTACAGCCGCCATTTATGGTCGGATTTTCTTCAAATTTTCACAGATGGTACATCTTAAAACTAAGGTGTGCATATCCTGTCAGCTAACCGAAATTCCGAAAGACCGAAGTTCTGTCGCTTAAATAAGATTCGAACATAGGACCGAAAATTTCATTTTAGGATTAAAGAGCTTCAGGATGAGATAGAAAGTTGAAACTTACACAGTTTGCAGTTCTGCAGAATTTCTTAAAATGTTTTGAGTCGTGACGTCAAATGTCGTCATGTGACGTCATAAGCATACTTCTTAATTTTTATTTTAGGGCAATGATTTCGACATGATGCCAGTTGTTCAGAATAATGAACATTTCAGAGTTATGACAGTAAAGTATCCGCTTTTGAACAAAAGCATCTTCAGCACCCTATGACGTCATGTGACGCCACAGCTAAAAATAGTGAAAAATGGTTTTCGCGCTCTACAGCCGCCATTTATGGTCGGATTTTCTTCAAATTTTCACAGATGGTACACCTTGAAACTAAGGTGTGCATATCCTGCCAGCTAAACTTAATTCCGAAAAACCGAAGTTCTGTGGCTGAAGTAAGATTCGAACATAGGACCAAAAATTTCATTTTAGGATTGAAGAGCTTCAGGATGAGATAGGAAGTTGAAACTTACACAGTTTGCAGTTCTGCAGCATTTCTACAAATATTTTGAATCGTGACGTCATAGGACGTCATAAGCATACTTCTTAATTTTAATGTGGGGCAATGATTTCGACATGATGCTAGTTGTTCAGAATAATGAAAATTTCAGAGTTATTGCAATAAAGTATGCGCTTTTGAGCAACAGCATTTTCAGCACCCTATGACTTCACGTGACGTCAGAGCTAAAAATAGTGAAAAATGGTGTTCGCGCTCTACAGCCGCCATTTATGATCAGATTTTCTTCAAATTTTTACAGATGGTACATCTTGAAACTAAGGTGTGAATATTTTGTCACCTAACCTTAATTCCGAAAAACCGAAGTATTGTTGCTGAAGTATGATTCGAACATAGGACCAAAAATTTTAGGGTTAAAGAACTTCGGGATGAGATAGAAAGTTGAAACTTACACAGTTTGCAGTTCTGCATAATTTCTTAATATATTTTATGTCGAGACGTCATATGATGTCATAAGCATACTACTTCTACTATTATTCCTAAAAAAAATTTTATTCGCTTCTTTTTCTCGGAATATAATGTCATTTGTTCAGCATGAACATGAAATACTACTAGAGGTGAGTCATTACATGAAACTTCTATCTCCTGCTTTTTGCATTAACACAGGTTGCAGAAAGTCCTATCATTCGTTTAGACGAATGACATCTAGTTCTTCTTCTTCTTATTCTTTTTTTCTTCCTCTTATATTTGTGTTAATTTCGAGGTGTTGCCATTGACTCAGAACAATGAAAATTTTATGGCATATATTTCAAACCATGAGCTTTCGGATGCAATGAATTTTATATTCATACGACGTCATATGACGTCAGATTTGCCGTCAGGTGAAAAAGATTGTACGCGGTCTACAGCCATTATTTCTGGACCGATTTTCATCAAAATTTCACAGAATGTGTATGTTAGGCTCTAGTTGTGCATCCCTGTGTCCGTTTTTCAAAATTCGAAAAGTCCATGGTTCTATAGCGAATCCAAGATTCGAACCAAGGTCGTAAATTTTAAAATGCTTATAAAATCTGTCCTATTTAAGATAGAAAGTTGATATTTAGTCAGTATATAGGTCTCTAGAAGTTTTAAACATTTTGTGAAAATAAATGTCATATGACGTCACGTGACGTCATTATATGATAATGTATTTCCAATATTAACAAGAATATTTCTATATGTTGAAATTGTCGAAGGGCAATGGAAATTTAATGACATATGCTTCAAAGGTGGAAATTTTGATTTCTATGATTTTCATATGCCTATGACGTCATATGACGTCACACTTGAAATATGCAAGAAAAGTTTGTACGCGGTCTACAGCCATTGTTTATGAACCGATTTTCATCAAATTTTCACAGAATGTGTATATTAAGTTCTAGTTGTGCATCTCGGTGTCCGTTTTTCAAAATTCGAAAAGTCCCTGGTTCTATAGCGAATTCAAGATTCGAACCAAGGTCGTAAATTTTTAAATGCTTATAAAATCGGATTTATTTTAGATAGAAAAGTGATATTTGGTCAGTATATAGGTCTCTGGGAGTCTTAAACATTTTGTGAAAATAAACGTCACATGACGTCACTTGACGTCATTATATGATAATGTATTTCTAATATTAATAAGAGTATTTCTATATGTTGAAATTGTCGAAGGGCAATGAAAATTTAATGACAAATAATTCAGACGCTGAAATTTCGATTTCAATGATTTTCAGAAGCCTATAACGTCATATGACGTCACATTTGAAATTGACTACGAAAGTTTGTACACGGTCCAGAGCCATTATTAATGCGCCGATTTTTATCAAATTTTCACAGAATGTGTATATTACGTTCTTATTGTGTATACCGGTTTCCGTTTTTCAAAATTCGAAAGGTCCAAGCATCTATGGCGGATCCAAGATTCGAACCAAGGACGTAAATTTTTAAATGCTTATAAAAACTGTCCTATTTGAGATAGAAAGTTGAAATTTTGTCAGTTAGTAGGTCTCTGGGTGTCTAATAATTATGTGAAAATAAGCGTCATATGACGTCACGTGACGTCATTTTTTTATTATTATTATTCTTTTCTTCTTCCTAACTAAACACTTATTTTAATATGTTGCAATAGTCCTAGGACGATGAAATTTTTATGGCTTATTAGGCACGTGAGGAAATTTTGATTTCACCCCTACTGCATATATGTAGCCATATCTCAATAAATATCGATTTTTGCAAATATATGTATGAATAAGAATTATAGCTGAATAATTGACGTTTCCAAAGATATTTAGTTTATTTAAATTGGTTTACGCAATACCAATTTATAAGCAAAAAAACTAAACGAAATGAAGCTAATTTTGCTGATAATATGCTGTTTTCTTGAGGTTTAACAGTCAGTATCTCAGAAACGACTGAAGATAAGTTTATACATTATGCGTATAAAATGTAGCATGTTTTAAGAGCTTTCTAACGGTACCAAGTTTATTGAAATTGGACTTCATATAAGAAAGTTACATGGAAAATAAGATATTTCATAATCATGCATCATAAAAATATGGAAAAGGTCACGCGCAGGGGTCACCAGGCTTAAATACTTGCGCAACGACTTAAAAAAAAAAAAAAAAAAAAAAAAAAATTGCAATTGATGGGCTATATCTCTTGATTTTGTTCTTTTTTTTGTTGTTGTTGTTGTTGTTTTTTGTCGAATGTTGACTGTTTCCAAAATAAGCATTGAAGTTAATACATGTACAACGGCACAAGACAAAAATCCGTATTTGCAACACTATGTAGCTAGCGAACAGTTTGCAAGCCTTGAAAAATTCACACGCAGCCCCACATTTTAGACCATCTAAAAACTGCATTGTTATGCTAACGATATTCATATTGCATCAGTTTGTAGGCTGGGATGTTACCTTTCAAAATATCACCATAGTTCGAAATTCCAGGAATTTATGGCAAAACTACGGAAGCCCAAACACGCCAAAATCGCTAAATACGATTAACTACGTTACAGGTGTCGAAAGGATATAGCACTATACAAATATTCAATACTTCTTCCTAATGAGGCTAAAATTAAACAAGGTTACAACTGAGCTGGAGTGATGAAATTCTATGTGTGATGAAAGTTAGAAACTTACATTTGAACACTGTTTTAATATGACATAGTATAAATGTTGTATGTAAACTACATGTGCAAGATATGGGCGGACTTTTATTAAAATTCACAGAATGTGTTCTATTTGTGCTATTTTATATAGAAATAGAGGAGATAGAAAGTTGCAATTTGGACAGATTATCTATTATGTCATCTTCTATATATACTATATAAAGCAGATGTTGCAGAAAGTCCTATCATTCGTTTAAACGAATGACATCTAGTTAGGACTTTCTGCCTAAAGCAGAAAGTCCTATTGGGTTTGACTGTTTATTCTTCTTTTTTTTTTTTCAAGCAGAAAGACCTTTTGGGTTTGTTATGTTTTTTCTTCTTATTATTATTATTCTACTTTTTTCTTCCTTTTGAGGTTCAAATTAAAACAGGTTGCCGATGAGCTAGCAGCATGATATTTTAATAATATACACAGTGACTTTGGCGATTTTGATCGACATAATTTATTTCTTCATGTGACGTCACATGACGTCAGGGCTGAAAAAAGCTACAAAAGCTTGTACGCGCTCTACAGCCGTCATGATTGGACCGATTTACTAGATTTTTTCACAGAATGTATATATTATGTTCTTGTTGTGCAGGATTATATACGTTTTGCAATATTTGAAAAGATCAAGGATCTATGGCTGAACCAAGTTTCGAACTTTGGACCAGAAAATGTATTGATGTATTACGAAGCACTCAGATAAGCTAGAAACATGAAATTTGGACAGAATATGTGTCCTATTGATTTCTTTAAGTTCTGAGAAGATTGACGTCGTATGACGTAAAATGACGTCATGACGCGTTATCAAATTTTGTATCCAAAATATACGGTTTTTTAGCACTGGAAGACAAAGTTTTTGACCGATTTGCATAAAATTTTCACTGAAGGTGCAACATAGCCTCTTATTGTCATCAGTCACTTCCACTTCCGGAAAATAGCTAAGGTTTAAGGTCACATGTCAATTATCGGTTTTTTCTTCGGCCTTAAATATCTCAAAAACGAAAAATATTTTATCGAGACACTATGCATATAATTTGTAGTGCTTTAAAATGCCTTTCAGACGATATATAGTTTTTGAAGATCGGGTTGAATCAGTTGAGTTATTGCAGAAAAACAAAAATGCTGCAACCCTAAGCGCACTTAACTACTTATATCTCGATAATTATTGATTTTTGTTAATAAGAGTATGAATATAATTTGTAGATCAATGCCCGGCCGTTCTTTTGGTGTTTAAATTTTAAAGATTGACCTAATATTCATTAAGTTATAACGAAAAACAAAACGATATGAACATATTTATCCCCGATTTTTGCCGTATGCTCAAGGTTTAAACGCCCGTAGCTACAAAGTGTTTAAAGATACATAAAATTATGAAGCGAAGGAATTGTGGGAAATGAAAAGACCTTTCTAACGGTACCTAGCTTTTTAAAATTGGACTTAATATAAGGAAGTTACAAAAACCCATCACTTGATTCCTTTTTTTTCGAAGAAACTAATGATTTTTTAAAAATAACATACATTTTTTTTTTGCATGATGCAATGTGGTTCTAATGATATGCAGATTTTAATGATCGGACCATAAATTATTAAGCTATTTGTCGAAAGGCAATAATAGACATGAACATCTTTTTGCCGATTTTTGCCGTTTTCTTTAAAAATAACTTTCTATATCTCAGAGCCCGTAATAGAAAAGTTGAAACATGAAACACGTGAAATGTTGGAAATTAAAAGGCCTTTCTAATGGTACCTTGCGTTTGAAAATTGGACATCGGATATCCTATAAGGAAGTTAGATGAGAAATAAGAATTCATTTAAACCGTTCTTTTATGCATTTCTGCAGTTAATCCCTATCTTTTGATTGTTTTTTTTTTCTAGAAACTATTAATTTTTGAAAATAACATAAAGAACAGTATTATTAGCGTGATGCAATGCGGTTCTAATGGTATGCAGATTTTAATGATCGGACCATTAATTATAAAGTTATTTGTCGAAGGGCAATAATAGACATAAACATCGTTTTGCCGATTTTTTTGCCGTTTCTTTGAAAAATAACTTTCTATATCTTAGAGCACGTAACAGAAAAGTTGAAATATGAAACACGTGAAATGTTGGAAATATAAAGGCCTTTCTTTTTAGCTCACCTGAGCACTTGTGCTCGGGTGAGCTTTTCTGGTTGCCTTTTGTCCGTCGTGCGTCGTCAGTCGTCCGTCGTCAACAATTGCTTGTGAACACTCTAGAGGCCACAGTTTTGTCCCAATCTTCATGAATCTTGGTCAGGATGTTTGTCTATATGATATCTCGGACGAGTTTGAAATTGGGTCATGTGGGGTCAAAAACTAGGTCACCAACTCAAATCTTAGAAAAACCTTCTGAACAGTGAACACTCTAGAGGCCACAGCTTTGGCCCAATCTTCATGAATCTTGGTCAGGATGTTTGTCTATATGATATCTCGGACGAGTTTGAAATTGGGTCATGTGGGGTCAAAAACTAGGTCACCAACTCAAATCTTAGAAAAACCTTTGAACAATCTAGAGGCCACAGTTTAACCCAATCTCATGAATTGGTAGGATGTTTGCTATATGATTCTCGGATGAGTTGAAATTGGGTCATGTGGGGCCAAAAACTAGGTCACCAGGTCAAATCTTAGAAAAACCTTGTGAACACTCTAGAGGCCACAGTTTAAACCCAATCTTCATGAATCTTGGTCAGGATGTCTGTCTACATGATGTCTTGGATGAGTTTGAAATTGGGTCATGTGGGGTCAAAAACTAGGTCACCAACTCAAATCTTAGAAAAACCTTCTGAACAATCTAGAGGCCACAGTTTTAACCCAATCGTCATGAAAGTTGGTAAGGATGTTTGACTATATATCTTGGATGAGTTCGAAATGGGTAATGTGGGGTCAAAAACTAGGTCATCAGGTCAAATCTTATCAAAACCTTGAGAACACTCTACAGGCCTACATTTTTGTCCCAGTCTAAATTAAAATTGATATTAGGTCAGGAGTTATGCCCCTTTTAATATTGAAAAAAGCTAGATTTCACTTTGTCATTGTCACTTTAAAATTAAAATTATAACTGAAAACAAAGAAACATATTCCCTTTTGAATGCAATGACTTTAAAATTTAAATTATGTTATATGACATCACAGATTTCCTCTGCTATTTATTTATGTTTGCACTCTACAGCTATCAATTCGGGACGGATTTTCTTCAATTTTTGAAGACGGTGTATTTCAGAAAACTCAAAAAGTATGATCAGGTTTGACATGGTGTGCAGTGCAGAAAGCCCTTTCTTTTGTCCAGAACAAAAGAAGTCTAGTTATTATTATTCTTTTCTTCTTCCTAACTAAACGCTTATTTTTATATGTTGCAATAGTCCTAGGACGATGAAATTTTTATGGCTTATTAGTCACGTGAGGAAATTTTGATTTCAATGATTTTCAGCACCCTATGACGTCATATGACGTCACAGCTAAAAAATAGTGAAAAATGGTGTTCGCGCTCTACAGCCGTCATTTATGGTCGGATTTTCTTCAAATTTTCACAGATGGTACATCTTGAATCAAAGGTGTGCATATCCTGTCAGCTAACCGAAATTCCGAAAGACCGAAGTTCTGTGGCTGAAATAAGATTCGAACATAGGACCGAAAATTTCATTTTAGGATAAAAGAGCTTCAGGATGAGATAGAAAGTTGAAACTTATACAGTTTACAGTTCTGCAGAATTTCTACAAATATTTTGAGTCATGATGTCATATGACGTCATGTGACGTCATAAGCATACTTCTTAATTTTCATTTTAGGACAATGATTTCGACATGATGCCAGTTGTTCAGAATAATGAAAATTTCAGAGTTATAAAAGCAAAGTATTCGCTTTTGAACAAAAGCATCTTCAGCACCTATGACGTCACATGACGTCACAGCTAAAAATAGTGAAAAATGGTGTTAGCGCTCTACAGCCGTCATTTATGGTCGGATTTTCTTCAAATTTTCACAGATGGTACATCTTGAATCAAAGGTGTGCATATCTTGTCAGCTAACCGAAATTCCGAAAGACCGAAGTTCTGTGGCTGAAATAAGATTCGAACATAGGACCGAAAATTTCATTTAGGAATAAAGAGCTTCAGGATGAGATAGAAAGTTGAAACTTACACAGTTTGCAGTTCTGCAGAATTTCTACAAATATTTTGAGTCGTGACGTCATATGATGTCATGTGACGTCATAAGCATACTTCTTCATTTTCATTTTAGGGCAATGATTTCGACATGATGCCATTGTTCAGAATAATGAAAATTTCAGAGTTATGAAAGCAAACGATTTGCTTTTGAACAAAAGCATCTTCAGCACCCTATGACGTCACATGACGTCACAGCTAAAAATAGTGAAAAATAGTGTTCGCGCTCTACAGCCGTCATTTCTTAACCAATTGACTTGATTTTTTCACAGAATGTATGGATTGGGACTTTGTTGTGCAGGATTATATACATTTTGCAACATTTAAAAAGACCAAGGATCTATGGCTGAACCAAGTTTCGAACTTTGGACCTGAAAATTTATTTAAGTATTACGAAGCACTCAGATAAGCTAGAAACTTCAAATTTGGACAGAACATGTGTCTTATCAATTTCTTACAGCTCTGAAAAGACTGACGTCGTATGACGTAAAATGACGTCATGACGCGTTAACAAACTTTTAATCCAAAATGTATGGTTTTTTAGCACTACATGCCTTATCTTTTGACCGATTTGCATACAATTTTCACTGAATGTGCAACATAGCATCTCATTTACTTCAGTCACTTCCGTTTCCGGAAAATCGTAAAGGTCAAGGTCATATGTCAGTTGTTGGTGTTTTTATTCGGCAAGGTGTATCTCAAAAACGAAAAAGATTCTACCTAGACACTGTGGACAAAATCTGTAGTGATTTGAAAGACCTTTCAGGTGATATTTAGTTTTTGAAGATCGGGGTTGAATTGGTTGAGTTATGACAGAAAGGCGAAAAGTGTACTTTTAACGAAATTGAAACGCTGTAGTTTCATGAACTTTGAGTCAAAAATCATGATTTTCTTCAGGATTAACACACTGAAAAGTGAAGTGATGTATACTGCAAGGAATACTTGTTTGGTCACGTGATTATAACGTCATGCATATTTAAGCAGAAATTATTAAAAAATTCATATAAAATCGGCAAGTTGATGTTTGAAGTTGAAATTTGCACGAATGCCGTAGCCTACAATGTGCAAAAAGTCCTGAAAATTTCAAGTGATTCCGTCAACAAACATGGCAGATATTCATGTTTTTCGGAAAGGGCTTGTATATGAAAATCTAGCAATTTGAAGGAAGAGAAGAAGGCGGTTATTGGGTTGGTTACCCTCTATCCGGACGTTCCTACGCAGGAAAGAGTGCCCGTGTTGAAAGGTGAATTGCGAATGCGTATTTGAGAGAATGAGGTGCATTTTAGAATGCAATGGTGTACACCAGGACCGATAAGCATATTGCCTTTGTTATAAAGCAGAAAGTCCTATTGGGTTTGTTATGTTTATTAGGACTTTCTGCCTAAAGCAGAAAGTCCTATTGGGTTTGTTATGTTTATTAGGGCTTTCTGCCTCAAGCAGAAAGACCTTTTGGGTTTGTTATGTTTTTTCTTATTATTAGGGCTTTCTGCTTTTCGCAGAAAGACCTATTGGGTTTGTTCTGTCTTTTATTATTATTATTCTTTTTTTCCAACCTTTTCATGTTGTTATTTCATTAAGTTGCTGAAGGTCTAGGACAAAGAAATTCTATCAACAGACACCTGAAGCAATGGCATTTTGGAATATATTATCTTTATCTTCACATGACGTCACATGACGTCAGAACTTAAAATAGCTACCAAAGTTTGTACGCGCTGTACAGTCGTCATTTATGGACGGATTGTCATGGAATTTTCACAGGAGTTATATATTACGACCTCATTGTGCAGGATTATATAGGTTTGCCAAGATTCGAAAGAACTAAGGTTCTATGGCGATTCCAAGATTCGAACCAAGGACGTCAAATTTCAAATCCATATAAAAAAACGTTTCTAGATGAGATAGAAAGTTGATATTTGGCGAGCTTATACGTCTCTGTGTTTCATTTGCATTTTGTAAAGATGAACGTCATATGACGTCATTTGACGTCATCAAGTTGTATAGAATTTCCGATTTCTTGATGTCAATTTACTCATGTTGCAAGGGTTCATAAACAATGAAGATGAAAGTCCTTTGTAGGTGGTCATGTTCATTTTGATCCAATGTTTAATATTTTCATATGACGTCAAATGACGTCAGAACAAAAATAGCTACCAAAGTTTGTACGCGCTGTACAGCCGTCATTTATGGACGGATTGGCATGGATTTTTCACAGAAGTTATATATTACGATCTCATTCTGCAGGATTATATAGGTTTGCCAAGATTCGAAAAAGCAAAGGTTCTATGGCGAATCCAAGATTCGAACCAAGGACGTCAAATTTCAAAAACGTATAAAATCGTTTCTAGATGGATAGAAAGTTGATATTTGCGAGATTATATATCTCTGTGTTTCCTTTGCATTTTGTAAAGAGGAACGTCATATGACGTCATCAAGTTGTATAGAATTTCCGATTTCTTGATGTCAATTTTCCTCATATTGCAAAGCTTCATAGACAATGCAAATTAAATATCCTTTGTACATAATCAGGAACATTTAGATTCAATGTTTAAAATTTTCATATGACGTCACATGACGTCAGAACTATAAATAACTACCAAAGTTTGTCCGCTGTGTACAGCCGTCGTTTATTGATAGATTGGCATGGAATCTTCACAGAAGTTTATATATTACGACCTCATTGTGCAGGATTATATAGGTTTGCCAAGATTCGAAAGAACTAAGGTTCTTTGGCGAATCCAAGATTCGAACCAAGGACGTGAAATTTTAAATACGTATACAATCGTTTCTAGATGAGATAGAAATTGATATTTAGCGAGCTTATACGTCTCTGTGTTTCCTTTGCATTATGTAAAGATGAACGTCATATGACGTCATATGACGTCATCAAGTTGTATAGAATTTCCGATTTCTTGATGTCAATTTCCTCATGTTGCAAAGCTTCATAGACAATGCAAATTAAAAATATCCTTTGTACATAATCAGGAACATTTAGATTCAATGTTTAAAATTTTCATATGACGTCAGAACTATAAATAACTACCAAAGTTTGTCCGCTCTATACAGCCGTCGTTTATTGATAGATTGGCATGGAATCTTCACAGAAGTTATATATTACGACCTCATTGTGCAAGATTATATAGGTTTGCCAAGATTCGAAAGAACTAAGGTTCTTTGGCGAATCCAAGATTCGAACCAAGGACGTCAAATTTTAAATACGTAAAAATCGTTTCTAGATGAGATAGAAATTTGATATTTGGCGAGAATATTATTTAGCGAGCTTATACGTCTCTGTGTTTCCTTTGCATTTTGTAAAGATGAACGTCATAATGACGTCATCAAATTGTAGAGAATTTCCGATTCCTGAATGTCAATTTACTCATGTTGCAAAGGTTCATAGACAATGGAAATTCAATGTCCTATGTAGGTAATCATAAACATTAAGATTTAATGAGTAAAATTTTCATATGACGTCACATGACATCAAAACTTAAAAAAGCTACCAAAGTTCATCCGCGCTGTAACAGCCGTCATTTATGGACGGATTGGCATGGAATTTTCACAGAAGTTATATATTACAACTTCATTGTGCAGGATTATATAGGTTTGCCAAAATTCGAAAAAACACCAGGTTTGTCATGGTTTGCAGTGCAGAAAGCCCTATCTTTTGTTCAAAACAAAAGAAGTCTAGTTATTATTAGGGTTTGTACTGTTTATTATTATTAGGGACTTTCTGCCTAAAGCAGAAAGTCCTATTGGGTTTGTTATGTTTTTTTATTATTATTCTTTTCTTCTTCCTAACTAAACGCTTATTTTATATGTTGCAATAGTCCTAGGACGATAATATTTTTATGGCATATTAGTCACGTAAGGGAAATTTTTGATTTCAATGATTTTCAGCACCCTATGACGTCACATGACGTCACAGCTAAAAATAGTGAAAAATGGTGTTCGCGCTCTACAGCCGTCATTTATGGTCGGATTTTCTTCAAATTTTCACAGATGGTACATCTTGAATGAAAGGTGTGCATATCCTGTCAGCTAACCGAAATTCCGAAAGACCGAAGTTCTGTGGCTGAAATAAGATTCGAACATAAGACCGAAAATTTCATTTTAGGATTAAAGAGCTTCTGGATGAGATAGAAAGTTGAAACTTGCACAGTTTGCAGTTCTGCAGAATTCCTACATATATTTTGAGTGGTGACGTCATATGACGTCATGTGACTCATAGGCATATTTTTAATTTTCATTTTAGGGCAATGATTTCGACATGATGCCAGTTGTTCAGAATAATGAAAAATTTCAGAATTATGAGAGTAAGGTATACTCTTTTGAAAAAAAGCATCTTCAGCACCCTATGACGACACATGACGTCACAGCTAAAAAAAAGTGAAAAATGGTGTTCGCGCTCTACAGCCGTCATTTATAGTCGGATTTTCTTCAAATTTTCACAGATGGTACATCTTGAATGAAAGGTGTGCATATCCTGTCAGCTAACCGAAATTCCGAAAGACCGAAGTTCTGTGGCTGAAATAAGATTCGAACATAAGACCGAAAATTTCATTTAGGATTAAAGAGCTTCAGGATGAGATAGAAAGTTGAAACTTGCACAGTTTGCAGTTTTGCAGAATTTCTACAAATATTTTGAGTGGTGACGTCATATGACGTCATGTGACGTCATAGGCATACTTCTTAATTTTTCATTTAAGGGCAATGAATTTCGACATGATGCCAGTTGTTCAGAATAATGTAAATTTCAGAGTTATGACAGTAATGTATGCGCTTTTGAACAAAAGCATCTTCAGCACCTTTTGACGTCTCATGACGTCAGAGCTAAAAATAGTGAAAAATGGTGTTCGCGCTCTACAGCCGTCATTTATGGTCGGATTTACTTTAAATTTTCACAGATGGTACAACTTGAAACTAAGGTGTGCATATCCTTCAGCTAACCGAAATTCCGAAAGACCGAAGTTCTTGGCTGAAATAAGATTCGAACATAGGACCGAAAATTTCATTTTAGGATTAAAGAGCTTCAGGATGAGATAGAAAGTTGAAACTTACACAGTTTGCAGTTCTGCAGAATTTCTACAAATATTTTGAGTAGTGACGTCATATGATGTCATGTGACGTCATAGGCATACTTCTTAATTTTCATATTAGGGCAATGATTTCGACATGATGCCAGTTGTTCAGAATAATGACAATTTCAGAGTTATGACAGTAGAGTATGCGCTTCAGAACAAAAGAATTTTCAGCACCCTATGACGTCATGTGACGTCAAAGCTAAAAGAAGTCCATAGAAAAAAAAAAAAGTAAAGGTTAGAGAATTACGAATGAATCTAGTTATTATTATTATTATTCTTTTCTTCTTCCTAACTAAACGCTTATTTTTATATGTTGCAATAGTCCTAGGACGATGAACTTTTTATGGCTTATTAGTCACGTGAGGAAATTTTGATTTCAATGATTTTCAGCACCCTATGACGTCACATGACGTCACAGCTAAAAATAGTGAAAAATGGTGTTCGCGCTCTACAGCCGTCATTTATGGTCGGATTTTCTTCAATTTTTCACAGATGGTACATCTTGAATCAAAGGTGTGCATATCCTGTCAGCTAATCGAAATTCCGAAAGACCGAAGTTCTGTGGCTGAAATAAGATTCGAACATAGGACCGAAAATTTCATTTTAGGATAAAAGAGCTTCAGGATGAGATAGAAAGTTGAAACTTACACAGTTTGCAGTTCTGCAGAATTTCTACAACCATTTTGAGTCCTGACGTCATATGACGTCATGTGACGTCATAGGCATACTTCATAATTTTCATTTTAGGGCAATGATTTCGACATGATGCCAGTTGTTCAGAATAATGAAAATTTCAGAGTTATGACAGAAAAGTATGCGCTTTTGAACAAAAGCATCTTCAGCACCTTATGACGTCACATGACGTCACAGCTAAAAATAGTGAAAAATGGTGTTCGCGCTCTACAGCCGTCATTTATGGTCGGATTTTCTTCAAATTTTCACAGATGGTACATCTTGAAACTAAGGTGTGCATATCCTGTCAGCTAACCGAAATTCCGAAAGACCGAAGTTCTGTGGCGGAAATAAGATTCGAACAAAGGACGAAAATTTAATTTTAGGATTAAAGAGCTTCAGGATGAGATAGAAAGTTGGAACTTACACAGTTTGCAGTTCTGCAAAATTTCTACATATATTTTGAATCCTGACGTCATATGACGTCATGTGACGTCATAAGCATACTTCTTAATTTTCATATTAGGGCAATGATTTCGACATGATGCAAGTTGTTCAGAATAATGAAAATTTCAGAGTTATGAAAGTAAAGTATGCGCTTTTGAACAAAAGCATCTTCAGCACCCTATGACGTCATGTGACGTCACAGCTAAAAATAGTGAAAAATGGTGTTCGCGCTCTACAGCCGTCATTTATGGTCGGATTTTCTTCAAATTTTCACAGATGGTACATCATGAAACTAAGGTGTGCATATCCTGTCAGTTAACCGAAATTCCGAAAGACCGAAGTTCTGTGGCTGAAATAAGATTCGAACATAGGACCGAAAATTTCATTTTAGGATTAAAGAGCTTCAGGATGAGATAGAAAGTTGAAACTTACACAGATTGCAGTCCTGCAGAATTTCTACATATAATTTGAGTCGTGACATCATATAACGTCATGTGACTCATAACATACTTCTTAATTTCATTTTAGGGCAATGATTTCGACATGATGCCAGTTGTTCAGAATAATGAAAATTTCAGAGTTATGAAAGTAAAGTATTCGCTTGTGAACAAAAGAATTTTCAGTACCCTATGACGTCATGTGACGTCAGAGCTAAAATTAGTGAAATACTTAGTTCTTATTATTTGCACTTATTTCGGAATATAATGTCAGTTTTTTCAGCATGAACATGAAATACTACCAGAGGTGAATCATTACATAAAACTTCTATCTCCTGCTTTTTGCATTTAAAACAGCTTGCAGAAAGTCCTATCATTCGTTTTCACGAATGACATCTAGTTATTATTATTATTAGTCTTTTTTTCTTCCTAACTAAACGCTTATTTTTCTATGTTGCAATACTCCTAGGACGATGAAATTTTTATGACTTATTAGCCACGTCAGGAAATTTGATTTCTATGATTTTCATATGCCTATGACGTCATATGACGTCACATTTGAAATATGCTACAAAAGTTTGTACGCGGTCTACAGCCATTGTTTGTGAACCGATTTTCATCAAATTTCACAGATTGTGTATATTAAGTTCTAGTTGTGCATCCCGGTGTCCGTTTTTCAAAATTCGAAAAGTCCATGGTTCTATAGCGAATCCAAGATTCGAACCATGGTCGAAATTTTTAATGTTATAAAATCTGTCCTATTTAAGAAAGAAGTTGATTTTAGTCAGTATATAGGTCTCTAGAAGTTTTAAAAATTTTGTGAAATATTTGTCATATGACGTCACGTGACGTCATTATATGATAATGTATTTCTAATATTAACAAGAATATTTCTATATGTTGAAATTGTCGAAAGGCAATGAAAATTTAAAGACACATGCTTCAAACGCTGAAATTTTGATTTCTATGATTTTCATATCTATGAGTATATGACGTCACATGGAAATAGAAAAAAAAGATTCGAACCAAGGTCGTAAATTTTCAAATTCTTATAAAATCGGTCCTATTTGAGATAGAAAGATGATATTGGGTCAGTATATAGGTCTCTGGGAGTCTTAAACATTTTGTGAAAATAAATGTCATATGACGTCACGTGACGTCATTATATGATAATGAATTTCTAATTCTAACAATTATATCTTGAAATTTATGTAGGGCAATGAAAAATTAATGCCGCATGCTTCAGATGCTGTAATTTCGATTTCAAAGATTTTCAGAAGCCTATGACGTCATATTACGTCACATTTGAAATTGACTACGAAAGTTTGTACACGGTCCAGAGCCATTATTAATGGGCCGATTTTCATCAAATTTTCACAGAATGTGTATATTAAGTTCTAGTTGTGCATCTCCTTGTCCGTTTTTCAAAATGCGAAAAGTCCATGGTTCTATAGCGATTCCAAGATTCGAACCAAGGTCGTAAATTTTTAAATGCTTATAAAATCGGTCCTTTTTGAGATAGAAAAGTGATATTTGGTCAGTATATAGGTCCCTAAAGTCTTAAACATTTTGTGAAAATAAATGTCATATGACGTCACGTGACGTCCATTATATGATAATGTATTTCTAATATTAACAAGAGTATTTCTATATATTGAATTGTCGAAGGGGAATGAAAATTTAATGACAAATGATTCAGACACTGAAATTTCGATTTCAATAATTTTCAGAAGCCTATGACGTCATATGACGTCACATTTGAAATTGACTACGAAAGTTTGTACACGGTCCAGAGCCATTATTAATGGGCCGATTGTCATCAAATTTTCACAGAATGGGTATATTACGTTCTTATTGTGTATACCGGGGTCCGGTTTTTCAAAATTCGAAAAAGTCCAAGCATCTATGGCGGATCCAAGATTCGAACCAAGGACGTCAATTTTAAATGCTTATAAAATCGGTCCTATTTGAGATAGATAGTTGAAATTTTGTCAGTTAGTAGGTCTCTGGGTGTCTTAAGAATTATGAGAAAAAAACGTCATATGACGTCACGTGACGTCATTTTTTATTGTTATTATTCTTTTCTTCTCCTAACTAAACGCTTATTTTAATATGTTGCAATAGTCCTAGGGCGATGAAATTTTTATGGGTTATTAGGCACGTGAGGAAATTTAGATTTCACCCCTACTGCATACATGTAGCCATATCTCATAAATATCGATTTTGTAATATATGTATGAATAAGAATTATAGCTGAATAATTGACGTTTCCAAAGATTTATTTAGTTTATTAAAATTGGTTTACGGAATACAAAGTTATAAGCAAAGAAACTAAATGAAATGAAGTAATTTGCTGATAATATCTGTTTCTT
>CM037792.1:21551561-21561581 GCA_021229015.1 Solen grandis | reverse complement strand
TCATTACCTCAAAGGTCAAGATCACATGTTGTGTATGTATAATACCAGACCTTGTCCGAGTGATAACTTAAGTTCTATTTGACCTTTAAGTCTCAAACTTCTTGTGGTTGTTGCTCACGATAAGTAGATGACCCCTATTGATTTTGGTGTCATTACCTCAAAGGTCAAGGTCACATGTTGTGTATGTATAATACCAGACCTTGTCCAAGTGATAACTTGAGTTCTATTTGACCTTTAAGTCTCAAACTTCTTGTGGTTGTTGCTCACGATTAGTAGATGACCCCTATCGATTTTGGTGTCATTACCTCAAAGGTCAAGGTCACATGTTGTGTATGTATAATACCAGACCTTGTCCGAGTGATAACTTGAAGTTCTATTTGACCTTTAAGTCTCAAACTTCTTGTGGTTGTTGCTCACGATTAGTAGATGACCCCTATCAATTTTGGTGTCAATACCTCAAAGGTCAAGGAATTTTTTTTGGCCTTCCAAATAAAATTTTAGTCCTATTTCAGACTTTATGTGGTTGTTCCTTATAATGAGTAGATGACCTCTATTGATTTGGGTGTCAACATCCAAAGGTCAAGTTCACAATGTCACATGTTGATATATTTTCATTATATAAATGTCTTGCCCAAGTGATAACTTCTATTTTATTTTTACTCTTAAGGTCCTAACCTCATGTTGTTGTTGCTTATAAATGTAGAAAACCCTGTTTTCAAATTAATAAGTTGGATTCTTATAAATATTTTGTACGATTTAAGCACTGTCTGACTAATAACTCAAAATCTCATTGTGTCTGGTTTTATTTCAGTTAATGTTTAGTTCCACATTTTAACACATTATATTTTCACTCAAATTTTTTAAGTTTGAGAATTTTTTGTGACAAGCCAACATTATGAAGGCAAACTCCTTGCATGTAATATAGCTATATACATATTATGGCATATGAGGGGGGCATATATGTTGCACAAACATTACTTGTTTTTTTATAAGTTACTCACAAATAATGATAGTCATCCAAAGCAGGTGATTGCTGTTTGCTCCACTTGCAATAATCTCTACTGAGATTTGCTTCAGTTATTTTTTAGCTCACCTGAGCACAAAGTGCTCAAGGTGAGCTTTTGTGATCGCCCTTCGTCCGGCGTCGTGCGTCGTCAGTCGTCAACAATTTGCTTTAAACAACATCTCCTCTGAAACCGCTGGACAGAATTTAATGAAACTTGGCAGGAATGTTCCTTGGGTGAGGCTCTACAAAAGTTGCTAAAATAAAGTTGATCCATGAAGACCTCTGGTTGCAATGGCTACAAAAAGAAAAATAATTTGAAAAATTTAAAAATCATCTCCTTCAAAACTACTGGCTAGATTTCAAAATAATTTGGTACAGATGTTCCTTGGGTCAACCTCTACCAAAGTTGCTAAAATTATTCTGATCCGTAAAAAAACATGGCCGCCAGGGGCGGGGCTTATTTGCCTTATATGTATATAGAGAAACTTTTAAACAACATCTCCTCTGAAACCACTGGACAGAATTTGATTAAACTTGGCAGGGATGATCCTTGGGTCAACCTTCACAAAAGTTGCTAAAATAAACTTGATCCATGTAGAACTCTGGTTGCCATGGCAACAAAAAGAAAGAAAAAAAGAAAACTTTAAAAATCATCTTCTTCAAAACTACTGGCCAGATTTTAAAATAAATTGGTACAGATGTTCCTTGGGTCAACCTCTACCAAAGTAGGTCAACCTCTACCAAAGTTGCTAAAATTATTCCGATCTGTAAATAAACATGGCCGCCAGGGGCGGGGCTTATTTGCCTTACATGTATATAGAGAAGCCTTTAAACAACATCTCCTCTGAAACCACTGGACAGAATTTGATTAAACTTGGCAGGGATGATCCTTAGGTCAATCATCATCATCATCATCATCGACATTTATATTAACGTGCAGGGTCAGGAGCAAATACCACGAGGGGAGCCCCAATCCAGGTTACTGGCTAGCTGCACGCATAGCAGATCTCACATTTCTTTTCCATGAATCCCTATCATGAGGGTCAATACCAACTAGGTTCCACTCATGACGATCTCTCTCTGTCAGAGCCTTCCATGACATTTTCGGTCTCCCTGACCCTCGTCTCCCTTCCATCTGTATAGTGTGGGTGGCTTTGATTGCGCCACTGGAGCGTTCTACATGACCATACCAGCGTAGCCTTTTCTCTTTCAAGATCACCTCCAGGTCTAGGATCTCAAGCTTTCCTAGTAGGTCCCTTGGTCTAACAGTAGCCATGTCCTCTGGCTTGACTTTGAAGATCTGTCTGATCATGGCTCTGTCATTTCGTTGTAGGCGCTGCAGGTTTTGCTTGGTCAAGGGCCAGGTCTCACTTGCATGGAGCATTGCGTTACGTACGCATGAACTGTACACTCGGCCTTTGGTCCTGAATGAAAGATGTCTGGAAGATAGGACTGGTAGCAGTTCCTTAAACTTCTTCCAAGCGGTCTTCACACGTGTGGTTGTTGCAAGTTCACATCCTCCAGCAGCTGAGAGCATGTCTCCTAGGTAGCAGAAAGAGGCAACGACTTCGAGCTTGTCTGGTCTAACCTGAACCTCCTTTTGTGGTCTTCCATCAATGGGTCGGGCTGTACCCAGGCATCTGGAGCACCTGTAGTTTGGGTCCTCCTTGAGTTTCTTGAGGCCGCTGCATTTCTTGTGCACCCACTGGTTGCACCCATAGCAGAATATGCTGTTTCTGCCTACCCCAGTGCGGCAGACAGCACATGGGTGTTCACCTGAGCTCTGTAGAAGGTCCAGGCCCGTCCCACAGATCATGATCTTGGTTTTTCCTGCATTCACTCTCAGTCCCTTCCTCTCCATTTCCTCCTTCCACTTCAGAAGCCTGCTGACACATTTCTCCAGGGTGTCTGCTATTATGACAAGGTCATCGGCGTAAAGGTCCTCCCAGGGGACTCCAGCCCTGAACTCGCGTGACAGGGCCTCAAGCACAATGATAAAGAGCAGTGGGCTGAGCACAGAGCCCTGATGTACGCCGACCTTCACCTCGAACTCGTCGCTGAGACCATTGCCAACTCTAACACGACTACGTGCATTCTTGTACATCCCCTGCACCAGCTTCACGATCCACTCCTCGACACCAAGCTTCCGCATTGCCCACCAGATCACTTGCCGAGGTACTCGGTCAAATGCCTTCTCAAGATCCACAAAAGCCATATACAGCCGCGAGTTTGTTGCTAGGTACTTCTCTTGCAGCTGGCGAACGACGAATATAGCGTCTGTTGTACCTCTTCCTGGGACGAAACCAAACTGTGATTCGTCAATGGACACTACTTGTCTTATGAGGCTGTCCACTATTCTTTCAATGACTTTCATGGCCTGCTCCGTGAGCTTCAGTCCTCTGTAGTTTCCTCGATCCAGAGCATCTCCCTTTCCCTTGTAAAGACAAACGATGAAGCTCTGTTCCCAGTCAGATGGGACTATTCCGTCACGGATAATGGCTGTCGCGAGGTCCTGGATCATGACTGCACCTGCTTCACCTGCTGCTTTTATCATTTCAACCACAACACCTGATGGGCCTGCAGCTTTGCCAGACTTCATCTTGGAGATGGCCTTCTTCACCATATCAGTTGTGATATGAATGGGTGGACCTTCAAGTGGTGGTTCATCTGACAGGTGTTCAGGATCCCATTCAAACTCCACATTGAGGAGTCTCTCATAGTGCTCAAGCCACGCCTTTTGTTTCGCCTGATCGTTCAGTGACATATCTCCTGCATCGTTTCTGACTGGTTTGTCACCAACAACATCGACATTCTTCTTCCTCATCTGTTTGGCCAGGCGGTAGACTTCGGAAGACTTGTGGTCAACATTCTCATATACTGCCTTGTCAGCTTCTTGACGAGCATGGTACACAATGCGACGAGCCGTGCGTTTTGCTGTGCAATACGATTGTTTTGTTCCTTCGCCAGCCTTCCATGCTTTGAAAGCCTTTCTCTTAGCTTTGATAGCCTCTTCAACTTCATCATTCCACCACCAAGTCTCTCTACGCCAACGCTGGGGACGTGTTGCACCGCACACTTTCTCAGTCGTCTCCAGAAGATCTTTCTTGAGTCTGGTCCAGACTTCCTCAACGGATGAGTCGGTTTCCCTTCCAGAGAGGTTTTCTTTGAAGACCTCCTCAAAGTGAGTGGCTATTTCAGGGTCTTTCAGCTTCCATACTCTCAGGCGGGGAAAGAAACTGCGTTTTGTCTTTGGTGGCATTTCAAGTTGCATGTCACATACAAGCAGTTGGTGCTGTAGAGCAACCTCCTCCCCTGGTATGACCTTTGCATCAGAGACATGCTTGCGCATACTCTTCCTGAAGAGTATGAAATCTATCTGTGTTGCTGCACTTCCGGACTTGTAAGTAATGAGGTGGCTGTCCCGTTTCCTGAAACAGGTATTGCCTAGCATGAGGTCGAAGGCAATCGCAAACTCCAAAATTCTCTCTCCCTCAGTGTCCGGATCCTGTCTGCCATAACCATATCCTCCATGAGCCTCGCGGAAACCTGTGCCGGTACTGCCAACATGGCCATTCCAATCACCACATGGGATCAGAAAGTCAGATGCTGGTACTTTAGCTGTGACAGCACGCAGTTGATCATAGAAGGTATCCTTGTCTGCCGCGCTAAGTCCACACTGTGGTGCATAGATAGACAGGATGCTGAGCACGCACTCGCCCAGAATCATCTTCACTAGTATGATCCTATCTGAAATCCTCTGAACTTCAAACACCTTCTCTATCAGATCTTCTGCTATCAAGACTCCCACTCCTGCCGTGCCGTTGCTGTTTCCAGACCAGAACAGCTTGTACCTTGTGTCCTTGCCCTTGATGATGCGGCAGTGGCCACCTCTGTACCTGGTCTCTTGAAGACAACAGACATCCACTCCTCTGCGAGACATAGTTTCCACTACCTCGTAGACTCTTCCTCTCAGGGTGTTAACATTGAGTGTCCCCACCCTGAGCTTCCTCAGACGCTTGCGGGATTTGCCGTTAAGGCCCGACCCTGCCCCCCGCATCTGAGAAGGGGCCAAGCCGGAGACACTACTGACAGGACTATGTGGTCTGTCAGCACCGTCTAACGTAGACATTGTAAGAACTGCCATTTGTGTGTTGACGAAAGTGTTTTATGGAATCGCCTGTCCTGGCTGTCATCCCAACTCGAAACATTGGCGTAGTCCGAGAATTGCATAAAGCACGCCGTTCCCTATATTCGGGCTGAGATGCCTTGCCGTTGTCCAATGCATACCGGATCATCCGCCAAGCCATGCTGCTATAACACCAAATCACCGGTCCATTGGTGATTGCTGGATAGCATCTGCCACCCAGGTTGTGGTAGGCTATTTGTCCCATAGCTGGGGGATTTGGAGTCAGAGTTACCTTCTCCTAGCCTTTGTCGCAAGGGACTTTACCCACAAGGCAGCGGGTGGTTGATTGGTGCATGCCAGGGCATGTCCACGCACCGGTGGGCCTGCACACTACACCTCTGGGGCTCAACCTGCTCCGAGATCCCTCACAAACCTAGCCTGGGGCCGCAAGGTGCCCAGTTTCCATGGTGCGTCACGGGGAGGCGTTGTGAGAGTCTTGATTTAGCAGAGGCTATGTACCACCAGGAGGGACTTACGCACTTGGCCCTCTTTTCACCCAAAAGAGCTAGATGGCGGATGCAGCTGAAAGCGGAGAAGACTAAGCAAACCCACCCCACTACAACACTAGACGCATACTAAACCCTGTGCAAAGCACCACACCAAAACACAACCTTCACAAAATTTGCTAAAATAAACTTGATCCATGTAGAACTCTGGTTGCCATGGCAACAAAAAGAAAGAAAAAAAGAAAACTTTAAAAATCATCTTCTTCAAAACTACTGGCCAGATTTTAAAATAAATTGGTACAGATGTTCCTTGGGTCAACCTCTACCAAAGTTGCTAAAATTATTCCGATCTGTAAATAAACATGGCCACCAGGGGCGGTGCTTATTTGCCTTATATGTATATAGAGAAACCTTTAAACAACATCTCCTCTGAAACCACTGGACAGAATTTGATTAAACTTGACAGGGATGATCCTTGGGTCAACCTTCACAAAAGTTGCTAAAATAAACTTGATCCATATAGAACTTTGGTTGCCATGGCAAAATTACAAAAAGAAAAAGAAATGAAAACTTTAAAAATCATCTCCTTCAAAACTACTGGCCAGATTTTAAAATAAATTGGTACAGATGTTCCTTGGGTCAACCTCTACCAAAGTTGCTAAAATTATTCTGATCCGTAAAAAAACATGGCCGCCAGGGGTGGGGCTTATTTGCCTTATATGTATATATAGAGAAACCTTTAAACAACATCTCCTCTGAAACCACTGGACAGAATTTGATTAAACTTGGCAGGGATGATCCTTGGGTCAACCTTCACAAAAGTTGCTAAAATAAACTTGATCCATGAAGAACTCTGGTTGCCATGGCAACAAAAAGAAAAAAAAATGAAAACTTAAAAAATCATCTTCTTCAAAACTACTGGCCAGATTTTAAAATAAATTGGTACAGATGTTCCTTGGGTTAACCTCTACCAAAGTTGCTAAAATTATTCCGATCCGTAAAAAACATGGCTGCCAGGGGCGGGGCTTATTTGCCTTATATGTATATAGGGAAAACTTTAATCAACATTTCCCCTGAACCACTGGACAGAATTTGATTAAACTTGACAGGAATGATCCTTGGGTCAACCTTCACAAAAGTTGCTTAAATAAACTTGATCCATATAGAACTCTGGTTGCCATGGCAAAAAAAAAAATAAAAAAAATGAAAACTTTAAAAATCATCTTCTTTAAAACTACTGGCCAGATTTTAAAATAAATTGGTACAGATACCCCTACCTCGTTTCGGCCGTTTAAATTGATTGTTTTAGCATGCACATGTAAAAATCCATGCAGATAGAGTAAGTAGATATATTTTTCTTTCCATTTCTTTCAACATCATTGTCTTTGCTTGTCAATTTCACCAGTTAACAAGCTATGGACTCACGAAACCTCCAAACTTGCTGTTTAAACCTCCACATTGTTTACATGCGGGGTAATCACGTGACTAATCCGTGATTGGATAAATACAGTTAGGTTCACCTCACGGGTTATGTGATATAGAGTGGTGTTTGGCTTTATCGACCTAAAAGTAAATAGAACATTTCATATAAAATTTATTTTGAAAAATCATTTTATACAGAAAAATTTCTTTGATTTTGCCAGGGCCGATTTATTGGCAAAAAGCATTTACCTTTTGTTGTTGAATAGTCATAGCTGAACCGAACTGTAATTTAAACTGCTTTGCCACTAGTCACATGATCAGTATTTACAAAATGTCTGTTTAAAACTATGAGGTGAGCAGTTTGGTGTTTTCCGTCGCCATATTTCATGAAATCAGTAAGCTAAGACAAAAATGTTGAATTAAATGGAAAGAAAAATATATCTACTTACTATATCTGCGTGGAATTTTACATGTGCATGCTAAAAAAATCAATTTGAATGGCCGAAATGAGGTAGGGGTATCAGTGTAAATTTCCCAAAGCTTTTATATAAGGCCTGGGTAGAGATCCAGCGTAGGCCAAAATGAAAATTATAACTGGAGCGGATCTCAGTAGAGTTTACACCTGCCATAGTACGGGAGGGTTATAGCAATATCATTAAAACCAGCATAATCAAAACTGACACTTGCTAGGTAGGATCTGATGACATTGCATATAATTTACCTTTGATTAGCCAATCAAATCATCAGCTTCAAATGCATAGGTATAAGTTTTTTGTTTTTCATATAGTTTATTCTCCCCGTCATTTGGTGTAAAACGGGTTGGGGAGGAGCATCCCCAGCAGCAGCACCTTACAGTTAACTATTGTCTCTCTGTTACATATTCACAAGTTAACTGCAGCAAATACAAATTATAATTTTGTGGATATCATTAAGGTATTCCAATTTCAAATCTTAAATTGTTTTGAAACCTGAATTTTGATTGAAGAATTTCGATGTAATTTTCTTATTGATATTTCGGATATAAAGGTCGTCTTGAGACAATCTTTCACCAGATGTTGTCAGACTTTCAGTATCAGAGCAAAACAAAAAACTGATTTTAATGAGATTAGGGTTATAGTAGAGTCTTTGTGTGGGACATGAATAGTGTCATGAAATATGGGTTTAAGACACAAGTTCCTCTGAATTCAGTGGATTTGTGACTCCACTCCTGATGAGTGACAGACTACACAACCAGTTACCACAGGTACCAGTCCGGCAATTTGATGGACCTAGCAGATTGCTGGATCTCAGTTTTCACCACAGTTTGACACACCATTACCCTGACAGCCTGCACGATGGTACTGACACCTGCTCATTGTATGTTGTCAGATACTGTAGGCACTAGCTCCATTAGTTCTTGGAACACCCTTGATTCTGCTACAGATTGTGCCAACTTTATCATAAAAAAGCTGTAAGAATAAGCACAAACTGTAATGAGAGTGATGGATTCTTGAAACAGTCCCTTTTAACCTCAGTAGAAAATACAAATGTACCACAGAAATAATGGAGATAGAGCAAAACCTCATAATTTATGAGCATCTGAAGAAATCCTCATATTACGCTGATAGAATAATCTACATCTTTTATTACCTATTTTGACATTTATTCATCACAATTGGCATAATTGTGGTAGTAAAATTGTGAATTAAATGCACATGCTAAGAAAAGAGTGTTTCAAAACATATCAATAATGTGGCTGTCATATGCTTTTAGAATCCTATTTATGACTTTCATCATGAATTTAGACATTTATTCCATCATAAATGCCTCATACATCAAGTTATGAAGAATATATCGCTTATCTATAATGTGTTGGAATTCCATTTTTCAACATAAAAGGCTTAATTATACCAGAATTATCTATTAAATACTTAGTGATTTTGAGAGGAAAGTTGTAGATGACTTCTTTTGTGTCTCAGAGTAGCTGAGTAGTACATCAATACAGCAGAATAGTTTACTCCCATTAGGTCATGAATATTTATGTACAGAATTATGATGTGATGAATATTAATTAACTGAAATGAAAATGGAAATGAAACAGAAGCCATCCATATTTCTTCTTTTGCAGTGCTGACTTTGTGGAGTCTGAGCTACAAAATCATATGAGCAAACAAAGAAGACCCTGATCAGTGTGATTGATGCCAAGGTGTCCAAACCTGTCTTTATGAGATTATGAGATGAATAGATATAGTTTTGATCCAATCTTCACAGAACTTGGTCAGAGTGTTCTTGGTTTGATTAAAACTGGGTCTCTTCAGGTAAAAAAGAAGGTAACTAGGTCAAATCATAAAAATCCCTTGTGAACACCATAGAGGCCACATTTTTGGCTAGATATTCACAGAACTTTGTCAGAATGTTGAAACTAGGTCATGTGATTAAAAGAGTAGGTCACTGGGTGAAATCCTTGAAAAACCAGTGAGAGGCCATATTTTTGGCCCAATCTTCACAGAACTTCTTGGTTAAAATGTTGAAACTGGGATGTGAGATAAAAAAAAGTAGGTCACTTAGTCAAATCCACATGTATGCAATATTTTAAAAGCAAAGGAAAATGACCACTTCAGTAGTATTTTAAATCAAACATTATTGTTCATTGTTGGTGTTTTCTTAATTTTCCATGTTTGTTTTGATGTGAAATTACATGCATAATCAGCAATAAAAAAAGTTTATTCTTTTCACAAAAAGAAAATTGATGTATACACTCTTCATTTTGATGATGTAGAGAGGTGTAGTGTGTTTTGAAACATGGTTTATGCAGTTAGATGTTTTCTTGATTATTTGATGATGAATTTTAACATAGTTTTATTACTTTAAATCTGGGTAAGTTGAAGTAGAGGACTAAGAATGGCAATCTCAATAAAGCTTGTCAGTAAAGTTGATTATTACCAATGATCAAAATCTTCTGCATCTAACATAATGAGTTA
>CM037792.1:21501461-21551461 GCA_021229015.1 Solen grandis | reverse complement strand
GGTGAAGCTTGAGACCATCGAGAAGAAAGTTGACTCGTTTGAAAAAGCCTTAAAAAGATTATGGTCACAATTCAGAAAAACAGTAAATCGACGAAGGACAATATATTGTAATTTGATGAACGTTTAGATAATGTTGTGGTTTCGCTAAGTGAGGAGGAGAATAAACATCATGAATTAGTATGGGAAAACGAAAATTTGAAGGGTTCTATATCGTATCTTCAGTCTCAGAGTATGAGAAACAATCTATTTTTTTTGTAATTTGGATGAGCTTCCAGATGGAAAACCTGAAGATACTAAAATTATTCTACGTGGGTTCATGATAGACAAGCTGAAGTTGGCACAGGATTACGTAAAATCAACTGGCACAGAATCGGCGCAAAGAGTACGTGCAAGTTTACCTTGTTCAAAGAGAGATCGTGAGGAAGAAACGTATGGAACTCCGAAACACTGGTTTCTACATCCATGAGCAGTTTCCACCGGATGTGGTATTTAAGCGTCAACAACTTGTACTATGGTTGAGACAAGCAAATTAGGGGGGTGGGGGACGCCTGAATTGCATATGACACCCTTTATGTAGAAGGGAAACCAGTGAAAACGGACTATGAATTACAGGGGCATAGTGTACGGGTGCTTGGTTTGGAACTGTTTGGACAGGTTATTACCAAGAATCAAAGTTATAAAAATTAGTATGATACTGTGATATTGCTAAAATTAGATAACTTTTTTAACTTTTAAAATGTCATATATTTATACTGTGTTTACATGTGGATTGATGATTCGTTCCCAGTTAGACTGATTAGTTAGTTGATTTGTTTGACATATTTTCTAAAGATACTATGATTTATGAAGATCTAGGTTCTGTCTTAATAGCTGGCGATTAGAATGCTCGCCTAGGCAACAGATGTAATTATGTTATAACTGACGCTATTATTTCAGATATAGATGATTGTGAATATCGATATGTGCCGGAAGTTGACGTTGTTCTTTTACTTGTTTAAAGAACAAACTGTTGACATTTCGATTTATTTCTACTTAAAGGATAAAAATTCACGACAGACTATTTTAGTTGAATATCAGATCGATCGAATCGTGGTAGCATAAATTTGTGCAAAGTTACGACCTCCGTAACCAATCGATGTCGGGTTCTGTTCCTTACCATGTTTCAAAATAAGCAATGTAGGAGAAAAAGCAGGGACGTGGGTATGCGGTTCTAGTGCCAGTGGGATTTAACGTCCACGTGCACGTTAACCTGCAGGACTGGTTTTATTCAGCAAATTGAATATACTTGCTATTCATTTCTGGTATATACCTGGAATATGGTGTATTGACAAAAACGTTTATAAAAAACCGTGAACTGCTTCACAGCAACAATGATATAAATATCTTAAAATTGCGATGTGGCTGCCACAATATGCATAGCCACGATCACAGATAATATTGTATCTGTGCAGATAATATTGTATCTATGCATGTTGTGGTAACCAGGGCAGGAGATATGTACCAAACAGGTCAAGGAGCACGATAAACAAGACTATCAGTGGTTGGAGGAGCTACCAGTACAGATTAAACACCTCAAGTATTCAACATGCACTGAAAAGCCGTTATCTAATACGTTTTATCTTCATCATGACTGAAGAACACACCTTTCAGTGTGACTCCCGTGTTCATGAAACATTGTAATAGACAACAATACCATGTGAAACATTAGCTCATAAAACGCACGACGTACATAAAATATGAGCAGAATCTATATAAAAATAAAAATAGTTCTTCAAAGACAACTTTTGATAGAAAAACAATATTCCAATTTCTTTTTGTCGTGATCTATAAATATGAAAAATTAAGCGCAACCAGTAACTCTTTTTTTTGAAATGTCATGATTATAATAAAATTGATAATAATGATAATAATAGTGACAAAAGAAAAAAAAACTGCCCGTAAGACAGCTTGCGTGCTCGGCTATTTTAGCGCTTTCCAAAAAAACACCATATTTTTTTGTGTTTAAAGGCAAAACAAGAATTATATTTTCAATGGGAAAACAAGGGCAGTAAAGTAGTATTCAAAGCAATACGTGAAAACTTGAAATGTTACGTAAAACTTTAACGAGATTCTAGGTAGAAAAGTGAGAATAAGTGTCAAATTCCACGACATAATAATGTAACAGGAAGACGTTACAGTGATTAACACTTATTCCAAATTTCAAAGAAATACCTCAAAGAGTTCTGTGAAAAACTTAGGTGTTACAAAAAACATTACCCAGATTCTAACAGGGTTCATTAAAATAAGGTGGTACAAAAACAAGAGACGTATAAACAGAGACTGGCAACTTATTCTTTGCCCATATAGATTTTTTTGAAGTCGTGCGCGGACAACAAGATTTCAACGAGACTGGAAACCAAGTACATATTTATGGGAAGTCCAATGGATTGATAGGTCTTATAATACTTCATTTATATACAAATACAATAAAGCGCCAATGTATAAAGCGTAGCATGAAAAAAACAAAAACAAAAAAACTATACATATAGGTTTTATATATACTCTGCCTAGGGGAATATACAATCCAACAACAACACACAAACAGTATGTGTGCGTGGTTTAGTCTCACTTTCCCAACTTTTAGATTTCACACCTTCTTCATCTACTGTTCACACCTCTGTCTTACCTGGATTTTCTATACTGTTCAAAAAAGTAACAGAAGCCACATTAAATGTTTACGAATATCATTAGTTTAATTTGATATAACTGGTGTTTAGATATTTAATTATCATAATTAACATATGAACACAAGTCACGCAGTTTTAGCAAACAAAAATGACAACCAGTTATTTTAATGAAATTAATTATTTAATTATGTGATAATATTATTGCTGATGATTTTAATTAACTGAAGCAACAATGCTAATTAATGCTGATTAGTTTTATATACATGTAATTGTAATTAAGACCAAAGATGATTGCAATTACCAGCAATATTGATAGCAAGTATTATATTTAATTGCACTGGTCAATAATTATAATCAGCAATGAATCATATAATTTAAAAACTGTTTTATATTGTACACGAAGAGTATATATATTCTAGATCTGCTTAACATAATCATAACCTCAAAGATGGCAAATGCACTGGTAGATATACGTTTTATAGAAAATAGCAGGGGGACCCGAACCTTGGTACACAACGGTTACATGTTCAGCCTGAAGACAAAGAAGAATGAATCAAGATACTGGTACTGCGTAAACAGAACCTGTAATGCCAAAGTCAACACTAAGAATGATACACTATCGAAGATCTCCGGAGAACACAACCACCCACGGGATGAAGCCTCTATCACAGCAGCAGAAATCATGAGTACAGTCCGGAATAAAGTAAAACAGTCCACGGAGCCAGTACCATCTATATTCAATGACATGCTTGCAGATACTCGGTCTGTTGAATGGGATACAGAAGATGTCATTGTAAAACTACCAACATATTACTCTACTAAGGCTAGTCTGTACAGGCACCGCTCCAAAACCCGACCAGTGCTTCCTAAAAGAAGGGAGGATGTCAACCTAGATGGCAAGTGGACTGAAACTCTGTCCGGGGAGAGATTCTTACTGGCAGACAATGTCGACAATGATCGACTCCTGATATTCGCAACCACCAACAATCTGACTGAACTGGCAGCTGCAGAAACATGGTATATGGATGGAACATTCTATTCATCACCAACATACTTCTACCAGCTGTACACTATCCATGCCATGGTGGATGGCTACATGTGCCCACTTGTGTACGCACTGCTTCCAAATAAGCAACAACCAACATATGTCAGATTCTTCACTATCCTTAAATCAACAGCGAACGACATGAACATCAGACTCCCCAGAGGTCATCATGATGGACTATGAGAAGGCAGCATGGAGGGGTGTTCGCAGTGTTTTCCTAGATGTCACAATTCGTGGCTGCTTCTTCCACTATACTCAGTGTATATGGAGGAATGTTCAATCATGTGGACTGGTTAGTGACTTTAAAGAAGATCCTGTAATCAAGCAATTGGTGTATCGTGCAGCTGCACTTCCCTTGGTTCCACTGGAGAATGTAGAAGATGTGTGGTTTCAGTCCCTGCTGGAGTCTGACAGTGATGATCGGCGTGTGATCAGATTCCAAGACTATGTCACTGAACAGTGGGTTGAAAGTGACAGAAGTTCATGGAACCACTTCAACAACAATGGGCCTAGAACGACGAATCATGTTGAAGGGTGGCATCACAAAATCAATGCCAAACTGCGCCACAGCCACCCCAATGTCTACGTTTTCATTGACATGATTAAACAGGAGCAAGCGACAAATGAAGCGAAACTGCTACAACATGCCAGTGGTGGAAAGCAGCGCCCAAGAAAACGTATTTGCAGGGAGAAAGACCAGAGACTCATTCGTTTGAAGAATCAACTAAACAGTGGTGAGGTTGACTTACTGGCATATACTGATGCCGCATCTTACCTTATTAAGTTGGGATAAGAATCAGACAAAGCATCAAATTTATCAAATGCATTACCTGAAGTGAACTTTCTATTAAGTTGTATGAAGTTAAAATGTGCTACCAATTTATTTTATGTGTATATGTAGTTCTTTTAAATTGCTTACTTTTCTGTTCTATATTAAAATAAGGAGACAAACTGTCGTTATGTTTTATTTTACGGTTCATCACATATTACATATAAAATTGAAATATAAAAAGAGAGAGAGAGAGAGAGAGAGAGAGAGAGAGAGAGAGAGAGGGAGGGAGAGAGAGATAGGGAGAGATGTTTGCCAGATAAATTTTACAAAATACAAATATATTGGCGTAACTTTTATTACTCAGTATAGCAATTTTCACACATTCAAACCTGCTAAACACCATTGTTCATCAAAACAATAGAGTCTCACTTTCCCAACCTAAAATTTGGCCCAAAATCCAAAAGTTGGGAAAGTGAGACCACACCGTGTGCGTGTAGCTTCAATCCTGAAAATAGGTGAATGAGAATTAAACTAGATCAGGGAAAACTGACCCCGTATGCACAGGGTAGAGAGATAAGGTCACATCCCTGGCTGGCCGGGGCAGCACGCATATGAAAAAAGAAAAAAGAAAAGAAAATATTCCACTGTCTAGACCACGCTGAGTTTGCACAATACAAAGAAGCAAACAATACGAGCTGGCCATTTTTGGGAAGCGATTCTGGGGGGTGCAAGCCATTTTTGGGAAGCGATTCTTAGAACCACAGACCAGTTCGCTGAACCCATTAGCCTAATTCATTGCCGCGGTGCGGACGGTTAGTATAAATACGAAGGCGAAAAGACTTCAGTACAGAACAACTGAAGAATATTTTCGTCTTCTAGTTTTTCAGATTAATCCCTGAAATCAATAGCGGTCCGAGGAGTCCTCTTATTCCCGGACTACCTCGCGACAGGATATTTAAAATAAAATATAGAATTGATATGGTTAATTTTAGTCAATTATTTGTTCGATTACTTTTTGACATTTACAAACGTCAGTGATGTTGATCGGGCAAACGGCAATATACAATCAAGGCAATCAATTTTATATGTTTTCCAACATCAGTCAAAAGAACAAAAATACCATAACCTGCAAAAATCACGGGTTAATCCTGCATGTACACTAGGCTGCCATGTATCTCGACGTTTACTCGTTCCGCGTTTAAGTCATATCGGAAAAAATATGCATTTGTCTTTCTTCCTTTCTCTCCCCCCCCCTTTTAACTCCAGGCTTTTAGAATTCTGAGATCTTTTGAAGGTTTTCCTATGCAAGTATATGTAAAATCAAGTGCCCCTAGGACAGGGCCAATTTTGACCCAAAGTTCATGATTTGATCAAAATTGGAAGATGTTCACTAGGCCACGTTACACACCAAATATCTAAACTCTAGGCCTTGTTCTTTCTGATAAGATTTTTTTCTAGTTTTTTTTTCCTGAACAAGTCTATGTAAAATCAAGTGACCCCTGGAGCGGGGCCAATTTTGACCCTATGACCATGGCCATGGTTTGAACAAAATTGGCTGAGGTCTACTAGTCCATGTTACACACCAAATATTTAAATTCCAGGCCTTGTTGTTTCTGACGAGAGTTTTTTTTCTAGTTTTTCTCTATATAAGTCTATGTAAAGTCAAGTGACCCCTGGGGCGGGGCCAATTTCGAATCCAGGGTCATGATTTAAACAAACTTGGTAATGGTCCATAAGACAATGTCACACACCAAAGATCTGAACTCCAGGTCTTGTGGATTCTGACAAGTAGATTTTTCTTGTTTTTCTTATATAAGTCTATGTAAAATCAAGTGACCCCTGGGTCGGGGCCAATTTCGACCCCAGGTTGAACAAACTTGGTAATGGTCCATAAGACAATGCCACACACCAAATATCTAAGCTCTAGGCCTTGCAGTTTCACTCATAAATTTTCAATTTTAAAAAGTTATTTTTAGCTCCTGTGACCCAGTTTTGCAATGGACCGGAACCATTTTAACAACTTTGGTAGAGCTTCATGCAAGGTACATCCCAGGCAATTTTCATCAAATTTGCCCATGTGGTTTAGTCGAAGATGTTGTTTAAATTAAATTGTTGACGCCGGACGCTGGGACGCACGTACGGACGCCGGACAAAAGGCGATCCCAATAGCTCACCATGAGCACGTTGTGCTCAGGTGAGCTAAAATACAAACAAACAACAACAACAACGGAAAGGGGCTCAAACAAGGTGCCTTACCTGTGTCTGTATATATTTCTCTTTTTTTTTGAGAAACGATAGACATTCAGATTATCGAAAAAGGCTATAAAATGATATTTGCAGTCTTTCCTACGAAAGTTGTATTAAAGTTAAATTAAACGACGATATGTGACGAGAATGCACCGAGTACGGTATTTCCTTAAGTTGCATAGCGCCGGCTTGTGTGTTAGCGGGCTGGTTTGTGTGTGATCGCTTTCTATGAGACTCGTATATAAGGATAAATTTAGAAGATTTAAAACATACGTTTTTTCCCTCCTTTATAAATCCAAACTCGGTTTAACAAAAAGTACAGGTAGAGTCCCTCTACACATTCAACTATAAGCTACTTTTGAGTGACCCTGATGAATGGGCTATCCCGCGTTGCGTGAATGTTGAAACGTCGGTTATCAACAAGTACAATTTGATTGGTCACTTCGGTATTTGAGGATGGAGATGTAAAAATAAAAAGGTTCGTTGATGTGCCAAATCGACTCCTTATTTTGTTGCAACGTCTCTACCTAAGGGCATAGTCACTCAATATTAACAGTTTTACTTCATATAATGCTAAATCGACTCAATATATAACTGTAACGACTCTATATAAGCACGTTGTTACTCAATATATCGTATAAATGATCAACAATATACATTATCTACATATAAGACAGTCATGGATTTCCATAGTTCTAAATAATCTGTGTGAAAGCACCCAAAGGATCAAGAATAAATCATGGCTGCTAAGTAAAATAATTAAAAATTTAAGGTCATAATTTTAAAGTGTTCCGAATTGAAAGAAAAAATCAGGGACACTACTTGTTATCAAATGGTTAATGATGTAAGGGGAGAAAAGTATGTATCATTCATATCATAAAATAAAGTAAAGGAATATATATAAAAACAATTGTGATCAGTCAAGACACTTGCTTATCGAAAATAGTTCCTTTATAAAACATGTCTAAATTTGTCCAAAATATGTGCGATTGATTAAAAGGTTCAAAACACATTTATTTTTTAAATATTTTCTGTTATGAAATATCTTTTATTATTTATTATATGTAAATCAGATCAGAATCATTTTTCTGGTTTAATTAATTTATTAATGTGTAAAGACAGTTAAATTAAATACACATTTACACCATCGTGGCACTCTTCAGTACCGCTTATTACTTTGATGTCCAGTTGGTCCGCCGTTCCTTAACCGCCAGGCCATTAACATTGAGCAATGTGTTATTGTCTTTAAATATTACCAGTGCATGTTTATCTTATCTAATGCAGTTCCATTATTACGCGCTTAGCAATAATGCATATATATCATAAAATGAAAATAATACAATTAGACAAATTAATCGTGGATGAATAATTATATTTCAGACTAAAGGAAATAAAAAAAAAAATTTAGATATAAGATTTCACACAGTAAAGCAGCAATCCATTTCTAGTAAATTAGGGCTATTGCTAAACCCCATTTTTGTACATGTCGCAGAAAAAAGATATAAATCAATCAAAGAGCAATGAAAGTACCATTGTCGGAACCCATGGTATATATTCCATTATTTCAACCGTATATAATCGATTTTCAACTAGCTTAACTTTATTTAATGAACATAAATAAGTTACATGATGACCAATGAAACTATGCAAAGTGTATTGAAAACATTTCATTAAAGTTAAAAAAGCAAAAGCTGAATCATCAAAGTCAAAGTCAAAGATTTATTATGAATCATCACAGCAAGGACAAGGAGCGGGACGTCATGAGTACTCAGTTTTGCTATCAAATAACCCACGGTCGTTTATGAAACAATGCTGGGTTCCGACGATGAAAAGAAAAACGATGATAAAAATATTCTCAAAGAAAAAAACAAGAGGGCCAAGATGGCTGATTAAGATTTCTGAGTTAGGCATGATTACAAAAAATGTGGCATCTGAAGTGTTTGCAATGTTTTTTTATAACATTTTACTAAGTGACTTTGATTTTGATCCTTCCTAAATTTGTACTCATCTGGGATTTCATGCAGTCGTCATTCATATTAATGAAGTTTGGGACAAAAATGTAGCCTCTAGAGTGTCCACAAGGTTTTTCTAAAATTTGCCCCTGTGACCTACTTTTTGACCCAATATGACTCATATTAACTCATCCGAGATTTAATGTAGACAAACATCCTGACCAATTTTCATGAAGATCGGGCTAAAACAGCGGCCTCTAGTGTCTTCACAATGTTTTTCTAAGATTTGACCTAATGACCTAGTTTTTGACCCCACATGACCCAATTGCAAACTCATCCGACATATCATTAAGACAAACATCCTGACCAAATGTCATAAGGATTGGGCAAAAAATGGGCCTCTATCGTGTTCAAAAGGTTTTTCTAAGATTTGAACTGATGACCTAGTTTTTGACACCATGTGACCCAATTTCGAACTCATCCAAAATATCATGTAGAAAAACATCCTAACTAAAGTATATGAAGATTGGGCTAAATCTTTGGCCTCTAGAGTGTTCACAGGTTCTTTTTTTAAGATTTGACTTGGTGACCTAGTTTTTGACACCACGTGACCCAATATCGAACTCGTCAGAGATATCTTGTAGACAAACATTCTGATCAAATATTATAAAGATTGTGCTAAATCTATGGCCTCTAGAGAGTTCACAATTTTTTTTTTTTAATTTTCTAAGATTTGACCTAGTGACCTAGTTTTTGACTCACATGACCCATTTTCGGACTCTTCCTAGATATCATGTAGACAAATATTCTGACCAATTTTCATTAAGATTGGGCGAAAACTGTGGCCTTTAGAGTGTTCACAAGCAATTGTTGATGACGGACGACGCACGGTCACAAAACCTCATCCTGAACACAAGTGCTCAGGTGAGCTAAAAAGTAAAATTGTGCGGTCTGTCCAGAGCAATTTCCTTTTAAAAATGGCACGAGTTGTAGAAGACGACTTTAACATTTATTCTTATTGTCATCGGGATTCTTTTCAGGAATATTACATAGTTCTGACAAACCACCCTTTACTTTAACAGTTAGTTCAAACTTTTGGGACAAAGGCTCACGGATAAATTCATAAACCGAACGACCCCACGTGCAATTTTGTCAGCCTCGGCTGCATATAGAACATGTGGAAATTTTAGTATTGATAAGACAAATCATGAAGAAATGGAAAAAATACTACGGAAAGGTCTGGTGTGGTTCGTGAACTCGTGACAGTTTAGGATACTAAATGACACTGTTGCTGTGGCAACATGACTCGGGATACCCAGTACATGTATCAGTAGCAACAATCTAAAAAAATATGATTACATTCTACACTAAAAAGCTAAGGTCTAAATAATAATGTAATAATAAAAAAAGATGAAATCATAAAATGAAATTTGAGTTTGTTCAAAATGTTGATATACTCGATCCGTATGCAGAAAAAGACTTAATCAAGTAAGGAAATGCATCGCCCCGCACGCTGAAATACATGCCTGCATTATTTAGAATGTTTTGCGGACGTCCAGTTGTCATAGGTATGTTAAGATTTCTATTCATAAATACAAGTTGAACTATGTTTTACTTGATACATTGTGAGTTTATTGATATAGGTTTGTGTTCGATGTTTGTTTCAATTCAGAATGTCACTGATGTTTAAACAAATCTTTGTGTTTCTGGTTAGAGGGCTTAATGAGCCACTTTTTAATTGAATGACTTTGACTTTGACCAGAAAATCCTGATGAGCAAAGATTATCATTAACATTTTAGGATGCTTTGTAAATAAAAATGATGTGTTGTTTGAATAAATTTTGGCAGAAGTCTTGTTTGTTTCATTATTTTAAATATTTCAAAATAGATGTGACCAATATACTAAGATTTACCTCTTTTTTACACTAATTATTAGTGGTGTAATTCCAGTTTAGCCATTTACGTAAGGTGTTAATTTATTTGCATTTAAGATATATTTGGATATTTTTGACATGTTGATATTGCTATAACCCCATAGAACAAATACGCATATAGGCAGTGACAATGCAAGGGGCTTGCCGCTTCGACCGAGCCATGCTTAGGGTGTAATTCCTGTTAGACTTGAGATCCAGGGGAACTTCCCTGCGATTTTTTAAAATTTCAAACTGTAAAAAAGTGCATTCTTGTGAGTATTTGGGGGTTTGTTGGTCTACATTTATGTATGGTCGGGGAATTTTAGAGGGGGCGCGCACCGGGTGCGCTCCCTTAAATCCGCCACTTTTTACGTAACTATAGTTTTTTTTGGCGTTCTAACACTGTTTATATTTATCTTCTATGTGCAGCAATAAATTTTAAATCTAATTAGTGCATTTCGTAAATATGTTCCATTATCACCACGAAGGATAGTATCATCCGCATAAAAAATAAAAGCTTTTGTGTATATAAATGTCTGTTCTTGACATTACATTGTTTCACTTAGGTTAAGGTCACGGTCATTTAAGAAATAAAACGGCGAAATATTTTCTATCTGTTTCGACTTCAGTTAAACAATTAAAACAGAGGCATCTCCTTCTGATGTTTTACCTTAGATTTTGTATTATTGTTTTGGACTTTCAAGAAAGCAACAATATATATTTTTCTGTCCGATTGTATGAGGTCATTTTTAGAAGCGAAAGCTTCTAAAGTCCGACAGTGGATTTTCTACATACAATCACATTACCGCCTCTTATCCATACATTCGCTTTGAAAAATAGTACCACTGGTTGTATAAGTCACAGTTTTTAAAAATAGCTGTATAAATTGCAGGACTTTATTGATTTGAAAGCATTAAGTATATCACAATTTTCTTTAATTCAGTGTTCATCCGCGGTTCATTCATTAAACTACCTATAAATAACCTTATTTGCACATTATGTTCACGGTACATTATGTTCACGGTTTTGATATTAGCATAGTTAGTAAGAGTGTCGTTTAGTTCTTTTTTCTTGCGAGGGGTCGTGAGTTCTATTCAAGCTGTTACTGTTTTTTTTCTTCCTTTTTTGTGATAATTAATATATATATATATATATATATATATATATATATATATTTTTTTTTTAAAAAAATCTTGGGTTATATACATTTAGAATTCTTTGATTCTAGTTTTTATACATTCATAGACCATAGGACCCTGATATTATTCAGCCAAAAAAAACCCCCTCTCTTTATAAATAATTTATAGAGAGGTCGACTTTTTAAATTTGAGGGTCATGTCCATAGACAGGCTCGGTTATACGGTCTAAACAGTAGAAATGAGAGGGGGGACAGTATGTTTTAATGTAAGTCATCAATTGAAACATTTTGTTTTTCTTGTTAGAGTCTCAATGACGGTAGTGTCTGTAGTCGCATCTGTATGTCACAACACAGGAAGTACTTTAGGGATTGAGTTTATACTTTATACAATGGTCAAATTTTATTTACCAAGAACAATAAACTCTACGTTGCTTCATCTCTATTACTTGTATGGTGAAATTATGCTTTTCTTGAATATATTTTTAAAATCATTGAAGGCATTGATATCATTCTTTTCACATGGGAAGGATGTGAAGTGACAAAGAACAATAACTTTATCTTATCCCATTTTCTTGCTTTTCTATTAAAATTTTACCTGTCTGCAGCAAATTCATGAAGTATTAAAGGTATTGAGTGGATCAATACTTAGAACGACTATTCCTTATCCATTTTTGTTAAACTTGACAGAGACCATAAACCATAATACCACAAAAAATTAAAGGGATTGACTTGATCAGAGATGTGAATACCTATATATAATCTAGCTCCGTGACTTTATTATTCACACATTTTAACTTTCGCTTCTGACAGTGCTCTCACTGCTTTGATTTAAATAAATATACATTTGTATTATCAATTGTTGAATTTTTTCGTGAACTCTCTTTGAATCTTGTGATAAGATTTATTTTTTTTCTGCATACGCGTTCATTCTGTAATAAATAATGTTCAACAAGTATCTGTGCTATTCTTTTTGTCGACTAACAATGCCAGGCGGTAAATGTTTGTTTTTCTACAGTTTATTTTAATGTCCTGTCTCCATGTTTCTTTGTCATTACAACTGATCGCAAGAATCTAATACCGAATATCCAAATTAAATGCGGTCAAGCTATACGTACATCTGTTTTCTCGCGCCATCGTTATACAATAGAAAAATATGCTTGCACGACGAGCTTCTGTTAGACGTGTGACATTTTTTTTCATATCTTATATATGTATATGGTAAATAAAATCATGTCGTTCTATGAAATATGTTCGGCTCTAGTAAAATGACATATTAGCTACAAGATCCATTTGGTGTGAAAACTCAACAAAACAGTCACAAACCGATTGACTTTCTCCTTTGGAATTCCAATGCATGCTTAACACAACATTGGGACTCTCAGTCCTTTGATATTACTTATTAACATTGCCCTACAAATCTCAATACCGGATATCCAAATTAAATGCTCTCTGGTGGTAAGCTATATATGCACCTGTTTGCTTGTACCATCGTTGTACCATAAATAAATGCTTTCAAGACGAACTTCTGTAAGACGTGACTTTTTATTTCATATCTTACATAAATACAATACGCAATAATCTTCTTTATATACGTAATTTATAATTGTATTACATAAGTTGTCACAGCACACAACGAACAATAAAGCGTAATAAAATAAGTTACTTGTTTCTAATAACCCGACCGACCTATTTGGTCGAATAAGAATTTTTAGTAGAATAAAAAAAAAAAAAATTAAAAAAAATGCAGGTGGGGAAATTATCTCCCTTATAAATACTCTAGATCAAAAGGTGTATTTAACCAAGCAAATATAGGATTGTGATCAGTGTAAAAAATCTACCACGTGCATTAACCTTGCTTGCCCCGACAAGTCAACGGGGGAAACTACCAGAAAACAGAACAGAATGGCTCGGAATATCGCAACTATATCTAAATTTTTAGCATTGTACTTTATAACCTATGGTTTTAGTGCGATATGATTGCAAAAACCTAAGTATTTTAAATTGTAATTTTGTCTGTGTGCGTCCAAAAAATGTAGTTAATCAGCATATCTTTTAGACGATATTGTAATTCTTTTGTGGCTCATATATATATTCCCAAAACATATTTCTTTTGCATGAGAGCTTTTCAAGCGAAGCAAAAACCAAGTTTTGCTTGAAGAATATATTGTTTAATATAATTTGGGCGAGACCTCCATGGTGTATGGTTGAATGGATGGTAATAGTAATACTGCTATTAATTATTAAATTACAGGGATTTTAGTTAAAGAAGTCGTTTGTTGTGAAATTTCTTGTTTGTGCCTAGAGTTATGCTATGGCTTGTTGAAGTTAAACATTCAAATTAAGATAACGTTTTCTTTTACACGAATATCAAAATGAAAACAATGCTGACTAAAAAGGATTCAGTTTTAGTACATGTAATTATGATACGCTATTTAATTTTTATGAATTTCATTTTTGCTTTTAAATAATATTTCAATGTTTTAGCTCACCTGAGCACTTGATGAGATTTTGTGACCGACTTTTGTCGGTCGTACGTGGTCGTAAGCAATTGCTTGTGAACAATGTAGAGGCTACATGTTTGTTCCCAGTTTTCAGAAAACTTGATAAGAATGTTGTCTCCATGAAATCCCAGATTAGTGAAAATTTAGGAAGGGTAAAAAGCTTGGTCACTTAGTCAAATGTTAAAAAAAAACATTGCAAACACTTTAGATGCCACAATATTTTGGTAATCATGCCTAACACAGCAATCTTACTAAGGTGAGCGACACAGGGTCATCTTGGCCCTCTTGTTTTACATGAACTAAAATGTTGTCTATAATATTACATGTATCATGTTCCTATATTTTGATAAACATTTAAATTTAGATAAAGCGTATAACAATCAACTAACATCAATGTCAATGGATGGAAAATACATAACCATAGAACAATTTGGATGTGATAAGAACATCAAGGATGTTGTTACCAAGAAAACCTCTACATGTGACGCAGTGGTAAGTTTTGCCTTTTTATGCAATAGCCTTGTAAATTTTTTGTCTGAATGTTATTTGGTCATAGCAAAATCTGCGATATGAATACAAATATTAGTATGGAGAACTTATGCTCAAGTGAACTGAAAGACATACTTATTCAATTTAATGGACATGTATAATATTTATGAAATGCAACGTTCTGTAGCATATTGTTGACAGATGCGCAATCTACTTTTCGGACAAGTCACCTGTTAGTTAACACTATCCTTTTGTAAAAGTTGTTTGAACACATAACTATTTTGTCTTTTGTCATGATTTTCTGTTTGATTATGTAATTGTCATTTGGTGATAATGTATGGCCAATATACGACTTTTAAACTTATATTAAATTAAAATCAACAGTGACAAACTTTGTTTGAACTGATATGTCTTTAGTCTGAGTTGCATAGGAATATGTTAGTACATTTGTATATTTTTCGGAATATGTAAATATTTATAAGTCCAATATGTTCAAATATAGATCTGTTTTCAAACAATGTTACAATGATACAGAAATGAGATCATTGAACCCATTTTAGGGAGACGATATTCATCAGGTACTTATCAATATTGGAAATATTGTGAAGAAATACAAGTTGTGGTGTAAAGAACTCCCGATGATCAAGCCATACTATGGTAGGTAGAATAACGTATTTTTTAAGAGGACATACTTCATGCAGTTCTCAGTACATGCATGTTAAATACATCTCGAGACTTCGAAACATATAGTTCGTTAATTATCTCTCAATAGATTTATTTTACCCTAGGGTTGGAGCGGTGGATTTGGGGGGAATTTGACATTTTTTTCCTCTTTTTGTGCCGATGTTTTGTTTACGTTCACAAGTACTTAAGTGCAAAAATAAATAAAAATTGAGTTGAGATTATATGTAATTTGACCCAATATTTATTTTTTAATAATATGATATTACATGTTTCATGCTTAAATGTAATAATGTCAGGCTCAATATTCTCGAAAATATTTAAGAACTATCTCAGACTCAAATATGAGTATTATACTCAAATCCCTACTGAAATGGGTATAATTTGAGTATGAAAATCAAACTTAGGTACCATTTTTATTTTCGAGAACACGTGGCCGTATCTTTTATTCACCCGTATTTTTATAATTCAAAAGGTATGACTCACGTTTTTCAGGTCTCAGTATCTATTTCATGATTTGAGTAAATGGACTGAATCATGTCATACCTTATGAAAGACTTTATGTAATTATTTCCATGACAGTAAAGAATTCGTGTAAAACTGGTTGAATTTGAATGATGATATAAATAATGACGTCAAATAATAAATATCACGCCACAGCGTATTAAAGGTATGGTACCTAATGACACGAAGGATGTATCTGTATTTCCTATTTTCACTCATGGCTGACCTATAAATGATATTGTATCTTTTAGGCCACTTGTGGCTAAGCTACGAATGATAATGTATTTTAAATGACAACTCGTGTCTACGCTACAAAAGATTATGTATCCTTTATGACCACTTATGACTGAGTTACAAATAATAATGTCCGGGCATCCGGGTAGAACCACCGATCTACCGAAAGCCAGCTGGAAGGCTTTCTCACTTGAAATTCCGAATGACCCTGCCGGGGCTCGAACCCACGCGGTGAGGGGCTGAGTTAGTGTTAAAGTCAACGACTTTACCCTCTCGGCCACGGAGGCCCCAACTCGCGACTGAGTTACAAATGGCAATGTATTTTCTATTACCTTTCGTGGCTAAGATCTAAATAATAATGTATCTTCAGGACCATTCGTGTCTGAGTTACAAATGAAAATGTATTTTCAATAACCACTTGTGACTGAATTGAAAATGTGTTTTCAATGATCACTCGTTGCTACAATAGACAATGAGTCTACCGTGGCAATGCGATCACACACTCTAGCAAACATTCCCAACATGTTGTATCTGTGAAGGTGAATGATGATGACGTAATTGTTAAGCTGTTGGCCGCCCTGGGTTGTGGATTTGATTGCGCAAGTCAGGTTTGTGAAAATATTAATCTTGATTTGAAATTGACAGAACCGCAAACCCAAAAGTCAAAAAAGGGGAATAAATATCAATTCACATTATAAGTTGGACGAACTTGATTAGACTCGCGGTTTTTTCTACTGATATGAACAAATGCAGTGCGGCATGCACAACGCATAATATCGTAAGAAGATTTTTCGTGGTATGGGTTTTTAACTCGCAATTAAAGTTACATTTATATAACCCGATTCCCGTTCAAGAGTAGAGAGTTTTGTATTTTTTCTTATGCACCAGAAATTGATCCATGTTTTGAAGAAACAATCATTATATCGTTTAGAGGAGTTGATTGACAAACGAACTACAAATGCTGTAAGTTCTTTTTGAATGCTGGAAGTACCACACATTGTTTTAGGCAGAGATCCAGCAAGTGTTAGACAAGGGTGTGGACCCTGGAAGGATCATATACGCCAACACTATTAAACAGAACTCGATGCTGAAGTATGCGGTGGAGAACGGTGTTTCTTTAATGACCTTTGATAACGAACAAGAACTTGTGAAAATCGCCAGAGTGTCACCGGAAGCGAGGTAAATTTGTGCTTTTTAGATTGCATGATTTTTTTTTCACAGTTCCAACTAAATTATTACTAAGTCTACATATGTTAAAAAATTTAAGATATGTTTTCAAACAAAACAGAACTTTTAGACAAAAACCAAATATATTCATTTGGGGGAAATAACAACAGTTTGACAAAATTAGGGAAAAAAAATGATTTATTTCAATATTTTTTGACTTGACAAGTTTATCGCCGCTTCGACAGTATTTCAATCATATAGCACGTCCAGCTTATTACAGGTGGAGGAACCGCGAATGCACGTGGCAATCCGGGTAGAATCACCGACATACCGCAAGCCAGCTGAAAGGCTTCCTCACATGAAAATCCGAATGATCCTGCCGGGATTCGAACCCACGCAGTGAATATATTGTGAATTTCAAATGTAATTAAACAAGAATAATAATATAACATATGTAATAATATGCATATACATGTATGTTTATTGTGATACTAAAAGTATGATATTTGGGAAACAGCCTGTAATCTATGAGAAAGATAATTATAAAGATATGATGCATTTTCATATCCCGAACAAACTCTTCTAGATGAAGAAACCCTCCCAACCTACAAGAACCACTCTCTCAGTCCTTACTAGATTCTCTTGTTATTGACTTTAACGAAGTTTGCCGTTTTCTTAAAGTCATTACCACTTGGAAAAGCATCAGGTCCAGGTACCATTAAATGTACACGAAACCACTGTCGAACTACCTCGACCTTTAACACATCTATTTAGCTTGATCGCTGCATATCACTACTAACTTGAATAGGTAAATCATTCGAGAGAATAACCTTTAAACACTTATAACAATCTGGATTTATCCCTGGTGATTCAACAATTAATCAATTGACGTACCTTTATGATGTTTTTGTTGTGTGTGACGTGAGTCACATCAACTATAGTTACCTACATTCTGAGCATCCGTTTCTCTTCTATGAAAACCGAATAACCTCTCAATATTGTACATGTAAATATAATTAAACAATTGTATATAACTCTAAAACATTGCTGTGGTGAGATTAAGCAAAGGTGTTGAAAAATCAAGTTTGTGTCAAATAAATAAATATTTACGGGACACAATAGTTGTCCGTGGCATAAAAGCACAAAAGAACAAATTTCTCTATGATGTTGCACTACTATCATTTGGTCTACGGAGGAATATAGTTTGTTTTGATGCAAAGATGGCTCGTAAATAAATTTGGATAGTAAATACGCTTGTTTCTGTCATTTTGTGGAATTACAATATCCCATATAGAAAATTTTCGATACAAATCTGTGTAATAGACTAATAATAAACACCAAGCTATCGACCTCAGATACCTCCATGCATATCTAAAGCAAATCTAATACAAAAATATTTTATTTAAGTTTGGTATCTGGCAAAAAAAGAAAATAAACTAAATAAGTTACCCAGAAGCTCTGCTGCTTGTCAAACCATATTTCGCTTGAGACAGACACAACTTCCGTGCCTCCAGCGCTTTGATTTCCCAAACAGTCGATTCTGGCAGTTATGTAAGGACAATATCCTGTGAAATTTGAGTTAGCATAATGGCCTTCTACATAAACTTAGAACTTCTTAATCTATATTAATAACATTTTTACAACATAGATTTTATTTGTTTCTTTGCAGAAAAAAAGCGTCATCTTTATAGTAGATGATCAATATGTTACAGGAAACATTCTGAATTCAGATTCTTAGTTCTATACTCTGAGATATTCGAAGAACGACCCGTGCACTAATAAAAGTACTTTACTATTATTACATGTCGATTACATAAATCGTAATTATTCAGCTCTAGTATAGAAGTTTTAAGGCGATTTAATGAATTAGAACACAATGTTTTTGGGGAGGCTATTACTGAAAAATGTTTTGATATGATTTCAATATCTTTACAAATGTAAATACGGTGTTCCTTTAAAACTTATTACGTATCAAAAAGGTGACCTAGCAACAAACTTTACAATGATATTTTGTATTTAGTACAAACAAGTTACAAAAATATATTCATACAAATACTATGAATATACTATTACTACTACTACTAATAATAAAAATATCTATTTAAAATAAAGTTATAGCTGATTCACTTCAGTCAATATCTATAAAACCCATTTACTTAGCCAAATTCTTTTTTTTTATTGTAAAACACGCATGTCAAAATCAACATTATAATAACTCCAGCCACTGATTTCTTTATTTCAAAACGAGATAGCTACTTCATGATGACTGCCTTTCTCCATAAAAATTAATGGCCCAGAAAGTTTACCCGAGGATAGAACTTTCCAGAATATATCAGAAGTTTACAAGAACAATAACAATAAACTAGGTGATCTTGAAAATGATGTTAACACCCACAAAGGTTTAAACTGTACCTTCAGAAGTAGGTCAGAGAGAGAGAGAGAGAGAGAGAGAGAGATCACTCATAACAAATGGTCTAATTTAATTCAAGATCATTTTAATTTATGAATTAATAGTTTTTGTGTTTTGTCTTTCAGACTTGTTCTTCGTATTCAACCCCCAAGAACATTCGATGTGAAATATACATTAAGCAAAAAGTTTGGCTGTGTGCAGTCGGAAACAAAACTACTTTTGCAAAAAGCAAAGGACCTCGGGCTATCTATTGTTGGTATTTGGTAAGCATTCTTGTTATTTCTAAGTAAACACGTTATTTTTTTAAATGTATGTTTGATTTGGATGACCCAGTTTAGGATTACATTCAGTTTTATGTTTTAAGCACTGTATTTCAATTACCAAGAAACAAAAGAAAACAATTGTTTTGAATAGTGTATCGATGCCTTTTTTAACACATTCAAAGATAAGGTTCTCCAAAATTTATACTGAGCTGCCTTACTAATTAAATATTTGAAACTAAGATTTTAGATTAAAAGCTGTATTTTTTTCTCACTTTTTCTTCTGATTGTTTGGGTAGGTACTGAACAATGGGTGTTATACTACCCAAAATCATGACAATTGATGTCATCAGTTATAAAAAAAACATCGAGTATTTATATATATAAGCATCATACATACAATTTTTGAAATATTATTATACCAAAACGTATAATCCGTGCTTAATAGCATTAAATGTGTTAAAATGAGATACGTATAAAAATAATAAATTATTAAAATCTTAACATGTTAACAAGAAACATATAACTCATGTTGTATTTAATTAAATCTTCAGTTTCCATGCTGGAAGTGGTTGTGATGATCCTGATGCACACGCAACAACGATAGCGCATGCGCGTGCAGCTTTCGACACCGGAAATGATTTGGGTTTTGATATGTACATTTTAGATATTGGTGGGGGTTTCCCTGGAGCAGATGATTCTAAATTATTCCTTGAGGCAAGCGCCTTGTGCAAATTATAATGTTTTGATTTTAATAGGGTTATCTCAATGAATGATAGACATTTCTTAACGCTTAAAAAATAACAATACATGTTTAAAGAATTTTTTTTTTACAGTTAAAAGCATTTGATGTTTATATGATTCAGTTTTATATGTACTCATTACCCATTTTCCACAAAGATTCACAAGTTTACATTTTTGTTAGGTTCCCATCTCCATGACAGTATTTCAACATATATGACGGTGCAGCTAACCGTGGTACGACTCTGAACTCAGGAAATTTACAAAATATCGCGATAGACAAAAGTACATGGCAATTAAAAAATGTTCACAGTCGGCTTGGCTTAGATATAAATCATTGAGAAATAAAGTAAATAACCTTAAGAAATATGCAAAAAAACGTTTCTACGAAAATATTGAGTCAAAAATTGAAGAAGAGGGATCAAAAAATAGCCGGAGGTATTGGAATTCTTTAAAAAATCTAATGAATAATTACAAGGTCCCTGATTCTATTCCTATTTTGAAACAAACATTAAACGGTATTGATGAATTCTTTTTTACAAACGAAGAAAAAGCTAATTGTTTAAATGATTTCTTTACATCTGTTTCCCAATTAGACGATTCACAAATTCAACTCCCTTCGATTGATATAAAAACCGAGTCTAATCTTAGTAGTATAGTTATTAATCAGTCAGATGTTGTAAGCATAATTGAAATTCTAGATACTAATAAAGCTGTTGGTCCTGACTGCATTTCTCATAAAGTCCTAAAGAAAGTTAGTCTTACTCTTTCAAATCCACTTTGTTGTTTGTTCAATAAATCCCTTCGTGACAGAGTCTTTCCCGAAATGTGGAAAACCGCATTGGTTGTACCATTATTTAAAAAGGGGGAAAAAAACTGTCCAAGTAACTATCGTCCAATATCTTTGTTAAGTTGTCTCGGTAAACTTATGGAACGTTGTGTCTATAAACATTTATACAATCACTTAATTAGTAATAATCTTCTCTACTATAATCAATCGGGTTTTCTAACTGGACAATTAATTGATTTATACCACCAAATTGTTCAATCATTTGATAAGAAAAAACATACTTGTGTTGTTTTCTGTGACATATCAAAAGCTTTCGATAGGGTTTGGCATCGTGGGTTACTTTTCAAAATCAGACAATTAGGAATTCAAGGTAACTTATTAGGTTGGATAGACAATTATTTAAGCCATCGTCGGCAACAAGTATTAGTTGGTCAGTCTCGTTCTCGTTTAAAAGATGTTACTGCTGGGGTGCCCCAGGGGTCAGTATTAGGTCCTCTGTTGTTTCTTATTTATGTTAATGACATCACTGAAAACTTAATAAGTATAGCTAGATTGTTTGCTGATGATACCTCTCTTGCATGTACAGCATCTAATGCCAAAGATCTCGAATGGATTTTAAATCATGACCTTAATATCATTTCTGATGGTCTAAACAGTGGCTTGTCTCTTTTAATCCTGTTAAAACTGAAGTTTTATACTACGGTCATGATGAAGCACCTACTATCGAATTTGAAAATACTTTGCTGACTCCAACTGCATCACACAAACATTTAGGTGTAACTCTGAATAACAATTGTAAATGGTCTGATCATGTTAACAACATCATAATATTTCATCTAAACTTTTGGAATTAAAATTCGTGTAAAGCTCTGGATCAATTATATATATCTTTTCTTCAACCTCTGCTTGAATATGCATCTTCAGTCTGGGATAATTGTACTCAATCTGAAAAGACTAAACTAGAGAGAATTCAACTAGAAGCTGCTAGGGTAGTTACTGGATTTACTCGGTCCGCTAGCTTAAACAATCTTTATCGTGAAACAGGATGGCTCACTCTTTCAAATAGGCGTCTTTATCTGAAATTAATTTTAATGTATAAAATCAAGAATTATATGGTACCTAACTACTTACTTGCTCTTTTCCCCCGACCTGAAGATAATCCTGTTCACTATAACCTTCGAAATACTTTTGACTTTATTAATTACCCCCGTCGTACAGCTTTATTTGAAAATTCGTTTGTTCCTTCTTCCATTGAAGCTTGGAATAATCTACCGCAAGACTTACGTAACAGTCCATCTATTAGTTGTTTTAAACGTGAACTTTTAAAATCACAGTTTCCTTCCAATGATGTCCCTCAGCACTATTATCACGGTTTACGTCATCTATCTATAATACATGCTCGTCTAAGAAACAATTGTAGTAATTTAAAACGTGACCTTTTTAATAACCATGTATCAACTTCTGATTTGTGTGAACATTGCCAAGAAACAGAAAATGCTGAACATTATTTCTTTCGTTGTAAACGTTATAAAAATGAAAGAATTATGTTATTCAAAGCAACACGTGAATTTCATCCCTTGAACACAGAGCTGTTACTTTTTGGCGATATTTGTCTTTCATACCAACAAAATATTATAAACGTCGAAGCTGTCTACCGATATATTAAGTTATCTAAGCGTTTCATATTGTAATGTAATACATACACAAAACCTAAAAATCCTCATCCAATATCTACTTTCTCTTTTCTTTATCCTATCACTGTATTTCCCCTGTCGATCTATATTCTCTGGTATATCTCTTTTTGTTGACATTTTGTTATCAGTACTACATATTGCCATGCTTAATATCGAAAAATGTACACTGCAGGGGAGGGCAAAAATTAAGTTTAAGAACTTGTAGCCCAACCCAATTGCCATTTGTATCAACCTATGTTTGGATATATTTTTGTATTTGTTAAAATTCTATTTGGCAATAAAATATGTTAGAAGAGCAACTAATTACAGCTTTGATGTATATCTTGAAGGCCAAGAAACATCGACCATTTTTATGTCATGACATTCTTTTTGTGAGTGAATCTTCATATATCAGGACGAGCCCTGGTAACTAGTGCGAGCAGTCTGAATACTTTAATATATGATATATTACATGTGTATATAAGTTACTGATATACTTTAATATATGATATATTACATGTGTATATAAGTTACTGATATACTTTAATATATGATATATTACATGATATATGATATATTACATGTGTATATAAGTTACTGATATACTTTAATATATGATATATTACATGTGTATATAAGTTACTGATATACTTTAATATATGATATATTACATGTGTATATAAGTTACTGATATACTTTAATACATGATATATTACATGTGTATATAAGTTACTGATATACTTTAATATATGATATATTACATGTGTATATAAGTTACTGATATACTTTAATATATGATATATTACATGTGTATATAAGTTACTGATATACTTTAATACATGATATATTACATGTGTATATTAGCTACTGATATACTTTAATATATGATATATTACATGTGATGTGAGTTACTGATAGTGAATTTCATTATAACTTTCTTAGCCGAATGATTTAATAAATTAAAACTAGAACCACGAAATATATACAGAGCTAGTAGAAAACTAAATAAATAGATCTGTAACTTCCTTAACCCCAATGTTAAAAAGAAATACGCCAGCCTTACCCAGAGATCTGTCGAATAATACAACACATCAAAAAGCAGTAGTGCTACTTAGACCTCATCGCATTTTCTCACTACTACCACTCAGCTGGGGCTCGTTTCACTAAACTTCGATAATTCAGATATGTAAAATAGTATAATAATTTTTGTGATTTTTTCTTTTAAATTACAAAAAGAGTTGTGTTTGTATCATGAAATGAAATGGGTTACCTTTCTTTATGTTTTATTGTGAAAATAAAACATTATTAGACACTGTGTAGAACAACATACTTACGACTAAGATCAAATTTGTTCGTACGAAATTTAGTGAAACGGGCCCCAGGTGCGCCACCTTACCAGTTAGCACGATGCTTTCTGCGCAGACGGTATTGTGAATGTGTTGACTTAAAACATGTACTCGTGGAGAAAATCAAAAACACATCCACTTTGCATCGGTAATGACCATAACAATAAGGTATTCTTGACATACTGACTGGCAAGCTCTTTTCTTCTTTCACTAATCGTATGCATAACACAAAAAATAAACATGAAATATTTCATTTAGATGGATTTAAGAATTTTCAGGTTTCATTTATTTACTTTTGTGATGTAAATTTATTCCAGAAGGTTCTCTACTTTTTCAGAAATTTGTTTTGATTTTATAAGGGGGTAGGGCGATAGAGAGTTAGACCATTGAATTTAGTCTTTATTCATCTTCAAGATATGCAGTAAACTAAGGGATTATCATTCCGGACTGGTTGGTACCGGCACGGTTCCTGATATAGTTTTTTAAATGCTGAGCTGTGTTTTGCGTTTCTTCGTGACTGACTTTACATGACGTAATTTTGTAAAGGAAAACGAAAATATTTATGTATACCAGGGTCATCCAGAAATGAACAATAGTTGCTTAATTACGTAAAACCTACAAGTGTTACTCACAAAATCTCTTCATAGTCCCTCAATATAATCTCCAGCGGATGTTATGGTCGACTCCCATCTTTTTGGCAGATCCCGAACTCCTGTTGCTAGGCAACCTTTGTTGATGTCCCTAACGACCGCGTTCACGGCGACATATAGTTCATTCAAATCGTCATATCGGGCTCCTCGTAGTGGTTCTTTAAGTTTTGGAAACAGGTCGTAGTCGGGGGAACTTTAGTCTGGCGAATATGGCGGGTGATTAAGTACTTCCCAGTGGTACCGCTCGATTACGTCCCTAACAACGATTGCGGTTTGCGATAGGTTCTACCCGGATGCCTCCGTGCATTCGGGTCTTCCTCCACCTGTAATTAGCTGGACGTCGCTATATGACTGAAATACTGTCGAAGCGACGGTAAAGCCAAATAGTCAAGTCAAGTCCTTCAGCAGCGGGTATCGAAACCATTAGGTGCGAACGTCAGTTATAGGCCCCATGTCAAAATGCAGTCTCTTTACATGCTCGTATAGCACCGAACCGGATATTATATAATTTTCCCGTAATGACAGAGAAACACGCTAATAACTATAGTCATTCGGTTGATTTTTTATGTTTGCGTTAAAAGTTTTCTTTTATTACCGTTTTATTAGTTTTCCTTATTCCATATATGAATCATATTCTCATGTATGCATTTTATATTTTCAAAAAACTAAATAGTTTTTTTTTATCGATACACTTGATTCGGTTTCCTCAGCACAGACTATGAGGAACGAAGTAAACGTCTTGTTTTTCAAAGCAGCTCGTTCATAGATGGCCATTGACCAAGAATTTGATTTTAACTATATATGTAAAACCTATATGCAGACGCAATGTCAGCCAATGCAACCATCCGTGACCGTCAAAAAAAACATGAGTGGTATCTCCATCACAGGCAGTACCGTCACAGACGGTATTGAAACTATATTTAGGCTGATAAAACCTATATTTAGATTCATTCACTCCTCCAGCATGCACTAACATAGTAGGATGAACTTACGAAATGAAACTTAATGAAACTTTACTTATGAAACTAACCTGAAATTAATTAAACTTATTTATTTTACGTCGATTGGGAAACAAGTTCTTTCAACTTATACTAATCCCTCTCGACGGTTCCTGGGTTGGACCAGTACTTTGCGCATGGGAAGGTCATGAATAATTCTTGCCTCCAACGGGGTTCGAACCCACAACCTTCGGATCCGCAATCGGATACGTTACCACTGCACCACGGCGCCCTCAAAAAAACTAACCTGAACTGGTGAAGAAGTCCTGTTGCGGAACGTGTCCTTTGGGGATATCGTTTTCTAATATTATGCGATTTCGTCAAAGTTGCCTTTACTAAAACAGCGTTTTCTTTATCAATATAGGCTTCACTTTGCGAGTTTATATACCAGGAAACAAAGACTTCACCAACATTAACGAGGGAGAGTAGGAAATCATTTCTTTAAAGTTCTACTGATCAGCTGTGAAAGAGCTGCTTTAAATTTGATTATTTTGTAAACTATTCAAGGATCAGTGACGGCCGTTTATTTCATGAGTATACTTAATATTAAAAGTATCAAACTTTAGATAGATAGCTTCATCCTAGTATTTTGTCTGTAACCTATCATTCATTTATTCAATACCATATTTATATAATTAACGTTTTATGAACTTTATTGTTAAATAAGTTTAATAATTGTTATGAATTTACAGCCAGCTTTTTCTTTTGTCTCCTTGCGACTGGCTCGTAACACTACACGTGTATAAAATAAACTTTGAATTATAGAACAGAATCTTCCTTCTTTTGCAGATCTCGACCAGAATAAGAACTGCGTTATGCAAGTTTTTCCCGCCAGAAAAAGGCGTAATGTTTATAGCCGAACCCGGGAGGTATTTTGTCGAGTCTGCTATGACAATGTGTATCCAAGTCATTGGAAATCGTTTCATTAAAGGAGACAATCCAAGTGAAGGTGAGTTCCAAATCTCCATGTCCAAACTTGCATATCAAACCACCCATCTGTCCATCAGGCTGGCTAAAATATGAATTATATAAAGATGCATATGTATTTGTCCTTGTCATGCTAAACTTCATATTACATGTATTTCAAATTTCTAGATATTTAAAATTTCACAGATATGTTACCATAATGTATAGTTCAGTTCCGGAATTCAGCGAGAAATCACAGAGTTACTGCCCCAGGATTTTCTGAATATATAATACCATGATTTAGTAATTTGTGACACTCATAACTCAGTGAGTCTCCCTGGGTTTCGGTTTAGAGTTCACAGAGACATGGCAGGGACACGACCAATAAAAAAGGATAAAAAACAAACTTAACTGTGGTGATATACCATTTTGTGGCACGCATAAACTCAAAAAAACTTTTCACTTATCGATGAAACTTTACTGATATATTTACCATGATGCAAAATTGATATCCTATTTTGGTTTGGAATTCAAGATAGAGTAGATTATGGCCCCTGAATTAGTGAAAATGTCCAAAACGGGAGTATTCGAGACTAGTGGATATATTTTATTTTTTTTTTAAGTATTTTAACTAAGATTGTAATTAATTTTTTTTTCAGAACCCTGGTTTCACCCTTATTATTCCAAACCTACAATAAAAATATAATGAAGTCGCTTTGGGGCGTGTGTGTTTGTTTTTGAGTGTGTGTGTTTTATATCATGTATCTATTTGCCATATAGTAAAGAAGCGGATTGAGTACTACATCAATGACGGAGTATACGGATATCTTGGGGCTGTCAAATTTTGCTCAGATGATGTAGTCATGGAAACATTAAAGGTAAAAAGCTCAAGTTTTATTTTAGATGAAGTATCAACAAATAAGTAATTATTTCTTTGTATAGAGGGAAATAGCAAATGTCAAAGTTTTCTTGGACTACTGACGATGAAGTTAGCATAAAAATGTCTCAGGCTTCAACGCCACTTTTAAACTTATTTTGGCAATAAAATTTACTTCATGTGATTTTAATCAACAATTGACATTTGTTGTAATTCTTTCAAACCCACCCAGAATTCCCCGATCAAGCGCAACAGTACCGTATGGGGACCAACTTGTGACGAGCTTGACGTTGTCAAATCGGAAGTACAACTGCCAGAACTTGAGGTCGGGGACTGGATCTACATGTCAAACGGCGGGGCATATTGGAGCACCTTCTATACCAGTTTTAACGGCATGCCGAAGCCAAAAAAACATTATTTTCAGATAGCGGAATCGACTTAAACCTGTACCTCATTTAGAATCGTTTTGATGCCTTGGCAAACAGAGCAGACCAAGACTAGATAGCTTCTTGAGGTAGTAGTCAGATCAAGATCGTATACATTTGCTTATACATTATAGTAAAACTGCTCAGATTATACCCAGTTTACATGGCGAAAGAAAAATCAAAGCACTGAAGGCACTGGAGTTGTGCGTGTCTCATATGCAGTGTAACTTAGTGTTTGCCACATATCAAACTTATATTAAAATAATAAACAACTGATCATTGTAAGCTATAGAAATAGGGAGAGCAAGAGTGGTGATGGAGCCACTTGTTAACAGTCTGATGAAACAAATGGTGCATTCATCTTTAATTTCTTGTAATGACCATGTTAACGCAACGATAGAACGGGGTTATTGGCATTGCGCGAAAATTTGACACCCGTTTATTAAAGATATTTTTATAAACAAAAGAAATGCGACAATACTGCTCTCTAAGCACTATCAGCGCTTTGATTTGTACTACCGAGAGACGGAACAGTTTCTATTTATAAATGCATATCTGTGGCACCATACTGTGTCCTTGGAAACTTTTGATACCAGATATATATAGCTATCAGCCATTCCATAGAGCAACAAATAACCCCTGGAGGTATCTCAATGTATCTGAGATAGCTTGATGTGATTATTATTATGCGGATTTGTATCGGAATTCAAGCTTTCTATTATTCTATATGGACTATTGTAACACCACTAAATAACCAAAACCTGCACATCTACCATTAAAATTCAGGCACGAGCCACCTTTGCATCGAAAGAAACTATACTTTTCCGCATGGTTAAGTGAAAGTTACGCAACATCACAGGGAAAATAGTTCTGTTGTGCTTTTATCCTACATACAATTATTGTTTCCCGTAACTATGTATTCTTTTTTACTCAAAATTGAGTTTTAAACACTTTGGCTGAAACTCAGCATACCTGTGTTGTAGAATTCTTTTCAATCGTTCGATCATTCATACAAAATTCAGAAGTCATTCGGTTTTAAATGTAGAGAATTGGACCCTCATAATGTAGGTACTATAGTGTTGAACCAGTATTAGCAGGCACCTTTATTAAGCGGCAAACTTGCATTTAACGGTCAGTTTTTTAAGTTTTAATATCACCAAATTAGCATCTTTAAACCTTCAACTAGCGAACACCTCTGTTTAGCAACCAATTTCTCTTGTTACATTGATTGACCGCTTTAGACAGGTTTGACTGTATATCGTTTTATTTAGCATTTAAAGTTCAGACTTCTTCATGAGGTTAAGGGTTAATATCTCATTAATATTCTCATTACTGTCATTGGGCTTGGACCAGAAAAGATATAAACAGAAAACAAATAATAATGGAATTATAACAGTGAAGAAATGACTGTATTAGCAGGTATCAGTGCTACCATCATATCTAGAAGCGCGTACTGTACATTGGGAGAGTTTCATTTTCCTTTCATTGGTGAACATCTGCGAAAACCCTTACCATATGTGTTTTTTAGATAGTTCACATCGGTGACTTACTAAATATATAGCTTTTTGCTGAAAATTGATGCCCCTCCCCCACAAAAAATAAAAAATAATAGATAAAGTTTAGTTGGTTTAAGAGCTATTAAAGCTTATTTTTTATCCTGCGACATATTCGAAATAAAGGATTATTAACTGTGAATCAAATGTGAAAATGAGTCAGTCAAATGTTGACAACACTAAAGATTTCGATCATGAAAAAAGTCTATACGGCTTCTCGAGCATTACTTCATTCCAATCTGATTTAAACAAAATAGACAATAAAATGGAAACGATTTTGTTCTTGTTAGTGTCTGTAACAAATTAAAAATGCACTAATATGAGACTGTAACACGCTTTACTCATTGTCATTCATGTTAATAAAATTACATGTATATAAACATATTCTACCCGAGTATTAGAATATTTAAAAACAAAACACGCACGCACGCACGCACAAAAAGATGAACATTCGTCTAGCATAACGCCAAGTACATGATCAAACATTTTTTATTACAATTAGAATAGTTAAGGTAAAGTCCGTGTAATGGTTCCGCTACATTTCAGACCTCATGGCCTTTCACGGAGAAAACCAAGATTCCCTAATGTTTCATCAGGGTTCCTTGAATATCTTGGTAGAGGTTAAGTGGTCCAAGACAAAGCGGAACCATTACAGGGAGTTTACCTTAAGGTTATGTTTTGTCAAAATAACTTCTATCATATGACAGACGTCAACATCGCATACAAAGTGCATCCGGTTTTAATTCTAGGGTCGAATGTAAATTCCGTGTAAATGGTTTAATCGTATATGATAAGCTGAAGTAAGTCGCACTTCCGTTTTATGTATGCCACTGTCAGGTTATCTCCCTTTATGGAAAATTAGATTCACGTCAACTCTCCCTTATAAATTGTAAATATCTCAGCTAATACATGGTCATTTTTAACAAAATTTCGTACAATTTCCCAAAACTCTGTACCAACTCTATTACCATATTTGAGAATTTTAAGCCGTCCTCTGTGTTAAGTATCCTGCAAGTATGGTTATCGTCTAATAAGATATACAATGTATAATGATAACAACCAGTATATCGACATTTAATGAAGCTTAAGAGGCCGAAAAGAATTCCCACACATGCGTTTTTTTTTTTTTTTTTTTTTTTTTTTTTTAAATGTCGAGGGGTGAAAGCGAAAAGGTTCTAAGTGACATTTTTACTCAAAATCACTTTTTTTTTTTACAGAAAACAACTATGAATGTTATTATCTAGCATTTGTGAAAAAAAAATACGTATAAGATTTTGTTTTTATTTGATAACACTTTTTTATTTTTAATGCGAAAGAGTTCCAAGTGGCGTTAGTCACTTGAAACTTTTTCGCTTTCATCAAATTTGCGAAAAAGGTTTAAGTGATTTTATTTTTCAATTACTAGATAATTGAAGAATTTGGTTAAAATTAACAAAATACCAATGTAAAAGTAGGTGAATTATGAACTTTTTAGGAAGATTTGTTTAAAAAAGATATTACTTAGACCTTTTTCGCATTTAAGTTGATAAAGCAAATGCATTTTCAGTGCGAAGAAGTTCTAAGTAACTTTTTTGCTAATTATTTTTTTGTGTATGTTAATCTTGATCCAAGATTTAACTTATTTGAGAAGAATGAGTAATTATTCATTTATATTTAAGAGATTTTAATTGCAAATTTCAAAATAACAAAATGAAAAAGTTTTTACCTTCTCCTGAAAAGTTTTTTAATATGCACTTAGAATCTTGTCGCATTCACCCCTCGATGTGGGCTTTATATGATCAAATTATAAGTTGGCATTTAATGTCATACACTGCGTAATTCCAACCACTTCATTTTTGTATTCTCTACTGAATTTGATGACAAATGTAAGTTTCTGGTTATATACAACCATAAAATCCAAACCTTCATTTCTCGAGATCTTTCGGGGACGAAATTAACAGTAAAGGATTTAGCTAAATTATAAGATACTGGGGTTTTATTTAACCAAATAAAAGAAACATACATCTACTATTACACGTGTTGTTTATTTGACAGGAAGTCAAAGAAAACTCGAAATTAACGGACACTGTCAAAGGCTTTTTATAGGATCCCATTTCCCCCGATCCTACAGTGCTTCGTGCATACGGCTTTTAGACTTGTTATTTTGAGACTGAAAAAAATGTCTAATCTATCTAAAATCCATTTATCCATCTATCTACTACCTATCGTAGCACGGATCATTTGCCCAAATGAAACATATATAGTTGTTCGGATTTGAAAGTCAAAATTTTCATTTGTAACTTTTAAATTCTACGCGTGATTTCACTGGTCAGCAAGCAGCTGGATAAAATTCACTGACACGAAGTTTTTCCAGCTAAAAGTTCCACGGTATACACGGTAGTAATAACGGTATATTTACTGTGGTTGCGACGATGGATGCATTCCAGCTGGACTGCGATAGGTTTGTGGTTCTACCTGAGTGCTTCTGTTGATTGGCATAACGGTAAACACAATCGGCCAAGTATAGTTCTACCATTTAAAACCAAATGTAAGCCAATATGGTTGAAAAACAATCATGGCATAAGTAATCTCCACTATACATGACAGATGTTTTATTTTTCAGACTGTTCCTATAATATCTAATCACAGAAATTACTATCAAAATTATTATTAATAAAATATATTTGTTCAATTGCTAACTGGAAATATGCGAGCTTATTTGCTTCATAAGTGCGAGAACATTCCCATGAGGAAATCGTTTACCTTGCTGAACCCTCCGGTAATTCTCTTCCTCTCTTACACATCGGCTTACATTAATTCACCTCTGTGGTGGGCTCAGAAAGTTGTTCCAAATATATGACGTCATCCAGACCGTTGTTCAAATATTTAATATGAAGGAGACTGGCTTTAAATTCTGATATCCGGCTGAATCTGTGAATATTTACATTTGCAGACGAGCGTTTGCGGATTGTTCCCATCGGCGAAATAAGGCAGAAAATAGTTCCGATAATAACAACTGAAATTAATATTTTACACGCCATTTATGGTAATTCAAAAAGTATTTATTCAATGTTTCTATACTTTTGATCCGTTAAATACACTTAAAACCGCGTTAAATGAGTGTTTTCTGGTTTGACAAGATTCTTGTCATTGAGCCCATTGCAGAGATGTTATGTGAGGAACGAACGACAACTCTGCTTGGAGATTGTAATTCTCTTTCTAAAATAGCGCAGACGACCACGAATAAATCTGATTAGCCGCCCATCTTGTCCGTTGGTCGAATCTGCAAAAATGCATCGTTCAGTCTGTCTAACTGTATATCAGTTTTCATCGTCCGATTTTTTTTTCAGATTGTAGTATGAACACCATGCATCCTGAGATTATCGTTGTGTAAAGGCATATCGCTGAACTCATGAGATAAATCTTAGTCTACGGTCCCGTTAGAGTTTCTGCCTAGTAAACAGGGAGCTAATGGTTCGATCATAGACCGTGACATATCAAAGCCGCTTAAATCATATCTCTTGTGTTTGGCGTTAAGTACATAAGACTTGTTTCAGGACTAGTTAGCCAAGTTACATGATTATTTCACCTGGTATTACATCATGATATCACAGTGAGGCAGCACGATGTGTCACGTGCATACATGAACCTTCACATGACTGCTGGTGAGACGTTTGAGCCACACAAGCAAACACAAATAAATACCCTCATATTGTCACCTTACTTCTTGTCAATACAATAAAATCTGAAGTCAATAGATCATTTCACTAGGGAATTGGCAATACCCGGTATTATTCGTTGATTTTAACTGACCAATCAGTAACTGGGGAAAAATCTCAAATGTATTTTACTTCCCATTGAACAATGTGTGAAAATGTGTGTACACTAGCATGTAGATTCGGGAATTCGAGGGCTCAGCGCAAAACGGTCCTAACTTATATGTATTAAAGAACAAGTTACGATTGTTTTGCGCTGAGCATTCGAATTGCTCGTGATTAACGTAGGTTTATGTCTTATTTCGGAGTGGAGTTGCCTATTATCTGCTATCATTAGAACCCTTTTTGAAAATTTCCATAAACATATGTGTGTGCATACGTGCTTGTCGCCATAATTTACTTTTACCTGAAAATCACAAAGAAAGCACGTGACGCAAAATACAATACAAAAACAGATAGGTTATTTCAGCCAGCTTTCGTGAAATATCTGTAGCTTGGCACGTGAGTATTGACACGTGGAGGCTGTACCCTCGTGGAGTCTGAAGAAACACAGCTGTTTGATATACGATCAACCATAAGAACACCCTGCTAGATTCGCAAATATATTAATTGTGTAAATGATTATACAATTACTGGTATAAAACGATGCGTGAATAATTCTGTATACATTGTCAGCTGTGCACACACGTGTTACTTTAACCCTTTATATGCGCAGTTATATTTAAGGTCCCTGTAATGGTTCCGCTTTGTTTTGAACCATTTAACCTCTACCAAGATAACCAAGGTACCCTAATGAAACATTAGGAAACCTTGGTTATCTCCGTGAAAGGTCATGAGTTCCGAAATGTAGCGGAACCATTATAGGGACTTTACCTTACATTGCATCGTATTATTCATGCATGAAGTCGAATAACATAGGGCGAATAAGTGCGTAGAAGTAAATTTGCATTTCGGTTATAATTATTATAAAAAGCTGTTGTTTTTGAGGTGTCATTTCAATCATAAAGATAGCCCATCAATTTACAGGTTAAGGAAGACCACGCGTACACGGAGGCACCCCGAAAGAACCACCGACCCACATCAAGTCAAGCTGGAATGCTTCCTTACTTGAACAATCTGAATGATACGGTGGTGGCATAGAGATGACATGTACATTTTTTAACGAGATAATAACTCAAGGGAATGAGATATTAACTTGAGGGAACGAGATATTAACTCGAGGGATCGAATTAATTATCTCGTGAACGAGATAATAAGTCGAGGGAACGAGGAGTTTAGCGGTGACATGCACTACTCTTTTTTTTGTCGAGAGAACGAGATAACATCTCGAGAAAACGAGAAATAACTCGAGTGAACGGCTTATTACCTCGTGGGAACGAATCAAACAATCAAATATTGTAATCAAGAGTCCGTATGTTGTGTCGTGTTTTATTTGTTTATTGGGTTAAACGTTCCACCGACAGTGTTTCAGTAATTTGGAGACGATGTCTATTTGAGACAGATATAGTTCTGCCACACTGCAGTATCACGCAGTATAGACATGTGGCATTATACCACACCAAGTCTAATTATCCTGACAGCGGGCCAATCAGTCCTGGAACAACCCTTATATCCTGAGAGCCAAACAACTGATAAGCACCTTATTCTATAAAGGTATTATTGCTGCTGTTAATAAAAAAAATAAAGTTAGTAAAATACTTTAAAAATAACGGTATATGTCAGTGCAATTCTTAAATATGAACACGCGTGCATACAACATAGCCAATCTGGGCAGTGTGAGTTCACAAATGGGTTATGCATAGACTACAACAGATGTTGATAGCAATAGGCGGCCAAATAATCTATATCGCCTTTTTATAGTGAAAAAAAGGAAAGAAACTTGCAAGAAGGGTTAACCTGGCTCGGGGATAATTCTGCTGAGGTCTTCAGTAATAAGATATGTGCAAGCCCTATTTGATAAGTATTTTTTTAGAATCGTTCAGAACATCAATTACACTGGCCGGTGGTCGTGCCTCTACATAACCTTTACTGTCGATATGTGCTGTTATGAAGAACACATATCTTCATTACAACTTTTGCTTATAGATTTTGTCTCTTTATGTCCACCATACACGTGAAAGACTTATTTTGAGTTCAATAGTGACAAATGAAGACGCCATTTTGGAAATAGTTTGTTGTTGATTAAGGACAGATTTTTATTATTGTTTTAAATTACCATTGACAACTTATTACATTTGAAGGAAATATATTGATGCATTCGGGAGTATATTTAATCTAAAGGTGAGGATTGTAGTCTCGTCTTCTTATGGTGAACTCGATACTCTAGAAAAAGACCAGTAGCATATATTATAAAAAAAGACTACTAGAGGCAGTAATAAACCCATTCCAAGACAAGAAATACAATCTGCGCTCGCTTCGAGGCTTTGCCTTTTACATATTATATCATAGTCAGAGTTAAATATTTTGCTTAGTGTGTATTCATGACAAGTTGTATAAAGAAATCTATATTACTAAAAGAACGAGCTATTTTTTGTGTCGGATTTGGCGCCGTTACGAAACACATCCACATCTGGTCACATTTCATGTTACAGAGCCAACTAGTTGTCTTGAAACTATACCAGTAACATTTTAACGGTTTCGGTATGTCGCGGCAAAGGAACAAACCCACAACCTCGCGTGATACATTATCCTGACACCGGACCCGCCTGTCCTGAAAGAACCAACGAATTTCCATGTGACGAGCAACATGGAAAATATACCAGTGTCTTTTTGACTTTGTATGTCGCGACCGGGTTTCAAATCCAAGACTTGCCAGTTACGGGATGGACAATCTTACCATTCGTTCTCTGAAATAGGTAACTGAGTCATATACAAAGCAGAGAGTTCGATATTTACGTTGAGAGTTTTCACTGTCTCGGAGCGACATTTTATATTTAATTAGTTATAATTGGATGAGGTTGTTACATGATACAGACAGTACAAATTAGTGAATGATCTAATTGCTTATTAATATGTAGTCTTTTCTAGGATGTCGGTCGATCTTTATATTCAGATATGTCTGCATACTCGGTTACAATAAAAACCTTCCTATGAAGACCACCATCATTTCCAGCGAAACGTTGTCTCAGACACTTATTAGCAGAGATTGGCAGCTTATTCTTTGCCCATATCGACTTTATGAAGTCTCGCGCGGCCAACGAGACTTAAACGAGACCCACACAGTTCCAGTGGATATTAGGCAAACTCCACACAGGGATCTCCCTTGCAAGCAAAAAAATATATTTATAAAAAAAAAATTCACTGCCATCACAAATGTCACGTGATGATGGTAAGCTAACAAAACGGCATCTCCGTCTGCTGTCACAACAACAAAACTATTTTTTGAAATGATTTTTTTAAACAAATATTTGATGTTTATTAAAGAAAACATACTTAGGGAAATGACACACGCAGTAAAATAAAAAAAATAAAAAATTAGCAAAATTCTGTTAATTTTTAATAGTGGTGGCAGTGGTTATCTACAACTGTTATGGTCTGGGAATATTTCTTGAAAAGGGTAAATATTCTGGATTTAATTGACTGTTTGTCTTTTAAATGCATTTTTAGCATCAGAGTTGTTCTTTTGACTTCTAATATGAACTCTTGCAAATTCGAAAACAGAGCCAAGAACCATTTGTTCATGTATGAGAATGTCAAGGACGCCATTTTCTTTAACGGTGCCTTTCGTCTGCATGGTTGTAAAAAGCAAGTCATTTTACAAGGGGGTACAAACTTTTAGCAATTGCCAAAAATATTCATGCGTGTCAACCACTTTTTCTTTGATGGTTTTCAAGTACAGGGAGTTACTGAATCAGAAACACTTTGTTTAAAGCCATCAAAGTTGCAGTTAATTGATGTTTTAAGTCTCGGCCCGCAATAGATTTTGGACTTCGACGGGATGAATAACAGATTCTTGTACTGTAAATTGGACAATTTCATTGCATATTTGCAATGTTATGACTAATATGTTCTCAATAAAAGGTATCTTTTTTCCCAGGTTGTTTAGTTTGGAGTCGGGACTGTTGGACATATTGCTTGTGGGAAGTTAGTGTGGAGTGCTACCTGAAAAGTAATATCAGTAAGCAAAGACCTAAACCCAAAGATAAGCAACTCATATAAGCGTGTGAAGGAAATCTCGTATACCCTCGGCGCCAACGCGATATTGTGAGAAAAAGGCAGGTGCACTTGTACTGAAGTAACTACTGCATGGAGTTATGTTCCGACGCCATTCGAAAGCCTACGAAGATCATCTGCAGCATAAGGTGCATGTGAAGAACATGGTTGTAACTGGTTGCATACGGCGGTTACAATAAGTAAAATAATGACTGTTTAAATTCGAGAGTAATCAATATTAGATTTTAATGGTTGATTAAGGACTGGAAGGGAAATATTTCAGGAAGGAAATACTTCAATAAATGAAAAAAGATAATCTTTGCTAATATTTCCGGAAAATATTGCCTTTATGACGAAAAAATGAAAATAATGCTCCAGCGTTTATGTTTGTACTGTCGCAATATTTTTAAATGTACTTTTCCTCTTCATAAAGACAATTCTTTTTGTAGGGAGTTACTTTATTTATTTACTAGTACATATATAGTGTATTTAAATAGTTAGAGCGTCCGCACTGGAATCGTTAAGTCGTGAGTTCGATCCCCGGCCGCGACATACCAAAGTCATAAAACAAATATGAGATCCCTTGCTTGACGCTCATCATATATTTAGGTATTTCCAGGAATGGTTTACTCGGTGTCAGAATAATGTGACTAGGTGTCTAAGGCGTGATGCTGCAGTGTGACAGCACTGCATCTGTCTCAAGCAGACATAGTCTCGAAATTACTTAAATAGCGTGGGTGGGACATTAAACCAAACAATCAAACAAACTAGCATGCATTGATTTTATGTGTGTGTGTGGGGAGGGGGGGGGGATTATTCTCTATATCAAAACAAAAGGGCTCTAAGACATTAAATATTATCGCATAGACAGGGCAATCCCCGCAATACAAAATTTGGCATTATTGTGGATTATTTTGTGTAACAAGCGCTACGCTCGAATGCTCCGCAAGGGCCTTAGACCTTAGCGGTCAAGGTCATTTGATGTAGGTCAGGGTACCTGGCTGGTAGGGCTTATGAAGGTGCATGCACCTGCAAAGTATGAAGAAGGCTATAGTGGAAGGATTTCCGTGTTATGGTCAAGGTTCAGTTTTGTGACAGACAGACGTCAGACAAACAGACAGACCAAAACAATATGCACCAATCTATCGGTGCGGTGGCATAAAATAAATGTTAAAAGGACCAAAATATAGCCTAGGGCAAAAAACACCATAGTGTTTTTTTAAAATATTATACAACCAGACAAAAATGACGAATGTTCGGTGTTTTGCTATCGCTTAGTAACACAGAACTGGATTTTCCGCGGAATACACCTGCCTCACTCTCGTTCTGGCACGCGAATATAGGTATTTCGCCGACTTTCTTATCTTTGGGTTTAGGTCTTTGCAGTAAGCAAGCTTCTACAGGTTTGCCTTTGAAGATGTTACTAACACAAGTCAAAATCCCTTACCGGCAAAAATTACGGGTTAATCCTGCATGTACACGAGGCTATCATTTATCTCGATGTTTTCTTATGCTGTTCTCAGTCATGTCGGACCAATTATCTATCTGTTTTTATTCCTTTTTCCCCCACTCTTTTTAACTATAATTTAACTAAAATATACTCAAATCATGCATCCTGTCTTCTCACTTTAGCTATAAATTCAGTAGAGTTAGGCGCGCCCTCGTTAACTATAGAGGCACGCGATTAAGCGCGTTACTTCTGAAAGCTGCCAATCCCTGTTTTTAAGTCTCTGGTTGTCTTTAGAGCTAGATGGTCCTTATATTGAGTGAAATTTTCCAATTTAGGCAGAACTGTGATTAAAATCATTTGGTTCCAAAAATGTGTGGTCTTAATAGCAAGGCGGTCTCATTTCCGAGGTGTCTTAAAGCGAGGAGGTTTTACTGTATTCTGTTCTGACATCATAGTGAGAGTGCATATATCAATTAAACTACTTGTAACGAACAATCTCACACGCTGCACCTCTGTATTTTCTCAAAAGGACAAAAAATCTAATGGTTAACATAAGACTGGCATTTATATTAGCCAATACCCGCTCGTGCAGAAATCAAAATAAGATTCCAAAAACCAAAGCGCTACTGCATTGATATATAGTGATACCTCACAGTCGTTTTCACACCTTGTTAAAAAATGGCGGCGAAGCAATCGTGGGATTTCCATCAAAAACAAGAAAAAAGTCATCGCTTTCCTTAAAAAGAAAATGAAAGTGAAAAAGGTTTTCGTCGATTATTTAATAACACACGTCCTTTAACATACCTTTGCATAACAAACATGTTTGTCCCACCAACAGAATTTTAAACATTTTGTGGACAATGTTTACTTAAGACAAATGGTGCTCTCCTTCACTGCAATAGCAAGCTTGAGAAAAGTGCCTGACACGATACAAAACCCAGCCATATTATCCAGGGTTCTGGCCAATTAGTCTTGAAACTACACTGTGCCTGTGCTTACAAGCAAGATGCCACCAATACAATTTTTGATGATTCGTATGTCGCGAACTTCAATGTTTTACAGTACTTGTAGGTACTGATGTGTCACTCTGCATCAGATCGTCGGAAACCACGGTATATATTCCGTTATCACGGCAAAGTGGTTTTAGCGAACGTGAGTTCCGGCGATGTCTGCATCTCTAAATTCTAATGTTCTGAATATATATGGTTAAACGAACAGAATCTATACAGACCTGAAGATAACAATTTTATTAAAGTACACTTTGATTCCCTGTCGTTACCTTCGAATAAATATATTCTAAGTGATTAGGCAGTCAAATTTCTAATTATTTCTATTAGAGGGCATATCTTTGATCAAGTAAAATCCGTTTACCCCGAGCCGGAATCGAACTTGGAACTATCGATACGCAAATTTTAAGTTATAATCAAGATCTTTCGATCACTACAAACGTGCTTTATTATGCTTATGGTAATGTTCAAAAATCAAAACCCAACAAAATCACCGAGAAAATATTCTTTTATTAAGATAGATATACAATTGAACCTGTGTTAGAAGCCACCTGTATTAAGCGGTCAGTCTCCATTCAGCGGTCAGCTTTAATACAACTAAACTAGCATTTACTTAAATGTTTAACCTCCTTTTACCTCCGTTAAGCGGCTACTTTCTCCTGTTCCCTTTACTGACCGCTACCGCTTAAGACAGGTTTGAATGTACACATAAAATATTACAAGGTGAAAAGATCTAAAATATAATAGGACGAGGACAACAGAATGTGAAATCATTTATTCAAGTTGATAAAAAAAAATGAAAGCTCAACTGAATTAATTTAATATAGTGAAATGAAAATCAAATATTTGAATTTCTAAAATCTTTCTACATTCGGGATAGTTTTAGATAAGTAAAAGAAAAATAAAATCCGTGAAGAAATTCAATGAGTATAAAATTGTCGTTAAATCTAATAACCATAGTTTTCTCTTCATACGGCACGAAAAAGGTAACATTACTTAGGCAATAATGTGATTTTGAGCAAATAACCTGTGTTTAACCCTTTACCTCATATATACACGTTTTGATGCCAGATACAGACCAGACTGCTCCAATCAGATCAAGGTCTCATCTGCTTAAGCAATGATCTCGTAGCAGCTCAGATTCTGCTAAATAAATAAATAAAATAAAAGTTAAGTTAAATTTTCATCAGCTCTTAATTTGTTCATGGATATTCATGCGGTCAAGGGTTAATATTTTGAATGATTTAGGAAAATAATGTATTTGTAGGGTATGGTTATCATTATAATTTAAATGCGACATATAATTACAGGTATATACATAAATACATTTGCGTGTGTTTGTAATCTATTACATCACTTCCGGTTGTTTATTTCCTGCAAAACTAACTTTTAGCATTTTTAGGAGACATGAGTGAACAGTCAAATTTGTATGGAGGCATACACGTGCAACAACTTTTCTTTTTTTAATAAAATAAATAACAACAACAACAACAACAACAACAACAACAAAAAAGAAACACAACAAACAAAATGTTTCAATGAATATATATTCTATATATTTGTAGTATCAGACAACTTAATACTTATAATGTGCAAGGCCAGACTGTCTGTCAGTTATATATATTTATATATATATATATATTTATATATATTTATGAAAAATAGTCTATGTGATTTATATTAAAGTTCTACATGTACTATTACTCCTCTTTAACAAGGATTAATAAATCTATAGTAAGTACAAATAGAAAAAAAAGCAATTAACGAATAAAGTATATACACGTGTCTAAAAAAAAGGCAAGGCATGAGTGACAGACATATTTCAGTAAATAAAATAAATAACAGAAACATTGAGTAATTTTATTGTTAGAGTAACTTTAAGGCCCACTTTATTTCATATGATTCAATTTTCGTGAAAAAGAAAATATAAAATAAGATTGAGATTTTGTAGACATACACAAATTGTACATAGTGTACAAAGGTCTGCTTAAAATAACAGTTTAATGCACTGAAATTGTTGATCAAATTACGCAGTTTAGTATTTTGGATAGATGTCAAAATACTCTCATTATTTGCATTTTGCGTTGGGGAATATTTCCGAAAACGGCCTGTTATCAGAAATTATTTGAATTTAAGGTCTTAAAACACTAATAGTAATCAATTATATTAAAGCCATGCATATAGCTTCACAAAATAAGCTTTTCAAATGTCAAACAATGGAAATCTTATGAGAAAATTAACATGTTATGACATGTGAATAAAGTTATTTCATTATCTCCCCTTGATACGTTTGCTGTCATGAGTTATCTCCCCTAAAACTGAAACAAGTGACTTTCTCCATATTTCTATTGTTAAGTTTCGATTTTTTCAAGAAATTTGAAACAAAATGATGTAATGCATCAATCTACTGTGAGTGTTTCTCATAAATTCAATTTTTCATATTTACAGAAAATGTATTTTCCCATAGTCAATGTTAACTTCGTTACAGATTATCTCCCCCAAATACTATATTATACGGAATGTTCAATTAGTTATTTTTGTAAACATATGGGTGATCTTAAGCAGGAGATTCTTTCTTTTTATGCATAGTAGTAACGTTGTCGTCAGCGAGTATGTACAGATTGCATCTCGTAACAAATCTGTAGCACGCACTTTGCTTTTCTTTCCAAAGATTATACACTGTTTGGAAGAATAATGGGCCTTTAACACCACATTTTGAAATATTACAGCAAAGGTTTATATGACATGCCTTTGTAATTTTGTAAAAAGGAAATTTAAATTGTGAAACGGTGATAAAATGTCTTCAATAAAATGTGATAAAACAGGACAAAGAATAAGCAAAGACAAACTAGAAACACAAACAGATATAATTATATGTCCTACATGCTATAGTGTTACGTTTAGCCCCAAATAAAAGCATATATAAAACATAATGAAAGAAGACAATTGAAACACAATATATCCAGTTTTCAACGTTTCTACAAGAAAAATTAAACATTGAGTACATTTTCATCATAATATTTAGACACTCACATCTTATTTCATTTGGAAAAATATTACAGGTAGTATTTTTTCACAATTTTGATAAAGTGGTCCCGTCGCTCAACATCTATTGCTCGAGGCTATCCTTCAAAAGTGTTTGTTTATAATTACCCTACCCAATCAATGAACTGGGCCCTGCATTTTTTTCAATATCCACTGTTTTAATTGTATAACAATAATTTTGTTTCAAACGCATGGCAAAGACAAAATTATTCCAAGGCTGCTTAAGGTAAAAATATACAATAGGTCAATTATGTAAATAATAAATTCTCCAAATCTTGCATATTAATATTGGCTTTTCTAAGTTCCACGGTTGGTCATTAATAATTCGGAAATCCTAACAATACTGCTACCCACATAAAACATCTGGGTCAGGTATCTGTAAATAATCACCATTTTTAAGATAGGCCTGAACACAAACATATGTACAAAAAATATAAATGACGCTTAATAAAATAACTTGAAATTATTCCCATCATTATCAAATATTTCGCAGCAGATATAAATAATTTCGACTGCGAGATCATCATTTAAGAAAATCAGGCTAGTATATTTATACCAGTTGTACATTAAGATAATTTTCTGTTACGTTTAACACACAAGTACACTATTAACAGTTGCACCGGTCATTTAAATAGAATAAAATGAAAATATTATATTAAACCCACCTATCATACTTTACCACTAAGTAATACTTAGAATGGGGCCTCCGTGCCCGAGAGGGTAAAGTCGCTGACTTTAACACTCACTCAGCCCCTCACCGCATAGGTTCGAATCCCAGCAGGATCATTCGGATTTTCATGCGAGGAAGCCTTCCAGCTGGCTTGCGGTAGGTCGGTGGTTATTACCCAGATACCTCCACCTGTAATTAGCTGGACGTCGCAATATGACTGGAATACTGTCAAAGTGACGGTAAACTCAAATAGTCAAGTCAATACTTAGAATCTTGGGGGCGAATTTCTTTTTTCGCAATAAAAACTACCCAAATATCTTCTTTTATATATAATTAAGGGCATACTTTATGTCAAAATAGTCATACACTTTCATAGTTCGTAATGCAGGAATTGTGGAATGTGTTTCTATCTTAATTTAGGTAATCCATTCATAATTAGATTGTGATTATGGTCCATAAAGTGATTGTGGGATTCTATAGCAAATGCAAACCTTTGTAGCCTTTGAACAAAAGAGCCTATAACTCTAAGTCAATGGATGCTTGCATCTTCACTGAAGCCCCTTTTAGCACTTGAAGGCCATGGTTATAATCTAACGATGGACGGATACAGAATCATAACAATACCTAAAGATAAGTATTTTCTCATGGTTACTTGCTTTGGTGATTAAAACAAAACAGTGCATTTTTTTGAAAAATATTCATAAAAAAAATGCTCATAAAATCTCATAAAAAATAAATCACATCTTGCTAAATCACCTTAAATATCATTCTAAAAACAAACACAAAATACCACAAAACGTTTCCACTGTAAGCAATTACAGAAAATGGAAACATGAAGAAAAATCGATCTATTGCCAACAGCTGTTTTCTACACTAATCATCGAAGAAATGACTCCTCGTTTGGTTAATGGTGATAACACTGCATACTTTGTTATTTTGTATCTTTTGTTTGCCTTTTCGTTGTAAGTAGACTATCATTTCACCATTTTGTAAGACGTATAGTTTTGTGTTTTTCAAATTTTCTGTAATGTGCCAATCTTCTCGGATAAAAAGGAATTATATTGCTTATCTGCTGTTTGTATTATAATTTAAATGTAAAGGGAAGTGGAGCTTAACAGAAATCACGCTTTTTTTCCGTCCCCATCCCGCCGTTCCAGTCAATAAATAAGTTCAATATCTTGAACAGTGGTACAGTTGAGATGTTCATTCCCTTCATTGACACCTCATGTTTTCTGTTTGTAAATAGGTTAACCAAATAATCGATTTACTTGTCAGTCTGCTGATTTCCTAGCCCAAGGCGTCCATTTCCGCTCGGAAAATTCCTTCAGATATCTTATGAACATATGGACAAATACTCATTTTTCGATATCCTTTCACTAACGTTAAAATACATTTTGAAAGAAAACAATAAATGCTATAAGTAGATTTACCTTTCACATTCATTAAATGAAAAGACGGTATTAAGACATACATGATATGCCCAAGACCACCACCCCCCCTCCTTGGCAATAATAAAGCGGAAAAAAAATGAATAAAACAGCATAACAGCAGTTACTATATCCAAATATTTAGACCGACTGAATACAGTTTTGTCTACTGTTTTGTCAGGCCATATTTCTCCGCGAGATAGACTTGTTCTACCGTAGACTGGTGGGTGGTCAACATTCCAAGATTGTTGAAATGAGACTTGAACCAGTCCTTCCATTTACAGGCCTCTCGTCTGAATGCCGTAGTAAACATACCTGCAGAGTTAATAAAACTGGGAATTAGGAATACACATATATATTCAGATAGCACGCAATACTTCATTGTCTCAATATGCAAAATAAATGCTGACGAGTAGAACTTAAAGCAACAGAAAAATGAAAGTAACAGTACGGATATAGTTTTAGAGCTAGACAAATAAAAAGATGAAATAAATATGAGAGGAGCTGCTGTTTTTGATTGACTTTTATTCAGCATTGTTAGCTGCTAGTAATTAGTTTCCTTTATATATTGTTTCAGCTACATATCACTTGTAGAAGTGCTAGTGGTACTTCCCTCTTTACACAAAAGACACTTAAAATAATTACCGTATTTAATAATTCATAAATATGGTTTTCATCATCTAAATGATATATTGTAAAATCCTTAATTTTCGTTGACATTAAATTTCGTGGAATCTGGAACAAGGCCAGTTTCGTTAGTACATATATTTGTGGAGTCATGTTCAAGGTAATATGAAGTTTATGAAAAGGAGTAGTTTTCGTGGCGCTTAATATTCATGGATAAAGCCGTCAATGAAATCGACGAAAATTCGTCTCCCATAAAAAGAAATGATCCTACAGTATCCAACATTTATGACATTACATGATAATGGCACTCCTTCAGACATTGTATTATGTTTTCAATAATTTGTAAACGTGCCAGGAGTCACTGTTAATACACCTTGACACAAGAATTCAAGAACGTATCATAATATCATTGCACAATCAACCATAATACACAAATACATCCAAAGTATATGCTAACTCACCATAAAGTATTGGATTAACACAGGAGTTCGAGATGGCAAACAAGAAAAGACCTCTTTGTAATTTCGAGTTTATATGCTGGGCACTCTCTCGGACGAACCACCACATAGCTGATATCACGAAGTACGGGGTCCAGCAGATGATAAAGGCACTAACTGAAATATTACACAAGTAGTAAATGTAAAGCTAAAAGTAGCAAAAGTCTTACAGGAATTAGAATGTACAACTGAAACTGTTGTTCTTCAATATAATAACTTCAGATCTTTTTTTTTTAGATTTGTACAATAGAGTACATCATCAAATACATGTTATCGAACAAAGGAATGATAGAGTCACTATTATCTAAAAATAAAATTGATATAGTTAATTATGGCTGCCGTGTGCATTATATTGAGTAAACAATGCAGCTGGTCATTTGGGCCAAGACTGCAATAAAATTGCCTGTAACGCGACATTTGGGTCAAGATTGCAATTATATTGAGTTGCATCCGATACAGATTATCAAGGTAGCATTACAAAGACGCGCCATTTGGGCTATACTTGTTATGTCCGAACTAGAAAATACAGCAGCAGTTGTTGCATATTATCAAGGCAGCATACATCTAACGCGTCACTGTGACCAAGATTACTATAATCGATTAGTTGTAACTGTTGCAAACTATGTAGACCCTTATTGAGAAAAATACACATGACACCAATTTAGCAGTAACGTAATATGCATTAGAAAACGGCCACAGCTGTTACATAAGTACAAAAGTGCATATGGTGAACAATTAGCGTCAAAACTAATGGACACTATAACTAGAGTAGCGACTGTTCTTTTGTCTCTGACTATATCAACATGAATGTTTCATAAATTGCGGTAAGAGCTGTTAAAATAGATAGATTACCATCATATCAACAAATTGTTTTCAGTCCATCGATTGTACATTCAACATGGATGCCATATTCAGTTCCAAACGTTCAACATGGACGCCATATTCAGGTCCATAGATTGTACATTCAACATGGATGCCATATTCAGTTCCAAACGTTCAACATGGACGCCATATTAAGGTCCATAAATTGTACAATGAATATGGATGTCTTATTCAGGTCCATAGATAGTACATTCAACATTGATGCCACATTTATGTCCATAGATTATACATTCAACATTGATGCAATATTGGGGTCCATATATTGTACATTCAACATGGGTGCCATATTTAGGTCCATAACACATCCAACATGGATGCCATATTTAGGTCCATAGATTGTACATTCAACATGGATGCCATATTTAGGTCCATACATTCAACATGGATGCCATATTAGGTCGTAGTTAAAACATACATGATTGATGTTATATAGAGGTCCACATTAACATGGATGCTTTATTCAGGTCCATACATTCAACATGAATGTCTTATTCAGGTCATACATTCAACATGAATGCTTTATTCAGGTCATACATTCAACATGGATGCTTTATTATGGTCATACATTCAACATGAATGTCTTATTCAGGTCATACATTCAACATGAATGCTTTATTCAGGTCCATACATTCAACATGAATGTCTTATTCAGGTCATACATTCAACATGAATGCTTTATTCAGGTCCATACATTCAACATGAATGCTTTATTCAGGTCATACATTCAACATGGATGCTTTATTCAGGTCCATACATTCAACATGAATGTCTTATTCAGGTCAAACATTCAACATGAATGCTTTATTCAGGTCCATACATTCAACATGAATGTCTTATTCAGGTCATACATTCAACATGGATGCCTTATTAAGGTCCATATATTGTACATTGAACATGGATGCCATATTAAGGTCCATAGATTGTACATTCAACATGGATGCCTTATTAAGGTCCATTGATTGTACATTCAACATGGATGCCATATTAAGGTCCATAGATTGTATATTCAACATGGATGCCATATTAAGGTCCATAGATTGTACATTCAACATGGATGCCATATTAAGGTCCATAGATTGTACATTCAACATGGATGCCTTATTAAGGTCCATAGATTGTACATTCAACATGGATGCCTTATTAAGGTCCATAGATTGTACATTCAACATGGATGCTTTATTCAGATCCATACATTCAACATTGATGCCATATTAAGGTCCATAGATTGTACATTCAACATGGATGTCATATTCAGGTCCATAGATTATACATTCAACATGAATGCTTTATTCAGGTCCATAGATTGTACATTCAACATGGATGCTTTATTCAGGTCCATACATTCAACATGGATGCCTTATTCAGGTCATACATTCAACATGAATGTCTTATTCAAGTCATATATTCAACATGGATGCCATATTCAGGTCCTTACCTATCACAAGCGTCATCTTCAGTGTTCGAATCTTGGCTTTCCCAATCCTACCAGCCGTTGAGCAACGTAACAGCGAGCGTCCCGCGGAATGAGATTGAAACTGATTATGCTTGACTTCAACCCTAGCTCGGCAGTCCTCTGTAAATTACAAAATATTAAAATAAAAAAGGTATCAAATGTAAGCAACTTATTAATGTACAGTAGCAAGCATATGGTCCATCAAGATATGTAAATGGCAATGTGTTTAGACAGGATATTAAAAATGTCAAATATTCAAAGTTCAGATTTCTTATTAAATGATTTGTTCTACTTTGCTAAAAGTTGTAACTTACCGAGCCCATACGACAATAATGAACGTGTATTGCCCTTTTACCTTCTATATGTCTCTTGAATCACAACAAATAAGGCTGATCAGGCTGCACTTACATTGTTCACTTCATTTAATATAATTAAATTTATATATAAACTGTGTGAATACTAATTATAAATACATTTGTTGATTTGGTTGTTTGAGTGTTCCGTCGCTGAGATAAATTTTGGACAGGATTCCGTCCTTTACATTGATGACGTCCGCTCGGGTTGACTTTTTTATTATCTGCTATAAATTCTATGTTCTTCATTGGATTGCTTCAATATTTGGACAGCTGTTGAAGTGGATGCACCTTTACATTATACAGTTGACCTTGTGATCTTGACCTTTAACCTACTCTTGATGGAAAAAATGGCGTCTGGACAGGTTTACCCTTTGGTTAATCTGCTATAATTTCAATGCGCTTCATTAGATTGCTTCAGTATTTGGACAGTTGCTTAAGCGGATAGCCCTTTTCATTATGCAATGACTTTACTGTTGATCTACTTTTGATGAAAGGAAAAAAAACGTCTATAGTATCATCAGATCTTGTTCAGTCATAAAGCGACGTCCAGCTAGTTACAGTACAGGTCGAGGAAGACCGCGAGTGAACAGAGACACCCAGGTAGAGCCACCAACTTACTGCAAGCACGAGAAAGTGCTTCCCTACATTACTAATCGGAATGACTATGTCGGGATTCGAATCCACAAGATGAGTATTTAAGAGCAATGTAAAAAATCGCAATTCTTTAGTTAAGCTTGAACTTATTTATTTTACATCGAATGGGAAACAAAGTCTTATAACTTTTACGAATTCCTCTCCACG
>CM037792.1:21451361-21501361 GCA_021229015.1 Solen grandis | reverse complement strand
ACGGTCATCTTTTGATTGGTTGTTTGTTCCTCCCCACAATCCATGTTAACTTTGGGAAACCCGTACAAGACGTGTACAAAAACGGATAACAAAATGGAGTAATATAATGGCTTGGACACACGCACACCACAAGCTGCTTCAACCTTAGAGTATTGACTACTCGACGCGTAAACCATGCGAATAGAATTTGATGAAACCTGCTCTTATAAACTAAAGTATTACACCTCCTCGTTTATTCATTTAAACATTTATGCACTAAACTGCAGAATTTTAATGTTAATAACCCTGTTCTTTCAGCACTCCTGGCTTTTTGATTTTGCATGCCAAAATCCTTTTAACGAACCTGCAACTTGTATGTAATTGATGAAACTGTCTTCCTCGTAGCTTTAGGAAAAGAGATACCTGAATGCTGTGTCATTCTTTATGAATAAATTTAAGTAATAAAAACATAATGGTCCTGTTTAATGATTTTATAGGAATGATACATGCTATTGCGAATGATACGCAGTATATTTAATGTTTCGATGAGGATTTAAGAAATACCTCGCACTCGATTTGTCCCAACTTCTGTTGCATCTTATTCACCATCCTGGACATCTCATTCCGCTGCAGTATAACCTTGGACATTATGCTGCTTGTGTCAACATTGTTTGAAGACAAGTTATACAGAGTTATCCGAAAGTCGCCGTCGTCAAATCTTTGTCGAGAAACCGTATACTTCTTATCCAAAACGGTAATGCCGTATAATGTCACTATAATTATCGTCATTAACACAGATGCATTGAGCATAAGAAAGAGGTAGAAGCGTCTTGTTAACATGTTTTGTACCACAAATATCAACAGAACAATCCAATCCGTGGAATGATTACAGCTTCACTGAAGGTGCCACGTCTAGCTATACTTGTAATGGAACAACCATGATTCTGGGAGTCTGCTAGGATTTTGAAATATCGATATTCGCCCTGCGTTTGTCCATTTATTGATCCCGGGAATCCACGTTTCCAAGGAAAATTTCCAAAAGCAGTAATGCAATATGAAAATAGTGAACCCTCGTCGAAGAGAGGCATACTTTAGGGACGGGCTTTTTTAATTCAATAATGGTAGGACACTTTTTCCAATGTACTTAATTGCCTTAAGTTTAAGCTTTATTTACTTACGTAGTTTTAGAAACAAGGAAACTGTACTAACAATGTGAATGAGTAGCTGTACAATATTGTCGGCGTTTTAGGTTAATGTTTTGGGATGAACCAGAATATCTCGAGAGCCGAGGGTTATACATTTTTTATACAAATGCCTTTTGATTTGATGAAGTCAGAAAAGAGGCATTATTAAGTCAAAATCCATGAAAGAGTTATGTACTCTTCCCTACATGTGAAAGGAAGAGGTCATAAACGAGCATTAGGGGTTCAGTGAAAAAATGAGGTGGAACGGAAAACTTAACCAAGATTCTATGTATAAAAGGGGGCATAATTTGATCAAAATCCATGACAAACTTATCCCCTCTTGCCTATAGGTTGGGGTGGTTGTCCTATACAAATATTCAAAGTTTCAAAACACTTCAAGGGTTCAGTGAAAAGGTGAGATTGCATGGAAAACTAACCAAGATTTTAAGTCAAATAAGGGGCATAATTGTTAGAAAAAACATGACAGTGATATTTGGTACATAGCATCAGCTTCTGGTGCCTCAACACTATCAACAAATATGTTTATCAGTGTTTACATGAGGACACTCCCGGGACCACATCCAGATTTTGTATGGAACTATATAAGGAAAACAAAAGCATCTTTACTTCTGAAACTATTGGTTGGATCATGAAGAACTTATGTTGCCATGAAACCTGAATGCATAACTATAAAATTCCTTCTCTTAGAAATATACAGACCCACAGCTTTGATATTTGGTATATAGTATTCTCTCATGGTTCCAGCCTTTCTACAACAAACCAAATTCAGGTGAGCGATTTAGGGCTATCTCGGCCCTCTTACAGTAATATAGATGTAACATTTGGATAAATATATTTTAACAACACAGTCAAGTGTATGTTTTATGCACCAAGTAAAGTAACGGCATATGTGGTATTCCCGACTTTACAACTCCTATTTTTACAAAGTTATCAAAAGAAATGCTCACATGATAGGCTATGTTTCAAAACGAAAAACTATTACAAACTTTTACTTAACGTCCTTAAATTCTAGTCATTTGGAAAAGATGTCTACTTGTGACAGATATAGGGCTGCCACACTGCACTATCACACCGTAGACATATGGCATGATACCACACCAAGTCACATTATCCTGACACCGGGTCAACCAGTCCTGCAACTACCCTTATATGCTGAGCGCCAAGCAAGAGAGCTATAACAGTACTATTTCTTTACGACTTTGGTATATCGCGGCCGGGAATCGAACCAACGACCTCTCGCACCCGAGGCGGACGCTCTAACCACTCGGTCACCGGGGACGGTTTTAGGAGATTTGCCTTTGGAAATAGTAGGCTTCGCATGAAATTTGGAGTTCAAAGCTTAGAATCATTACAGTGTTTTATATATTTTTTTAGGTCGTTGGATGTTTTATTTTCACCTGAATTTCCGGTCTAAAAGTAAAGGTGAAGGTCACTAGACAGCTGATGAATACTGTTAGTTTTGATTGGTCGACTTAAAAATCGAAAGTAACCCTCCGGAAAAGAGATCAGCTTGTTCGCTTTGTATATACATTTATAAAACCTCGATCCTTCGACAGAAATATATTAATACACATCTAAACGTTTTAAATAATTAATTCATTTACACAAAAACACATAAACACGTGTCGGATTTGAAACCTTCAGACCCCTTCGTATCCTGGAAATCGCACATTCGTTCAGAGCATAACTCGATATTATATGGTGATGCACTCCAAACTTGTTTTGTATAGTGATAAGTACATGTTTAATTTTGATCATTTGATGTTCACCCTTTCTCTTACAACCGTTAGATTGCAGATGGCACAAGTGTTCCGAGGAACACCCACCTGAAAGAACGTATTATGTTATGAACTGGTCGTTCGTCTGTCTGATCGTCAGCAATTTCATATCCGTTGTATATATTTTGAACGTTTGAAATACATTCATAAAACTTGGGTCAAATGTCCTTTCATCAAGATACAGAATAAACACTAAATATTATTAATACACCACGGCCGTGTATCTTTTAAAAACACTTCTTGTTTATGATAATTATCTCGTGAATTATTTAAAAACACTGTGTTCCACCTCAGCTGGTATATGGTCACAGATACACACTCATGCATTTCTATCTTTTTTCCAATAATTATAAAACATACAAATTACCGACACGTGTTTAAATATTAATTATTCCGTTGAACATATATTGGATTCAGGTCCCTGTTTTCAATATTCCAATTCATATCAACTTGACAGAGCAAGTATCCCGTGATATATACTTATCATTTATTCATTCTTACAATGTTTCAACACCTATCTGAGTGACCTGTGTGAAAGCGCTCATAGGATCATGGGAAAATCATGGCTGCGCCACTAAGATCTCCTGCGATGGAGAATGCATTGAAATGGATAAGTAACGTAAATAAAATGCTTTCCCGCCATTTAGTTGTCAATTTATTATGCTAATCAAAATGATTTTTTATTTGCATTGTATATGACATTCTGAGAGAAAGTATTCATCTGCAAATTACACTTGCACGACAGCGTTTTCCAAACACTTATGTGAAAAAGATGGATTGCAATCTTCAACAGAAGTGTTGAAATTATGTGTCGACAATGATAAAAGTACATTCATGCTCATGTTACTTACCTTTGGTCATATTCAATACCTGCTTTTATTTTTTGGGTCTATGGGTAAATCAATCGGTCTAGTGTAGAGACTAATGCAGGCTAGTGACGTCACGGTTTCTATTTATAGATTGTTCTTATGTATTGGCTTCTTTTTTCGGCGAAAGCTGTATAAAATAGATTTTGACCAATACTTTGAACCAATGAAATCTTGGTTAACAACCGAAGAGTTTGGAAAAGCACTCGCTTCAATGGTTTGAAAAAATATTTTAAGATATTCCATCGTAAAATGGGAGTTTCAGGGTTATTATCTTTCTGCATGATTGTCAATTAGCAAAAAAAAAAAAAAAAAAAAAAAAAACAAAAAAAAACAACAAGTTAATCTATCTTTTCAAATATAAAAACCATCCAGTTGAAAAAATCAAATATAAAAACCAAGCAGTTGAAATAATAAACAGTTGTGAGTCTTTAGAAAAGCATATTTAACCTTGGTAGTGGACTCGTCAGTGTATAAATAGCTAAAATAAGCTATACATAGTGAAACGATTTTAGTCTTTTAAATTATATTTTTTTGGCTTAATTGGTGCTGAAAGAAATGTATAAATTTTTTATATATGATTCAGTTTTGTTATTTTAGTTGTGTCTACAAGTTTTTCTTGAATTGCCTCTCTTTTATTTATTCATATCCCAGTGGGAATATATAAATCTTCCACATACAGTATATAATTTTGTGCGTTTGTTCAAGACCAAAGATGATTCCGCTTTTACACGCATTCAAAGCACTTCTTTTCATTCTTATGCTATCTAGTGAGATGTAAGATTTGAGGTAGTGAACCTGCTGGCCTGGTAGCAGTTAGAGAAATATGTGAAGTATTTTAGGTAAGTTTTTTACTGCACTTAGGAAGCGCTGCGCTATCTGGTGTGGTGTAACTTGGAAGGGTTTAAAGAGATTTTTGAGGCTCACAGTTGAAAATATAGAAAAAAAAGATACCTGGCTGACTTGTTAAATTTCGTTTAGTCTATTGGGATGATTTTGTGTTCAGTATTAGGTAGGGAGTTAAATTCAGTTTTTTTTTATCTTTGATTCTCAAACTAATTAAACGTTGAGTATTTGAGACAATCAGTCATTGTTACAATCAGTCGTAAATAAGTTTTGTATATATTTCATAGCTTAACTTTAATTTATCTAATCATACAACGAGGAGAGTCACAAGGAAATAGTTTCTTATATCTATAGTTTTTTCAGACCGCTCGGACACGTTACAATAGCATCAGCCCTGTTTGACCAGTTGGTTAAGTGCTCGTCTGCTAGGTGCCCCAAGATCGAATCCCACTAAATGAACTTTTTTATGTTTCGCTTATATTACATTTTATCCCGTTTTTTTGTTGTTGTTTTTTTCACTTTCTAGTATATTACATCTCATAGTGACAAATACGGTTTCAAGCATATTTTAAAACCACAGACCATTTAAAACTTGTCAGCATTATTATATTAGATATATTGTACTTTCTATAACTGTTTCTTTTTCTTACGCCGAATATCTTTTTTAAAGACATTTTTTGTTTTTTTTTTTTTTTCAAAGTAAATTTAATACACGAGGATATTTTCAAGCGATACAAGTAAACTAGATGTTATAAACCCATTTAACCTTGTTTGAACACGGTCGTTAAAAATAGATCATAGATAATACTTCATTTGTTCAATGGATCAATGGATTGCTAACAATAAGCATATCACCACTCTGACTCTCCCCATTTCTCTTGCCTACATTTTTTAAGATTATATGAATATGTGGAAACAAATCTAAAACAACAAATTTTCAGTATTTAATTTATGTATAATTTTTCATTTCATTTTATTTACACATGTACTTATAGGTAAATCAATGATATTCACCATAACAAAAATATATGTATCTTATTAAATGCGAAAATAAAAAAAAATAGGGTTTGTTAAAAGTGTTCTCCGGCTGTGACTCGAACCCACGACCCTTTCCAACGCCGTTTGAATGGCGATCAAGCCTGGCTATCTACCCACTGCACTAATAGGCCAACAGTTGCATGCTGACAATTTTTTATCTATTTATTGTTGTGTGTCGCTTGTAATTCCAGCAAGTCAGGATTCAAAATATCTCCGAAAGAGGTACGATTGTTTTTGGCAGGCGTACTTTCTTTTTTCATTACACTTTATTTAACATATTATCTCCATCATCGATTATCAACACAATTTAATTCAGTTTTGACTTCAATGACGCATTTAGTGATAAGACAAAACAAAATTTTGGAACTATTTCTCTGCGTGGTAAAAAATGGGGGAAATCTATAAATAGAGGTGTCGAAGTATAGCCCCGCATTGTTGTCTGCTACTATTCGGATAAGGGCGATCGAAGCAATATAGAGAAAAAAAATGATAAAGAATATCCCTATATTGATTACCCGTCATTTACGTCATTTCCCATGATACTTGAACTTATCAATATTTTAAACTGAATGAATAATAGCTTGAAACTAATTAATCCGTTTGAATAATCATTTTATCACCATTATTGTTGGATACACTATTATTTACTACTAAAGCACAATTTTAACAAAATATTTCTTATAAACGTTATTGAAACTAGAAGGATATAAATAACACTTTTACGTTACATTATTTTATGCTATTTTACGTGATGATCCGTTATACTATGTTACCTTCTGTTGCGGTATACTATGTTGCGTTGTTGTGCTGAAATTTCAATAGTTTATCCCATTCAAACCAGAAGATCAATGACCCATGTGGCAAACAAAGCAAAATGCCAGGCAGTTTATTCATATATGAATAATAACAATTCGTTGCTGTATTTTTTCCAAATAGAGAGTAGAGGATTTTAAAAACCGAGTTTGTTTGTTTGGTTTGTTTAACGTCCCAATGATTGTATTTCAGTTCATTGGAGACGATGTCTACTTGAGACAGATATAGTGCTGCCACACTGCAGTATCAAGCCGTAGACACGTGGCATGATACCACACCCAGTCACATTATCATGAAACCGGGCCAACCAGTCCTGCAACTACCCTTATATGCTGAGCGCCAAGCAAGGAAGCTATTACAGTACCATTTTTTTACGACTTTCGAATGTCGCGGCCGAGGGTCGATCTCACGACCTCCCGCTCCCGAGGCGGACACTATTATCACTAGGCCATCGGGGACGGTTATATCAACAGAGAGAGAGAGGGAGAGAGCAAAAAAACAAAACAAAAAAACATATAATGATGATTTTTTTGCAGTGTAAGCAAAATCAATATGGTCAGTGTTATTAAATCTCATATCTGTCTTATTATTGTTTGTTTGTTTATTTCTTGGGTTTAACGTCCCTTTGACATTATTTCAGTCATAGTGCTGCAACACTGCAGTATCACGCCGTAGACATGTGGCTTGATACCATACTCAGTCACAAGTCCTGAAACTACTCTTAAACTTATATGCTGGGTGTAATTCATCGCTGGTTTCATCATTTATATTTTCCTTCCTATGTAATGGAATTACAAATTACAAATCCGTCAGACAACGTCTAATATAATGTTCATATAACCTAGGCAAAATGCGAAAACATGGAATATATTTTTTGACTTTTGACAGAAAAAAAAGAAAGATCTTTTTTCATTTGTTGAATAAGTAGAACAAACATCATCGGAGTAGCTTAATGAATGTGTAGGCACGTTGTTTTTACGTGTGAGATCTGTGGATAATTTTGGATTGGGCTTGAGACTTTCTTTCTAATCACCATTTTGTGTAGATTATCTAGCCATAAATAACAAATAGCAAACAGAACACCAATGATAACGTTCTGAGGACATAATTGCTTAGCTATCGATCCCCGGCAAGTCGTAAAAATGTACTGGTATATAGCCCCCTTGATTTGCTCTCAGCATATAAGGATAGTTCCAGGACTTGTTGGCCCTTCGTTATGACAGGGTGTGTTATCATGCCATATGTCTACGGCGTGATATTGCAGTGTGGCGGCACAATATATGTATCAAATAGACATAGATTCCAAATGACAGAAATACTGTCGGTGGAACATTTAATCCATTAAACATGAACTATCGTATCTAGGCACTTATCTAAGCATTTATGGGTGTTTGAAGTACACGCGGTATTAACATAAAATAACATTGAATCGATAAATTTTCCTAATGGGGACTGTTATCGTCGTCACGATAATGCAGTTGTATGTTTTTATATATTTACATCCTGTCAAGAACGGTACAGAGGTGATTTACATTTATAACTGCAATAAACAAAAGTAGAAAGAAGAAATATCTTTAAAAAGGATATTCGGCGTAGCTGAAAAATTGTCATTTGTAACATGTAAGACAGATTAAAACTATTATTAAGTTGGAAACGTTAGCAAAAATATTTATAAATACCAAGATTATTGGAGAAAATGTGAAGACTATATTAACAAACGGATTTAATTAAAAAAAAAAAAGCTAATCTACCAATTTCCATTAAATATTATGCACTTGCTGATTTTTTTAATGTAGAGACAATTCATTCAAACGAAACCGAAATATCATAAATCGCGTATATCCGCTTATTGTTTTCAGATCCGCACAATAAACTGCATAAATTCTCCGCAGTAGTTACTTCCCCTGAAATCTGAGTTCCCTTTTTACAAATTGGAAATGGTGGTCTAAAAATAGACATAGTCTGCTTCGTATTTAGTTGTTTTAAATCATATTGCGAAAGCAGCATTCCTAAATTGATATGGCAATGTTACATTTTCATTATTGTGTTACCTTTCACGTTTAAACTGAAAAAGAAACCAGTTATATAATGTAGAAAGATATATACAATCAGAAACTCCCATTTTGAATTGGAATATCCTAAAAATAAATTATACAAGCCAATGATAACATACTGCATTTACTCTGGCTTCAGGGATACCGAAGTTAGTCATAATCAATATTATACAGCTACACCGAAAAAAGGTTTCGTGCATGAATGCAAGTACATTAGAGGAATTAAAGTATGTGAGGCAATGGACAGGTTTCAAGCTTTAAGTAACTTTTGGGCATGTAAGCTAACTAAAGTTTAAATTAGGTATTTCTTAGTTCGCTATTCTCAACCGTAAATGAATATTTACCTCTAACCACTCTCGCACTCACAGGAAAAAGTGGATAAGTTTTCCCCTTATGCCGTAAAGCAAAACCGTGCGGATTATTACTCCCAGAATAATATTAAGAAATTCTTTCCAACTTGACCATGTAGTAGCCTTCGGATCCGCAGTCATGTAAGGAACAATAAGACCTCGGTGCTCTATAAAGATAATTTAGCGATGATCCCAAGCAGTCTGTATAACAGCTGATTGATATATGTAAACTTCCACCCCTTTCCTCATATCTGTCGCTTAAAGTAGCTCGTTCACAGATGTTTTAATTATTAACTATAAGTATGTATTACGTCTATAATACCTATTTACAAACGCAAACCATCCGTGATTTAAAAAAAAAAAATACCATCACAGATATTTTTTTCATTTGCTGTCGTTTGGCTGAACCTACGAAATCGATTTTTTTTCTCGGAACAAAGACAAAACGCTCGGAACAAAGACAAAACAAGGGGCAAAGTAGAACATTATTTTTCATTATATCTATCGATCATCTGTGAACGAGCTGTTATAAAGCATTTGTTGTTGGTTGTTGAAAATGGGTATGAATTACCTTTTATGGTAAATTCCCGAGGGTACAGAACTGAGGTTAATGCAAGTTTCGTTACATTTGATACAGAAAACCACAGGTGATAAATTCCCTCACTGAAGCTTTACATAGGAGCAGTATGCCAAGTCTGGCGCTAGAGTGTAGACATATAAACAAATGCCTGCATATGTTTTAAGAGAAATTCGAAAATATAAAAGTTACAGACAGGCTCATACCTATTAAAAATATTTACGTTCAATTAAAAAAATCAGTTATCCAAAGATATATTTCTAGATCATTGAACATAGCTGGGGTTTTCAAGGCAAGTTAAATTCTATATTCACTGGTCTTGGTGGCAGAGTGGATAGGAGTTTCCGCCCCGAATCGGATCGTGGCTTTCATTCCCGGCTGCAACAAACGCAAGTCGTAATACGGTAAAATGGTACTGGCAATCAGCATAGAAAAGTTGTTCCAGACTGTTTGGCCGGTTTCAGGTAATTTGACTAGGTTGTGGTAATGATGGTAGCGTGATGCTTCAAAGTGGTAAACCTATATCTGTCACAACTTCTCGAGTAGACGTAGTTTAAAAATGACTGACATACTGCTGGTGGGACGCTAAACCCAATAAACAAACTTTAGCGGCCGCTGTGGGTATGCTTATTTCTCTGCAAAGTGTTTTAAGCAAGATTTACGCATGCACAGACAGTCGAGCAACTAGAACACTCCCGTTAAGGTAGGCAACTCTGCACTCATAGAGATTAAATTCTGGGATTTTAAATGTAGTTTGAAAGAACTTATTTTCCATTTCTATTGCAGAACTCAAGTGTCTTCAATGATACAAGTGCGGTTGGATGCGGTCAAACAGGTTGCAAACGCTTCCGAATAGTAAATCAAGATAGTGTATTTCTGACAGTCCGTCTATCCGCTATAGGAAGCATCGGAGTCGTGCGTTTTCCTTTGAGGATTTTTTTTCAATGAATTTCGTGATTATCACCAAAGCATATATTTTCTCGTTCTGAGTGTTAGAGAAATAGTCCCAGATCATAACAATACCATTAATATTACGGTGTGTGCAGAAAGACCGCCTGAAGTGTGTTAAGTAATACTCCCGGATATGAGCACAAAGAAGCTCTCTGAAGTGGGTACAGGGACGCTCCAGGAAGTGAGCGTAAAAAGGTTCCCGGAAGTGAACCTCAGGGATGACCATAAAGTTCTGATAGATTTGTCCGGATCTGAGGTGTACGGTTCATGGATTAACCCTTTCCCTCATAGAGGAAACCATGAAAAGACCTATGCGAACAACATTAAACATAAAACCAGATTATGCTGTTCGCTGCTCCTCAGTGGTCTGGAAATGAGGACTTTATAATTAAATTTGGTAAGGTTTAATTGTGGTTTTCTGCAGATCAGGCTTTATGTGGTACCTATTGAGTGTGTCAAAATGAGTCTATTTGAGGGAAAAGGTTAAACAGAACAGAAAAGGAGTTCGTCATGGTGAGACCTAGAAGTGTATATCGCGGGGTGAGAGCGGAACTAGGCTAAATGTATATATTTATATAAGCACGTGACATAGTTTCGCTCTCACCCCTCGAATAATGTTCTAAAGTAAATACTTTAAATAATAAACGTGCGTTGTTTTATACTGAAAGCAAGAACTTAAAGTACATTTTCAATTCAGAGAGTATATCGTATAAGTCTCCATGTGTATCATATATGTGATATGTAAAGTTAAGTTTTTTTATTTATCTAGACAGGAAATGGGGACCATTCAGTGTTGTCAAGTTCGCTACTCATTTTAACAATAACTGACTCAGAGATTCAGTTCTAGATGGTGGGGACTAATGGTGACGGTAAACCCCAATACAACAACAACAACAACTAGATGATGGGCTCCGGGTCAAGAAGCAGTTGATTGACAAATTGGGCACGGTGAAGTTAATTGACTCTTGCAAAATGTCGATGTTGTTGTTGTTGTATTAGGGTTTACCGTCGCTTCAACAGTATTTCAATCATATAGCGACGTCCAGCTGATTACAAGTGGAGGAAGACCTAAAGTACACAGAGGTACCCGGGTAGAACCACCGACCTACCGCAAGCCAGCTGGAAGGCTTCCTCATATGGAAAATCCGAAGTACCTACCGGGATTCGAACCCACAGCGGTGAGGGGCTGAGAAATTTGTAGTTCGCGACTGTAACTGCTCGGCCACGGCGGCCCCATGTCGATGTACTTAAGTTATCCCGAAATGGAAGCCTGTGCCGTACGTGCCAACGTTACATGCAAACGGTTTTTTTTTAAAGAAGTTATTCATGAAGAGAAAGTGAAATGGTTCTAAGTACATCTTAGAAAACTTTTCAGGAGAAGGTTAAAACTTTTTTTATTTTGTCAGTTTGAAGTTAACAATTAAAACCTCTGAAAAAATAATGAATAATCACGTATACTTTTCACATAAAGTTAAATCTTGGATCACGATTAACACAATTAAACATACACAAATGAAAATGTAACTTAAAACTTCTTAGCACTGAAAAAAAATGCATTTGTTTTTAATCAAATCTTCCTAAAAGGTTTATTATTCACCTATTAATTTTTACACCTTTATTTTTTGTTAAATTTAACTACAGTACCAAGTAAAGTGAGAAATGCAAATCACTAAGAATTTTTTTTGCAGTAAAAACATTACAGTTTCTGGCTGAAACAAATCACTTGCAACTTTTTCACAACAGAATTCTGTAAAGCTTCTTTTTATAATTTGATAATCAGATTAGGTTACTTTGCTCTCCAAAATTTTAATACTTTCAGTGAGTTGAGTTGTTCTAATGTGAAGAAAGACATTTTCTGGGTCATTTAACTATTCTATATCATTTTTTAAATTTTGAGAAAAATTTCTGCGAACATAAGAGGGAAATCTTATTTTATATGTTTCATAGAACAACTAACCTCAGAATTTAAACAAATTCTTATCATAAGCTTTAAATACGGTTAGTACATAGTAGAAAATCAGAGTTTATTCTGTATCATTATAACCTAAATGCTTCTACCAGGACTTAATCATTCTGTAATAAAGAAAGAAACGATCAGGTGCTGAATCAGTAACTGTTTATTTGATACATTTAACATTTCGCCAAAATTCATCCATTATTCATGAAAACAAGAAAAAACAATGTACTTGGAGCTGTCATGTTTACAATTGTCTTATACTCAGACATGCAAAAACATAATATATTATTATATTCCTAGTACTTTTCAAATTATTTGAGTTGTTATTATATGGTGATAGCATTGTTGCATGCTTATCGTTTTCTTGAACACCTCAAGGTATGGTAAACACGACAGCCTCTCTGGTGATTTAACTGAGCAGCTAATAATAAGCATGCAGTTGAACAAAATCACATCAAATTTTGTATTATCAATATACTATAATAGTGCTATCCAGAATGTTTTATAATTCAGCGAGTGAATTTCATGGTAAATCCATAAGAAATGAATACAACATTTCTGATTAAGTAATACTGTAGTTAAAATCCTTTAATGTATGTAAGTTACAAAATACATTTCAAGGAAAAGATATGCTCCCTGATATAAGAAACTTTAAACATGTGTGAAGGAATCCATATTACACAAGCCTTGTATACATTATGGATTTCATTCTGTGGCTGTTATTCATATTTAACTCTGAAAAAAGGAACCCTATTTCAAAAGTGTGAACCTATTGGTATATGAACCTGATAAATACTTTTTACTTGACGGAAAGTACTTGTTTAAAAACTATGGCTTTTTATATTTTTTCTGTAACCTTGAATAAAAAGGCTGATCATAAGAAAGCTTTCAGTTATTCATTAACTTTCGATAATCTGTTCTTCTACACTTAAAGCAATATATTACTGGGCAAAAAAGCTAGGATACAAAAATAATGCAGCGGCAAATATATATATAAAAATGAATCAACTGATGTTGTTCCAATTTTTCAACCACTGGGGTATTATTTACAAACCAACTCATAAGTTTGTATGAAGAACCAATGCTTTTCAGCTTTAGGATTTATTTACGATATTGCTCATATATTTTCATTTTTTTTTTTAATGATATAAGAAAATGTACCAATATTAGAAAGAAGAAATTTGGGGAAAAAGGTTAAAAATTAGTAAACATGCATAATATAGACCAGAACACTATCATCAAACACAAAACTGCCAGTATTTATAAATGCAGATAAGGTCAGGCACTTACAAATTGAGGTATCCGTTATTTTTAATCATCACAGAAACAGTAACATAATTTACCTGTATTTTAATCAGTTACTATTTAATACGCGGTTTCAGTGGTATATTCCAGTAGGAACACATATAATGTATCTTCATAATTTAACTGATTTGCAAAACCCCATAAATATTTAAAAAATGACAAAATTGAATAAAAAATGAAGTTTTTGTGAGCTGATTTTCTGGTACAGCAAACATGCTATTTTCAGCTATTGAATGTCTTCAAAAACATGCTAAAAGAAACGAAAGTTTCCTGTATTCTGTAAAAGTAACATATCTACATGATGATAGGAATTTAAATAATTCTTCACATATCAGTAATCAGTAAAAACTGTGTGTAGCAGCAATTTAAGCCCAGTGATAATTCAAATAGCTGAACCATACAACTTTCAACTTCTAGCCAATATTTTAATATATATTATTCAGTTATAAAGTTAACTTTTTTCACAAAACAGTAGGATCAACTCTACTTGGATAATTCAAGCACTCTCGAAATATTCTTCAAAGAGGCTTTCTGCCATATAAGCATAACACCCATACAAATGACTACAAATCAAGTCTGACAACCACAAAAAAATATTATTACTGGCACGAAAAATTATGTTGACAGTATAATTATGGTTACTTTATTTACACTTTCACATATTTTTGTTTGCTCAAAGATGTTTTCATGTGGGAGAAGAGCAAAGCATGCATGATTTAGGCTAGGCAGATGCAATTCAGACATAAAGATACCAAGTCGTTATACGTGTCACGGCTGAATTTGGTATGTTCATACCAGAGCTGTTGCAAATTTACATTCTTTGGATTGGGTAGGGCATCACTTGTTCGCCGGACACGAGTGGCAAGATTAACACCTACAAATTCCTCACTGTCATTTATACTTGTAAAAGTACCTTTGATATCGTAACTGTTCCTGAGAAAACAACCGTGTTTTTGTAATTTTTACATAAGGATCATCGAATTATATATACAGCATTGTAACCGAGGTAACCTCTAAACCAAAATGGCTGTCTTGTCGGTGTAGGTAAGCACCGTGTACATTTTGAAATCAGAATTTAATGTAATTGCCATCGTTAAACTCGACGTTTTTTTTACTTAGTTACCCCTCTCACACTGATTTAATTCGGGAATCATGGGTACAGAATAATCTAATTATAGCAGAAATGGGGGTTTTCTAATCCAGGCCCAATTGTATGGTATCCTCGAGTGCCCGGACTGTGCCACTCTAAGCTTTGATTGTGAAATGTAACATAAATACAATGCATAGAATAGAATCTGTTCACATACCAATTAATTCTATCCAATTCACGTTGATATACCCAAAACATTTGTATATAAATGAATATTCACTCCGTGGCCTGGAGAATAAATTCGCTGACTTTAACACTCACTCAGCCCCTCACCGCGTGGGTTCGAATCTCGGCAGGATCATTCATATTTTCATGTGAGGAAGCCTTCCAGCTTGCTTGCGGTATGTCGATAGTTCTACCCGGATGCCTCCGTGCATTCGGAGTCTTCCTTCACCTGTAATTAGCCGGACGTCGCTATATGACTGAAATACTGTCGAAGCGACGGTTAACTCAAATAGTCAAATCAAAGTCGAAAATAACATTTAGCCTAACACATTAGGAGTTTTGTTTGTGCGTAACTCAGCCACCTAGATGACGTCATACATGTAAAAGTTGCGAATTATACCCACGTGATTTCTATTTATAAAATTGTAAACATAATACATGATTTAATTTAGTATTTATGAGCGTAACAAGGTCATTTTCCATGAAAATCATTTTGTATTAAGAAAAAAAATCTGTTAAAAGAGCGGTGTGAGAAAAAAATGCAATACAATTTCGTTTTAATCAAGTTATCGTACAAAAATCATCTTTGCTTATTTACTGAAACATAGTAAGTAATTCCTCGCAGTCGCTTGGTCGCGTTAGAAAATGTTGCGAAACTATGATAAAACTAAAAAAAGGTGGCGGAGTTTGGTTTAGGGGCGCCGATACCGACAACGTGCAGTATTTTCGAATGAAAAGAGACCAGTGTGAGTAATGAATGTATAGATTGTTGCCTTTAAATTATTCTTTCCTTATTGTTTTTAGTTAAAGATGAGCTAGCAAGTGCCTCTCAAAACAAAGTGACTTCAGTAATCGCCCACGAAAATGACACAGGCCATTGAAATGGTTAGGAGCGGTGCCATGTTGCGGTGTAAAGCCTCGCAAGTGTATTGTGTTCCAAAAACAACGTTATTAGACAAGCTTGCAAGGCGCGTACCAGAGCAACATGTTCGTCCCGGTCCAGCCAATGTAATGACGCCTGCGGGAGAAGATATCCTTGTTGAATATGTTAAATTTATGGCATCTATTGGCTACCCATTGACTCGCGAAGAACTTTCAAAAGAAGTAAAGAAAATCCTTGATACTGATGGGAGAGCAACACCTTTTACTACGCCGTGCAATTGGTTTAAACATATTTATTTCCCAAACATAGTTACAAAGAAAAACATCAGTGAAGCATATACATATATGAAATGTAAATACGTTACAGGGTGTCATAAAGATATTGATATTAATACATGGGGATTTAAACGAAAGCTACCTAAAGCTTATTTCCCCTTTCGAAGTTGTCGTAACCATGGCATGCTCTATATGTCAAGTGGGAAAAAAATACTGATTAGCAGACAAATGTACTCTTTCTAAGCAAAACAAAATAGGAAAGTTAGGAAGATAGGAAGAGAAGAATCAAGTAAAATATATGACATCAGTGCAATCTAGATCAAATTCAATCGAGTGAGGCCCCCTGGAAGATTGGTCTGCATACTTAAAAGTATATCAAATATATTACACGATGAAGGCTAGTTGTGATAATATCTGCATCAATCAAACATACCACTCATAGTGATCCGTCCGAAGCAGTTGAAAAGCGTGCACTATGTGCTATAAACTTTTGTACATACGCAAATAAAAACGAGTTTTCCTCAACTGATAAAGACGGATCACCATGCAATAATGTATTTAACTGAATATTAAAATCACGTAGGTCATTTAATAATTTTAAACGAGGCTGAGCGTAGTATATACACTCAAAGAAGAAGTGATTTTCATTTTCTATTTCTCCACATCTACAGAAAGGGCTGGGTACAAGACCCCTTGAAAACAGATGTTGATTAAGTAGGCTACAACCAGTACGAATGCGTGTATGAAACACTTGAATGCGTCTAGAACCTTGGTAATAATAAACTGGAACGCTTTGTCTGTCAGAGTTTAGAAATCTTTTGAATACATGTATAGACGATGCATTTCTTGTATCGATAGAAACAGAATTCCATTCACGAACTGCTGTAGGTAGAAATGAATTATAATATTCAGTTGTTCGAGCGTGTACGCATCTTATGTCTTGATTATTTCTAAGTTCATATCTAGAATTAGTGTTGAGACTTGGTACTAATGAGGACAGGTAGCTTGGCGTTAAGCTGTAAAACATTTTATAGAATATAACAAGACGATGTTTCTTTCGTCGATTAGATAAGGAATCCCATGCAGTTTCATGTTGTAGTTTGTTAAGTGATACTAATTAGGTTGCACCAGTGACAATTCTTGCACATTCGTTTTGAATTTTATCTAACTGGTAATTTTCATTAGCACAACAGTAACCCCAAACAACATCAGCATATTCTAAAATAGGTCTGATAAATGATACGTAAACTACTTCAAGTGATTTTCTATCTAAAATGAATTTCAACTTACGCAATATATTGACTTTTTTCCACGTTTTGGCTGTAATATAATTAATATGTGAAAGCCACCTACAGTCATGAGAGAGGAAGAGACCAAGGTGTTTGTATTCTGTAACTTCTGGAATTTTCTGACCAAACATGAAAAGAGGTGGATGTTTTTTATTTTGCTTTCTACTAATTATAAGTGATTCTGACTTTGAGGGATTGAAATTTACTAACCACATTTCAGCCCATTTAGATATTTTATCGATGTCGCTCTGGAGTGCTATAGCTGACTCAAGTGGGTAATCAGAAATGGCATATAAACCAGTATCATCAGCAAACAAGTTAATATTAGATCGGATATCATTTACGATATCGTTTATGTATATAAGGAAAAGTAATGGACCGAGGACCGAACCTTGGGGAACATCCGCATTAATTTTAACCAGTTTGAAGTTGTACCTGAAATAACTACACGCTGCCTCCTATTAGATAAATAATTAACAAACCAAGAAAGAAGAGGATCAGTGAATCCTGCGGTTTTTAATTTTTCAATAAGACCTCTGTGCCAATCTTTATCAAATGCTTTGCTGACATCAAAGAAAACGACTCTAATTTCACGCCCACCATCTAAAGCATTACTGAATTTATTACTGAGGAAAGTTAGCTGGTTAACTGTAGAATCACCCGGTAAAAAAAAACAGATTGAGCTGGTGTAAAGAAACAAGTGTCATGTAAATGATTAAATACATACTTATACACAAGGCGCTCAAAAACCTTTTCGATATTATTAAGTAGTGATATAGGGCGATAATTGTTTGGTAGTGATGAGTCGCCTTTCTTAAAAATTGCTGTAACGTTTGCCACCTTCCAAATGTCAGGCATTTTGCAACATTCTAATGATGTGTTGAACAATTTACACAAGGGTTCAGAAAGCTCACGAGCAACTTCAAACAATATCTTAATACTTATTCCATCTGGTCCTGAAGCTTGATTGACATCTAAGTTTTTTAGAAAATTTTATACTTCATTTGGAGTGAATTTAATGATTGATAAAGTACGGGCACAATGATTCGATATCTTAGGATTCTCAGTTTTATCGTCAATAATAGTTTGATTTTGAAAGAAATTGTTAAGTACATTTTGTTTTTTCTTCATCATTACTAGTTAATGAATTAGTAGAAGATTCAAGAGCGGTGGAATAGAGTTATCTGGATTTCCAAAAGTAAGTGTTTTAAGTGTTTTCCACCAATCTTTGGAAATGGGATGTCCAATTGTTTTTTTTTTTTTGCTTTCCTTTTTTTTTTTTTTTTTGTTGAATTAGCGAGTTTTATGTTAGATGTCATCATGGGAATCATTTTAATTTTTTATGTTTTTTTGCAATATTTAAGAGCATTGATGAGAAATTGCTAGCATATGTGTCAATGTCAATATTTATATGAGAATCCCAATCTGTAAGAGCTATTTCATGCCTTAATGCGTCGTAGTTACCTTGTTCATACCTCATATAAATCGCTTATAGCAAGGCATTTTAGGTTTAGTAAAGTTACAAATTACATACACTGGACAGTGGTAGTGCAAGTTTTGGCTTAAGAAGTGTTCGAGAACACCAGATTTAACAACACGATTGGGATATGAAACAAATATATAAGATCGATAAGACTTTCAGAATGTTCAGTGAAATGTGTTGGATCAGATATTACCTGATGAAAGCAAAACTGATGCTTTAGTAAATCAACCTTACGACATGTTTGTTCACTCATTACATCAAGCTTAAAGTCGCCCAGAATAATAATTTATTTTGCCTTATCATCAGAAGCTAAACAAAATGAGTTTTCAATCAGTTCAATGTGTGAAGAATTACATGCTTTTTATTGTTCAGGGTAAGTTCAATCAAAAGTCCTTCAAGGCCTAATACATGTGTATTTCTAAATCATGTCTGCGTTTAAAACAAAGATAATTTTTTTACGTATATAGCTACACCACCATGATTGTCATCAGGTCTATCAAGTTGTTCTGGTTTACGATAAGATTGAAAAAGAATGTTATCTGAACTGGTCGAACCACTGAGCCATGTTTCTGAAAATGCAATTATATCGAAATCTCGCAGTTCAGCGTGTAATAAGTCCAATTTGTTTTGAATACTCTGAACATTTAAGTGAACAATAGATAAGTATTTTGAAGTTTCTAATATATTGATAAGTGAATCGTTAAAAGAGAGACAAGTACTTGTGAAGGAATCTGGTCCTGGGTTAGGGTGTACATCAAAAGCCTGTAATAAAAGGATGTAAAACCATGCAGTTTGATTCGTACTTAATAATAATAATAAGCAGTTAACAGTGAAACTAAAGTTTTTATAATAGTTTTTGCCAAGTGTCACCTTTCTGTTAAAAGTTGCCGGTACATTATTAGTACGAGTTATTAGTATTCCATTATATAATGTTATGTTAAAAACTTGGTTATGCATTAATGCAAATAGGTAGTACATATGTACTACTCCTACAAATTTACCTTGATATGTATAGTTCTGCAGGACGACAATGTTCGCTGACAAATGTTTCATGTCACAGTCTCAATAAACAACAGGTAATTTCGATTGTCGTCAATGCAAAACCAACAATAAGTACAGCAACGTCCACGGACGCATCACCCTGCCAAACGATTACACAGAAGTCAAACATTTTACAGATAAATGAAGAAGTAAAGAAAAGAAACTGCAAATAAAGAAAAAAGAGCTACAGAATAATGAAAAATATAGTTATTCCATACGCTGGAATAGCAAGGTATGAAAAAATTGAAAGCTTTATGATAGTGTGGGTAGAGCATTCATTAAATGGATTTGAAAGAAATAATTATGCCATAATTATTTAAAAAGAAAATGGTTGGTTGGGTGTAACGTCCCACCGACAGTGCAATTGACTTTTGACATTTCCAATAATTTTACATCGATACAACTGCGGTCACCTTCCTTCTTACTGAAGAAAACAAAATGCATTTTGTATGCAAATCGGATCATAACTCTGCCCCTTGGCTCATCTGGTTATTGATTTTTGCTCAGTTCAAAAGATAACTTTCGTTATGGAAGTGTCGGCCGAGACGGTCTTTAATTAAAGCGCACCAAAGCGCTGAAGGCACTGAAGTTTTGTGTGTCTCAAGTGGAAGAGGGTTTGACAAGTTTCAAATATGCAGGGTAACTTAGTTTTATCAAATATTAAACTCATATTAAAATAATAAACGATTGTTCTTTGAAGGCTATGCAAATATAAGAGGAGTAAGAGTGACAGTATGCTAATTGTTATCAGTCTGTTGAAACAAATGGTGCGTTCATCTAATGACCATGTTAACGCAACGTTTAAGCGGGGTTATTTGCATTGTGCAAAAATTTGACCTCTGTTTACTAAATTTAATGTGATAAACAAAAGAAATGAGACAATACGGTTCTCTTAGCACTACCGAGCGACGACAAAGTTTCTATTAAAAGATGCTGTGGCTTATACTGTGTTTTAGTAACTTCGGATAGCAGATATACACCTGTATCAGCCATTCTGTAGAGCAACAAATAGCCCCTGGAGATATCTCTGGTGCATCTGAGATAGTAGATGTGATTATAGATGTGATTATAAGGAGGTTATACGGATTTTTATCGTAATTCAAGCTTTCTATATGGATCATTGAAACATCACTAAATAACCGAAACCTGCACTTCCACCATCTAAATTCAGGTATTAGCCACCTTTGCATTCGAGAGAAATTATTCTCCTTCGCGTGGTAAAGTGAGTTACGCAACATCCAAGGGGGGAAATAGTTCTTCTGTGCCTTTATACTACATACAATTATTGTGTCCCGTAAATATTTTTTTTTACTCAAAATTGAGTTTTCACTACTTTGGCTGAATCTCAGTATATCTGTATTGTAGAATTTTGTTCAGTCATTCAGTCATTCATATACAATTGAGGTTATTTGGTTTTAAATGTAGAGAAACGGACCCTCAGAATGTAGGTACTATAATTGTGAGTGACTACGTCATACACAACTAAAAATCATTATCCCTATAAAGGATGTCAGCGGTGCGTTGTGAAAAGGTTTTGAAATGACGTTCGAGGATTTTATATAATTCCTACATGAAGTACCGCAATTAAATTGGCTAGATGTTGTTAAAAGCCACACGTTCGTAGACCATAATGACAATGACAAATATCACGCTCCGTTTGACAGGAACTACGCCACACTGCTTTTGCTGTGTTTTATTATTTCAAGACACAAAATCACTCTTGCTAAAACATCCCGAATGTAAGTGCCACCTATTTCATTTGAAACAACATACTCGCAAGATTACACAACTTGACATGTACTGCAGTGAATTCATAGTTCCGCGAGTTATAAAACTGCGCACTTGATTCCCTTCGCCAAGGAGGCGTGGTTTATGAAGCGACGTTCTATTTCACAGGCGATAAGGTTGAATGGAATATCGGTTTTTTGTTGAAGTGTAAAGTGGAGAAAAGTAAATATCAATCGTACGGCGTAGTAAAAACAACTTTCCTGGCAAGGACTGTCGCAGACGACACCAGAAAGAAAATTCAATGTCTCTCGGGCATCAACGAGCAATTATCAACATGGCTATGGTAGAAGGCTAGTTCACAGGTCTTCGCGACTTCCTTGCTGATGAATAGAAGATTGTAAGAGTTTAATTTGTGACCCCGTCGAATGTTCAACGCCGACGAGAGTGGTGTTTCGCGGTGAAAACGGAAAAGGTTTTGGCCGCTTAGGGTGCCCCTCATGTTTATCTTGTAACTAGCAGCAATAAAATTAATATAAAAGTGATGGTTTGCTTTAACACCTTTCGTGACTTTGTGTCTCCCCTTATTGTATTTCCGGGAGAGCGTTTCCGTGAAACTGGAGTTGGGGGTTTTGAGGAAGCAATTTATTGGAAGACAGACAACGGGTTGATGGACAGTGACTTATTTGTTTCCTTTCTTCAGCGTGACTTATTTGGCATTAAAAGCCAGTCGTACTCTTCGTTGATAGCCATTCGACCCACATGTCACGTGAAGCCGGAGCCTCCGTGGCCGAGAGGGTAATGTCGCTGACTTTACACTCACTCAGCCCCTCACCGCGTGGGTTCGAATCCCGGCAGGGTCATTCGGAATTTCATGTGAGGAAACCTTCCAGCTGGCTTGCGGTAGGTCGGTGGTTCTACCCGGATGCCACCGTGCATTCGGGGTCTTCCTCCATCTGTAATTAGCTGGACGTCGCTATACGACTGAAATACTGTCGAAGCGACAGTAAACTCAAATAGTCAAGTCAAGTGAAACCGCGATGTACTGTGCCAGCAATGGTATAGTATTGTACTACTTACTCGCCAACGCAACACACATTCTCCAACCATGTGACGTAGACTTCTTTTCGCCGATGAAATCGGCATGGAAGAAGGCTGTCAAAACTGGTAGGTAGAAAATATCGGAGAGACACTGACTAAGAAACAGTTCCCATTTGTGTTTAAGTCTAACTTGGAGTCGGTAGCAAATTTTGAAATTGCGGCCCACGGTTTTCGGCGTGCAGTACCATTTCCTCTTGATCCTAGTGGCATTGACAAAACAAAACTTGAACCGTCAGTAGTTGCAAATCCTGCATACTCTCCTACATCAATAATTTTAAGGGACATAGTCTCTCCGAGTGTTCATGTGACAGACCATGCAGCTGCAGAAGGCACACGATCAACTCCAGTGATTCTTCAGCTACCGCTTGTCTTCCCGGTGAAAGAACACCTGATCCCACTGGTTCGAGAACCCAGACAAGACAGATGTCTGTTCTCGTGTGTTAAATTTACTTTGAAAGCCAGAGCCAAAACAAAGCAGGCAAACAATGTCATTCAGCCCCAAGCTCCCGAAGGCGCTCTCGGGTAAACGCGCGTTAGAAATGTTTGCGGAGCGAAAGGCGAAAAAGTAAGTTGAAAAGGTAGCTAAAAATGAGCGCCAGAGAGAGCGAGAACGAAAACGGCTAGAAAAACTAGAGGCCCAGCAACAAAAAAAGAAATACCGAGAGGAAATTAAAATGAAAAGAGAAAAACAGAAGAAGAAAAAACGCAAAGGGAGACACAGTTCCCCCACCCCTGATAGTGAAAAAGAAAATAAGACCTTAAAAATTCAGTATGAGGAGTCTGACGACATTACGACGAAACCCAAGTTTGTCCAGGCTGGGGGACAAATGACGCATTAGATATCCCTGATGAGTTGGTTTTATGTGCCAAATGTCCTAGTCATTGACACGTTACCTGCACAGGAGACCCTATTTTTGCAGATATTTCCGTTGGCGAAATTCAACAGTATCCATTCCATTGCGAGTACTGTTTGTAAGTGTGTGCCTTTGCTGTACTCATCAGTAGATTTAATCCGATCTCACTTCGCACGCCGCCCGAATTTTGCCGCGGACTAAATTTCTGTGTGAAACTGTTAAATTAAGTTAATTAGGACTGTTTAACTATCGCGACTTATTTGATTCTTCAGGTAATTGCGCATTATCTGATTTTGTAATGGAATTTTTAAGAAGGAAAATAACATTTAGATCTACAGTGGAATAATATTGAAAATAATGTTGTCATGCATATAAAATTGATATGATAAAATATCAATGTTAAATGCTCATTGAATTTACGACGTTCCTATACATTTCTGAAAATAGAATATTTCGTCTGGGAATTCCGAAATTTGCGCGTGATAATTACAATCAATTTATATTTACGTCGACAAGTATAGCGTAGTATGATTTATAATAAGATTAAATCCATTGCTTGTCACGTCTATAGGTGTGCAGCTTAGATCATGTTCTTATTTTTTTGTAATTTTGGTGTTGTTGTTTTTCTCAATTCCTGTACGTGGTCGATAATTGCTGCAGTGGTCGATAGTATACTTATCAACCTCAGTATTTTTTGTCAGTGTCACAGTTACGATAAGAGAAATATGGTCGTTAAAACACTATATCTAACGCCAAGATTTCGTTGGTAGTAATAAACGAAGGTAGGTGTAGAATATACCCATATCTAAAAAGGTCACGTGATTTTAACCTTAAGTGGTTGATAATACCCGATGTTGCCCTATTATAATATGAAAACAAGAGGGCCAAGATGGCCCTAGATCGCTCACCTGAGAATAGTATCATTCATTGCCTATACAAAACAGATTGCTTTAGAATTAAGATGATGAGGTGAAACAATGTTCAGGAATTTTCTGACCCCATCCACAAAAGATATCATCATGACAAACAATCTGACCAAGTTTGAGGAAGACTGCATCAAAATTGTGGCCTCTAGTGTGTAAACAAGATTTTTCTAAGATTTGACCTACTTTTTGATCCAACCTGACCCATTTTCGAAAAGGTTCAAGATATCATCAAGACAAACATTCTGACCAAGTTTGAGGAAGATTGGATCAAAATTGTGGCCTCTAGTGTGTAAACAAGATTTTTCTAAGATTTGACCTACTGACCTACTTTTTAGCTCACATGAGCACAACGTGCTCAAGGTGAGCTTTTCTGATCGCCTTTTGTCCGGCGTCCGTCGTCCGTGCGTGCGTGCGTCCGTGCGTCAGTGCGTCCGGCGTCAACAATTGCTTCAAACAACATCTCCTCCTAAACGGCTTGGCCAATTTGAAAAATATTTTGCAGGAATGTTCCTTGGATGAAGCTCTACTAAAGTTGTATAAATGGTTCTGGTCCATTGCATAATTAGGTCACAGGAGCTAAAAATAGATTTTAAACATGAAAATTTAAAAAATCTTCTTCTCTGAAACCACAAGGCCTAGCCTTTTGATTTTTGGTATGTAGCATGATCTTATGACTCTCTACCAGGATTGTACAAATTATGACCCTGGGGTCAAAATTGGCCCCGCCCCAGGGGTCACTTGATTTCACATAGGCTAATATAGGAAAAACTTGAAAAAATCTTCTTCTCCGAATCCACAAGGCCTAGCCTTTTGATTTTTGGTATGTAGCATCATCTTATGGGCCACTACCAAGATTGTACAAATCATAGCCCTATGGTGATAAATGACCCCGCACCAGGGGTCACTTGTTTTACATAGAGTTATATAGAAAAATCTTAAAAAATCTTCTTCTATGAACCCATAAGGCCTAGAGCTTAGATATTTGGTATGTAGCATCATCTTATGGGCCACTACCAAGATTGTACAAATCATAGCCCTATGGTGATAAATGACCCCGCACCAGGGGTCACTTGTTTTACACAGAGTTATATAGAAAAATCTTAAAAAATCTTCTTCCATGAATCCATAAGGCCTAGAGCTTAGATATTTGGTATGAAGCATCATCTTATGGGCCACTACCAAGATTTTCAAAGTCTTGGCCCTATGGTGATAAATGACCCTGCGCCCAAGTCTTCTCTGAAACCATATGGCCCATAGCTTAGATATTTGGTGTGTAGTATTGTCAGGGGTAAAATGTTTTAGATTAAGTTATATCAGAATCCTTGTCTGTTTAAAAACCTTGACATCAGTTGAAGCAATGGTACTCAGGTGAGCGATTCAGGGCCATCATGGCCCTCTTGTTGATCCAACCTGACCCATTTTTAAAAGGGTTCAAGATATCATCAAGACAAACATTCTGACCAAATTTGAGGAAGATTGGAATAGAATTGTGGCCACTAGTGTTAACAAGATTTTTCTAAGATTTGACCTGCTGACCTACTTTTTGATCCAACCTGACCCATTTTCGAAAGGGTTCAAGATATCATCAAGACAAACATTCTGAGAAAGTTTGAGAAAGATTGGATCAAAATTGTGGCCTCTAGTTGTAAACAATTTATTATCAAGACAAACATTCTGACCAAGTTTGAGGAAGATTGGATCAAAATTGTGGCCTCTAGTATGTAAACATCAAAATTGTTGACGGACGACAAGATTTTTCTAAGATTTGACCTACTGACCTACTTTTTGATCCAACCTGACCCATTTTCGAAACGGTTCAAGATATCATCAAGACAAACATTCTGACCCAGTTTGAGGAAGATTGGATCAAAATTGTGGCCTCTAGTGTGTAAACATCAAATTGTTGACGGACGACGGACAATCAAGTATCCCAAAAGCTCACCCTGAGCATGCTCAGGTGAGCTAAAAATTAAAAAAAAAAAAATCCCAAATACTGCTCACCTTTAATTTCTTCTTTGGTCTTCAGAAATCAAACCGGATACAAATTATAATGAGCTGGATCTTAATCCATTAAGAATAATTAAATTCTCAGCATTTCCAAAAGTCAATGCAAGCATAAGAAGTGCCTGACATTGAAATCAAGATTATTACAACATATTTATGACATCATATTTCATAACTATGACATCATCAGTGACATCACATTATTATTGATATCATAAATAGTTTTACCTGTATTTTAATCAAAGTGGTTTAAAGAGTGAAACATACAGTTTTCATTATTTAATTGTTATAAATCATACATGTATGACAAATTTGGTGTTTTGTTAGAGTCAATCTGTTCCAAAAATGTTAAAAATTTTCTGAGAACTTTTTCGAAATAACTGCCATGTGTTTATTTTGATACAGTGTTAAATGTGAAAAAGTTCCAAGTGGTAAATAATTAACCTCTAAATGTACAGGAAACTGCAAGCACGGGAAATTTCAGGACTACATGAAATTTAATATCAAGGCAAAGAACAGAATGAAATAAATAAAAAAAATGAACTGCTCACTTACACTTAAATCTCTTGAATGAAATTGCAAATTTGATGAATGCGAAAAAGTTCTAAGTGACTTAAGTGTCACTTGGAATTTGTTCACATTAAAAATAAAAATAATTGTCACTTAGAACTATCGGACACATTTAAAATTAAATCATGTATTAACAAAATCTTATATACTTTTTTTTTTATAAATACTAGATAATGATATTTTTTTTGTAAAAATGTCACTTAGAACCTTTCCGCTTTAACCCATCGAAATGTACCTACGAAATTCCTTAGGTACATTATCAACGAAATTTAATGTGAATAAAAATTAATGAATTACGGTATAAAACCATTTTCGACTCCTCATTCTTATTAAAATTGACTAAGAATTTAAATTTAAAATAATAACAGCAGTGTTATTCTCAAGAAATGACAGTAACTCTTCTCAATATTTAGCACAATCATGTCTATAAAACATGTGAGAGGAACAGGGAGATAACAGTCTTGGGTCATAGTATGGGTGCCTAGATAGCGTAGTGGTAACGCGCCTCGCTTCTCACCAATGCGTCCCGGGTTCGATTCCTGGTCACGTACGTGAGAGGGTACAGTGGTCGCCCGTCCAGACACGTGGGTTTTCTCCGGGCTCTCCGGTTTCCTCCCACAATAATGACCACATACGCCGCAATCAGAGCCATCGAGAGTGATTAATTTAAGTTGTGAAAACTTGTTTCGTAATCGATGTAAAATAAATAAAGTTTAAACAAGGTCATCCAGTTATGCTGGTCCATCATGCTTCCTTTTGATGCATCATTAATAAGCCGGTCTTTAATCTACCATTGACTTTGCTTTATCTTTATTAAATACCCGGAATTTAATGACTTAAATATAAACAGCTGCCGTAATTACTCTATAAGAGAAAAAACACATTTTTTATAGTAAATTACTAATTTCATGCAGTCATAGCAGCAGCCGGTTCCTGTGTCAATGGTAGGAGTGCAAATGAGCGAAAAGTCCCAAGGGACGGGACGAAATGGGGTATATACTGGAAAAATATGGATAATGTACATCCTTGGGCATGTTACAACTTATTTCAATTTTTTCAGCGATGCTTTCAAACCTCTCTTTTGAACTATTTACGAATGGTAACAATTTTTATTGGTAGAAAATGCCTATACTTAGGGAAAAGTTTACGCACAATAATTATTGTTTGTTAAATGGCAACTTGTTTATATGTATGCTTCCTATTCACGAAATATTTTTATTTAGAAGCATTCGGACTGTAATACAGTTTCTCTGATAAATATATATTAATGGTTGTTTTATCCAAACACTTCTCTTAGATGCACACTGAGACCTGTTTCATACCGAACGTTATAGTATGGAACGATATCGTTTTGTCCCAGTAGTATGCACTTTTATATGAGAACCTCCGATGGTTTTTGACTATCTCGATACTCAGAGGGTTAAAAGGTGCCCATTTCCTTATTATAATGAGCACCAACTACATTTTACCCATAAGGCTACACTATCGGGATGTACCTTGAGCAATGCAGTAATCTGACTGACATTAAAAGGCCTTCGGGCCGGTTTCTATAGTAAATCTCGATTCCCGCACCAAAACGGATGACCTCACTTGATTGCTGATCAGAGTACATCGATCGAAAACGGAAAAAAATGGATCGAAGATGCAAATATTGCTCAAGATGATCAGCTAATAAAATAACACCATGCCAGAAACCAAGTTGTATCTTACAAAGATATACAATGGCCGCCATATGAAATATATTCATTGAACATTTTTACACACCGTAGTAACATTTTTACTATATGTAACATTTTCCCAGGGTCTAGTTGTACTATTCCCAGGAGATATTCCCAAAATCAATAGCAAAAATGGCTGCCAGTAAACAAAATTACAGCACAAGTTATTTAATTTTAGAAAATGGATTATTTAGCATAAGTTAATCGAGGTACGACTGTAAGAATTATGTAGGTTTAACTTCAAACACTTGTAGTATTCAAAACGAGTGAATAGATGTAATGTTTACGTCTTTAAATACCATACTATTTAACAACTTCAGACTTGAAATCACTCGTAACCAAAACATATTACTTTCCTCTTTTAAAGGCAAAGCTCTGGCTGCCTTCCTTTAAATAGACCAATATGACAACGATTATACAATAAAATGAGCAATCGAGATGTTTGCAATGAATAAACGTGGTTGTCCTTTTAGTGTGAAATCTTTAATGTAGACTCCCATCACTGTCCCTTTAATGTAGACTCACAACTCTATCGCGATTTACAGAATGTCCATACAGAATGTCCATTTTTAAGATTTTCTAGTAGCGGGTGATATAAATAAAGAATGGTACCCACACGCTGCGCTCGATGTTTTGCAGAGCATGGACCTGTCACATTCGTAACAAAAGGCGGCTTAACCACACCGGCTTGGCCGAGTTAACAGGCGACAGTTACCAATACACCATTTATTTGGTAGTTCTCCCTACCAAACTCTTTATCCTTGGCCTTTTTTGTCGGAGGCAGGTTTTCAAACTGAGCCTGTTCTTTGGTTGTCTCCATTAGAGTATTTTTCCTCTCTATCCGAGAGAGTTCGCCAACAACTCTCTCAAGGACCTTTCCATGTTAGTGAATGGCCCTTGTGTTAGAATTGATGGCCTCAACCAACCGGCAAATCCGATAGTCATAGTTATTTGGTTCTGCTCTGGTAGTTTTGGGGCTTCCTCTGTTTGGCTGACCTTTACTGCCTCAATACATAAAGGTCCTTTCTTGGCTGACACAATTTCGAGGGCCTCATCTTGAAGAGGGGTGGGAACCGATGCTTGTCCCACATTGCTGTTTCCTGCTGTCTTGACAGGCAGGCCAGGTCTGCAGCTGTTAGGGTTACTAATGTGTTAGTGTCTTTGGTGGCAGTACTAAGATTTGGTGGCTACAGATTGGTCGTCTGTACCAGGAGCTCCCATTGAAGATGAATGGGCCAGAAGTTCAGAACAGGAGTCTTGAGTTGAAGGGCTAGATCTGGCTGGATAAGAGGGACCACTGGAATGGATTGTTTCTGAACTTGATATACTGCCGGCTGGGTTAAAGTGTTCGAAGATGGAAATGAAGCTATTTCTTGTTGGTATATGGAAGGATGCAGGTTTAAAGCGCTTGTAGGGAGAGACAAAGAATTACTGGTTGGTACATGGGTATATCACTCGCCGAGATCGATGCAGGCACCGCTAGCTGGTATAAGCTGTGCACAGATGTGGACTGTGGGGGAATAGATGAAGTGGAAGTCTTGCAAACAGCAGTGGGACAGACTGGCAGAAGAGGTAGCATTGGTTATTGTCAGTACCCAAGGCAGATTATGATGGTTGACCTACTGAATATTCGGAAGAAAGCAGTGCTGATGTTGTAGGTGTGTGACTTCACTCAGTTGTTCGTCTTGGCCTGAGATGAGATCGTCTTCCAGGTCGCCTTGGTTGCCACTGGTATGATTTCTCCTTACTGAGTGATTGTAACAAAAGCTGGTTCCAGCGCCCTTCTCAGCACCGTGCTATAGCCGGGTATTCACCTCTTCCTCACGGTGAGGCGCATATTTAACTATACGGTTCAACAACTTCTGTTGTTTCTTGGTCCTGAAACTACACAGTGTGCAATGAAAGGGTGTAAGGTCAAGGGGCATATGGTGTTTAAGGACATAGGCCACCATTCTGTAGTGCCGGTCTCTCTTCCCACATTGTATGCATTCGTACGCCAAACCTCTATTTTTGTACTTTGCTTACAATACTGGTCTCTGCAAAATAGGGGAACGAATAGATTGTAAGAAGCTTGCACACACTACCTTTGCTCGAAAAATACATGGAGTTGGACCTATGACACACGCGATTGTTAATCTGATTCAGCTGTATAGACATCTAGAAAAGGAAGTCCTATAACGTACCCGATGAAAATCTTTTTGTACTTCATAGAGAAAAATGAATTCACTATAAAAATATGTCTGTAATGTTGTCAGTCAGTGAATTTTTTTAATAGAATGTCAAATTATGGTCTATCCATTCTTATTGCTCATTAAGTGACGAAGAACTTGGGACAAATGGAATATCTGAATATTTTATTAGAGAAACAGGAATGATAAAAGCCGCCCTTAAGTATTTGAGTATTACTTTGCGCTAAGAATTGTTGGTAGAATGGGTCGAATTCCAACAACAATTCTTAGCGCTAAGCAAAACTTAAGAACTTAATGCGAATTTCATTACCTAGTTTCTGTAATAAAAATACCCAAATGTTTCATTTTTTTATCCTTTATTGTTAGTTATTAATGAAATCATTTATTTCAACTTATTCGTGTACTTTAATATTTCATAAAATAGTAATGGTGAAAGGTGTATCTACCTAGTTTTAGAATTAAAGTATTACTTATTGATGGTGGAATTCGAGCCTGATGATATTACGAACGCCATATTGAGGACAGACATGACAACTGTAAATCCTCTTGGAGTTTTACTGCGAAATGGTTTTGCCAGACATACAGAAGACGAAGGTCATATTCTGTGAGGGCACCTATGGCATTGTGGCACATTGATACCTATCACAAGCTTATCAGGTTTGTAGGAAATTGAACAAGACAATATTCGAACAATACACCTTTCAGTTTCTTCTTTTCTTTTTTTTAGAATTTTAAAATTGATTTTCCATCTGAGCTATTTCGTCTCAACTGTCAAATCATTCTGTATATTGGACAGCTCATGTGTTGTCATAATATTCAAATTGCAAAGTTAATGCTACTCATAGCACTAACTCAAAATGTCTCATTACTGTTAATAATCAAAGGTTTTATTATCTTGTTTTGATATCTGAATTCTTACAGCTGTTTCAGATTAGAAATGAAATTCTTCCGTATAGTTACAGGTGTTGAAGCTAAAGAAAGTGGTAATCCAACCTTTGTTGAGTGAAGCGAACATTTTATTCCACATTTAAATGTTGTATTGTCTTTTATTGTAATATGTTCATAATAGAGAGCATATTTACAAATTTTGCAAAAAAAGCATAAACAAAGACCTAAAAAAATGATACATTTACTTATATCTTACTTTAATTATGACAATATTATTTTATATTATGTTTTCGGAAATAATTGATAGATTTACTCCCTATCATGAAGGTATTATAACTAGAGATGCCCATATGGCATCGCGCTCAGCTATTCTCAGTGCTGGTATATAAAACTATCATTTTCATTCTACCAAAAGCTCTACCAATAATATAACATTTTTTCCTTTACCCTCAAGGAATAGTATGCACTTTGACATAAGCAAACCCCAGATATAAAGAAATAAAACGATGCAACATTTTGACAAAATCCATGAAATAAGTCTTACAAGTGGAGGTGATTGTTATAAACGTGTATTCTTAGATTCAAAGCGATATGTCAATGGGTTAGGAGGAAAGAATGGGTGGTTCAAAAAATTTAACCGAAATTCAAGAAAATTAAAATTGCAGCTTTTTGACAAATTCCATGAAAATTATGTCCTGCGATGGTGATGGTCATAAACATGTATTCTTAGATTCAAAGCAATATTTAAATGCGTTAGGAGTAAAATTTAGGTGGTACCAAAAACTTAAGTCAAAAAGGGAGAATAATTTGGGCAAAATCCTTGACAGAGTTATGTCTTCTTGCCTACACGAGAAAATGGTGGTTATAAACATTTTCTTTTAGTTCTCATGCCTAGAAGTGCATGTGATTATCATAAATAAGTACTCCAAGTTTCAAAGCAACGTAGTATCTCACTTATTCAGAAAAAAATGTGGTGATACGAATACTTAACCAAAATCGTGACGCAATGTCAGGGTGAGTAGGATAGCTCTCTTTATATAAGTATATAGTCGAGCTAAATAAATAAAACACAAAATACACATTTTAACCAATTTCGTAAGCAATACGACCTTTAAGTATATGGAAACTATCTTACAAAAAAAAAACCACTCAATTTCTTGACAGTAATTTTCAAATGAGTGATGGATGCGATTTCCTTGTATCTGGTTCTAATAATGTCCCGACGACGTCACAAAGGCCTTATAGTATCACACGGCGCGGAACACAAACACCAATTATATTGGACATAGTTTGGACATAATGACACAATAAAACACCATGGAAATTATCTTTGACTATATATCTAACAACTCCTTAACAGAATGTGGTTACTTTGTAATATTTTAATAATGACACACAAAAATCCTACTATGTGTCTCAAATAAACATTTTACATATGGTACGATAGCCATTTTTGTCCTTGATTTAGTAAAATGAAAGTCCCATGTGTATTTAACATATATCTCACTGTGAAAGACCCCATAGCACTGTGTTTAAATGCTTTTGGGAAACTGATATTTTTGTAACCTAATTGCGGTAAGGTAAATTACTGTGTAGCAATAAATAACCATGGATATTACACGTTTACAACATATCTTTTCGAAATCCCTTATGAAAGTTTACTTTCCTAACTAAATGATCAATAATTGGTAGCATACTGAAAGCTATGGGGATTTCACGAAATTTAAATCCTTGATTTTCTAGGAAATAATGTATAAAAGGAAGATAATATAACGATTTGCCCCACTTACAAGTTACAATTCACCTCAAATTAGTAATGATTTGCCCCATATTAGTGACGATTCGCTGTACTTTATCAACATCATATAAAGCATGGCATTATTTTAAATCATGTACTGTGAAAATGTACATTTTTGTATTAATCTGGTTTTATGTTTCATATTTTTACATGTATCATTTCGTTTGAAAAAGATACACATTAATACAATCAATTAACTTGGTGAAAATAATGTTTCCGTGTGATTAAATTAATTTCAATACGGATTGCCCATTTATTTTCTAAACAAAGAAAATGTCATACACTCGTTTCAAAGTAAATGGTCAAAAAGATGTTTCATAGGATGATTTTTAAAGTGGATCAATCATTATTAGATTTAATACTGATAACAAAATTAAAAAAAAAAAAAAAAAAAGAAAACAAAAAAAAAACACACACACACACACAAACAAAATGTTTTCTTTTCAAATGTTTATCTTACATATGCAAGAGAACAAACATTCGACTTAAGCATTTCACCAAGTAAATGATTTTAAACATACCTAATATTATATTTAATTAATGTGTGGGGAATTTTCCCTTAAGTGGGGAGAGTCGTTATGTCGTGAATAGTGAATCGGGGGAATATTTTCTCGTTACTAATTCGAAAGGAATATTATCATGTATCAAGCTTACAAATTGAAGCAACCAAATCCAGCTCTTTGTGCAAATATACTTTTAATTTATTCCTAATTCTGCTAGACCAATAGGTCACATTTTCAAATTATGACATAACCAATGAATATGCAGATAATGTAAAACAAACAGATTTCCACTTTCATTTTCACTATATCCATGTACTGTCAAATCAATCCTTAACACTTGCCTCTCACAGTGTGACCATACGTAGTTTATGACATCATTTTAAGCTAACGCGTAAAGCACATTTTGCATCGATTCAGAAGGAAAAAGTTGTATTTTATTTCTTTATTAATTTTATTAGAATATAGCTTATACGAAGCGGAAAATTGTGCCCTACGCATAAACTTCTTTTTTGTCAAATGTACATTTTTTCTTAACATTTGGGAAAACCTTCAGAGTTCGTGAAATTTTGTTTGCTAACACGTAAAGCACGTCGCTGATAATGTTTTCCCGAATGTCTGGAAATACTAAACATCTGACAAAAGAATCATTCGGACTCTTATGTAGTGCATAATATTCCACTTCGCATGCGCTACATTCCATCAAATTTGGTGAAGGAATAAAATACATACAGCAGTTTGTTTGTTTTCGAATCCATGCAAAATATGCTTTACACGTTAGCTTAAAATGATGTCATATACCACGTGGTATGGCCACGCTGTCTCAGTGTCAACACAAAACACCTGCAGTCGTTTCGACCAGTGGGGAAAACTAGAAGGTAAAGACACGGCCGTTTCCCCACCCATTCACAGTTCCCTTACGGTGCGGAGGCAATGACTGCGATTGACCACTGTAGAATGGCTCAATATTTACCACTTCCGACGATATACTGTGTATAGCTTGAAAGTAACATGAAACTTATAAGTTAATTACAGCGATAAAACGTGCTAACAAACGAAGGGACACAACTGATCGGAAATGATTTAGGTAAGAACGTCATTGCCGGTGATATTTATCTTTCGTGAAAACTACGAATGTGCGCCATGTGTCGTGCAAATTTGCAATTGACATTATGCTTACTTTTAACTTGCTTAGTGGCTGATTGCATCTTCCATATTGTGTAATCGCACCGTGTATTTTGTTCTGGGAGAATTGTAACTGTGCAAAATGTTGAAATAATTCATTAGTTTACGCTACATTGTATTGTCATTTAGCTTAATGAAATTATGATATTGACATCAGGGTCTAAACAGTATATATGTTATAACTTCTAGCAAGCATGGTATACAACATTGTCAACAAGCTTGGTGAAAGTGCAAGCATGCATAATGACTGAACCTGTAAGCACTATATACAGCAGTGTCAATGAGTAAACTGTAACAGAAATTCTTACCCAAGTAGCATTCCAAAGTATAGAAATCTTCAGTTGGTAACATCATTATAGACTATGACTACAAGACGGTAATATCACGCGTCATTACAATAATGTGCGGTTGAGAGGGCGCTTTACATTAAAACCATACCCATTACCTTAATCGAATTTAATGCCGAATATCTTTTTCGAAGATATTTATTGATATTATTATTATGATTATGATTATTTTTGTTATTATTTATTAATACTTATTTATTAGTATGCGCTGAAATCGATAGATAGAGAGCATATCGTCTGTTTACCTGCGAACAGCTATATTAGCCATATTACTTGAAAACAATACAAGGTGTTAATATTGATGTTAAATTGAAATTATACACACGGTAACGTGTAAAAAGTATCAGTCACTTCGACGTTCAGACAGGGTGTCTAAAACTGCCCCGGTATAAATGTCTGGTATTTTAGTGGTAGTTAACCGGAATTGGGTTGATTAATATGCATTTTTATTTGATGAAGTCATAGCTTACATCATCGATTGTCCACAAACTTAATTACGATTATTTGTAAGAAAGGCTAGGGACTAACCCCTGATATGAAAAGGGTAAGTGTTGATTTGTTTCAAGTGAGGCATTCAATTTCTGAAATAGAAATTTCACGAACTACGCTTTTGATCATCGTTTATTTAGCGGTTTGAAGACATAAATATTCTGTTGAAGATAAACGCAGAGTTGTAATGCAAGTCTGTCAACAGAGGATAGACGTGTTTCGCATAAGAAATTTGTGGTCACAGAGGTCAACAGAAAAAGGCGCCTAGCATGGTGTTGTGGCAAGCGGAGATAGACTGTTAAACATTACTGGAAAAAAGTAATCTTCTCTAATGAAAGTAAGATCATGAAAAGGAACGATGAGCGTGCTTAAACTTTAAGGAAAAAAAACAACAACAAAAAACAGAAGATTATTTCCGGGCCCCGTGCCATCCAAAGTTTAGTCATGATACGGGGATGTATTTGTTGTACGGACGCTTACACATGTTGATTGCAATATTAATGCTACAACGTATCAGCCGATACTTGACGACAACTTGTGGCCTAAGTTGCATAAAGGAGAGACGATTTAAGAAGATTTTTCAAGTCCCTCTGCACCGAGCAATGGAATGGAATAAAACAATGAGTTGGCCTGCACAATATCCCGACATAAACATTATAGAAAATAGATGGTTGTTTATCAAAAGGCACTTGCCTGGAAGTGCTGGGAATGTCAAAACAACAGTCTCTACCGCATTTTGTGCTGCAATTATCAGTTTTGTTTGACATGGTAAACAATCAAGAGACTTAACTCTTCAATATTAATAAGAAAGTGTGTCGGAATTGTCTCCCTTCTTTCATTTTGGCACAAAGGAGCGGAACCCTTTGTTTTCGACTGACATGTGATGTATAGTCAGAATTGGTGTCGTACGTTCTGTATCAAGTATTCAAAACAAAGCCTACACAAATTAATCCTCAGTCATCGAAATTTATTAACAAAAATGTTCGCCTCTCTCGACGTTGAATCTTTTATCTCTAAATCACTAAGGACGGTCAATCTCATTATAAACGTGTATTTGAAGGATCATACATGCTGTATAAATATGTTGTATTACGCACGTTAAAACTAGATTTGCGTCATCAAAATATTTCTCGCACAAAATCAAAACCGACTATTCATCGCAGTATTATAGATTCTTCGATCTTAGTTTAACGGATTCATCTGCTTTAAACCTCTGGAATTGATTGCGCATAAAACACAGTCCAATTCAAGTCCTAATCAGTGCGTAATTAGGTTTATTGGTTTTTGTTCATTTTCAGTTTCGTTATCGTTGTTTGTTCTTCGCAGGAGATTGTGATTGGGAAAAGTATCATTCAAGTTTGTTTTTTTTAATAACTGGAATAATGTTGGTGGAAATATATCACAGTTGATAACATACTGCAAAATGCTGAATCATGTTTTTTCCTAAATGACTTAAATAATGTTGATAGAATATATAATACTATGTCAAGTACTACAAAACATCAAATCGATTTTCTCCATAGTCACGTAGACAATGGTGAAGGAATATAAGATATTATGTCAGATATTGCAAAACTCATATATTTGGACAACCTCACTTATTTCCTTTTCTTATTACCCGTTCCATTGGTTAGAATATATTTTGCTTAAATATGGTGTTACTGTCTTTAATAGTTTTGCAATGATATCATCATTTTCAGTAGTAAACAAAAAATAAAACGTTAAGGCTCATATTTTCTTATTCCTCTAGATTCTCAATGTATTATACGTAACATGACGATAATGTACGTTTAAATACACGTGTAAATAATTTGTTGGTGAAAAAAAGGTACACCACAAACAGCCAGGCTTTGACTATCAATCGATGTTTCAGACAGAGTCTGGAGACTTCATGCAGGTTCTGGTGAAATGGTACACTTACTAATATGTCTTCTATAATGTTATATAACATCAGTTTACACCAGCAACGCGTGACTAAATAATGCGGTAATTTGGTAATGGTGGTGCAAGCAATTAACCGGTATCATTGATTTCCCAAATAGAAACACCATTGTTTCAGTATTGAGATGGTTTGAATGTTCCTCTTCTTCGTTCTTTGAAGGATACTAGTGCTACAATTGTTCATATAGTTTATTTTCAAATCGATTTCAACCTGCTTACTTTCGTCCCCTATTGTTTCCTTTTCTGCATTTGTTCAGAAGAATTTTCCACAATTTGGCTTTGCAAAACGTGTTCTGAAGAAAAGTAGATTCAAGATAATTTAATGAAACAACGTGAAATGCAACTTCCTTAAATACCTTCATCCTTTTTTATCGAAAACCTCTCAGAAAATCCGATATGAATCAGACATGAAAGCTAGAAGAATGTTTTGTGTTTCTTGATTTAATTAAAGAAACAACTAAAAAAAATAAATAAAAAAAAATTGGCAAATTGTGATAGATGAGTTACAGTTGCTATGGCTTTATCGGTTGTTTATAAACGGCTGTGAAATTGATAAAATGCTTGAGATATGCATATGTTGCCCGCGAGTGTACAGTAATGGGTTGCGTAGATTATTATTTTTCCTGTGTTTTGTTTTTCAAATATATGACATGAGTTCAAAACAAGATCGGCCTTAGGTATTTTGTCGCCCATTCGAACACGTTAGTTTTCTTTGGATGCTTTGGTTTCTTCCCATTAACGCCACCTGCAAAGCCATTGACTTTTTTTTCTGTTTATCTTTGAAAATATTGTATGAATTAGAAATAGATACATATACTCATGTCAATTCAGAATTAAGGAATTTCAGTACATTGGTGTCAAGGCCAGAGTCAAATAATGCCTTTTGAATAACAAAGATACATTTATACCTTGTCAGACATATACCTTCTTGACAATGAGTATTCTCTACCGATGGATATCCTGGGTTATAACGCAGAGACAGGTGCGTAGATATATGTGTCATAAAGCAGCCTCTCTCTGATTTGCCGCTGTGTCTTTTTGTCCAATTCAAATACCTGGTGGAAAGTTTTTTACGATATTTTTACAGTGAATCTGTCCTGCCTTTAAGTTAACTGGATGAATGCCGGGAGCTCCCGGCAGCAACGTTTCTTTTTATAATACAGTTGAAAGAATTGACGAAATGATATATCAAAAACATATATTTGTTACTAAAGGTTAAATTACGTTGAGTGATTCATGATATAAAATTCCTCTATTTTTAGAAAATGTAAAGATCGATGTATACAAAAATGTCCAATGGTGACATGCAAGTATTGTCGTTAATTTTTTTAATTTTTTTTTCAAATTTAATGAAATTCTTCGCACGCGACGCTAAGCAGAGCGCTGCGATAAATCCACAAAAATTAATATATAAACGATAACATATGTACAAATTGTCACTCTGAGTAGTGTAGGGTGGCAGTATGGTACCCTCGGTACCATAATTTTTTTTTATGGTACCGAGGGTACCATACTGCCACCGAAAATTTATGGTACCGAGTCGAAAATTTATGGTACCTTGAGTATATACGAAAAAAGATTTATGGTACCGTATGTTGCATGTAATAAAAAACATTTCCTACCTGTTAGATCTAACTAGGATGACTTAAGATCTGATAGAGAAAAAGAGTATGCATACCAAACATTCCAATGACGCGATATTGTCATTTTGACGTCATGTTTTATTTCTTAGTTAAAGGAGGACCACATCTTAACGTTATGTAAGTTAAAGGGGGATTGACAATTGTAAAATGTCCTTTCGAGACATTTGGGTTGGCCCTGAAAAGGGCCGTTTTGTTTCTTATTAATTGTGGTCCATACCACACGTTGTACAGTCCCATCCCATCACATATCTCTTCATCCATCCTGCAAGGAGATACAAATGACAACGGGTTAGATTCTTGTCACCTATGAAGTTCAGGCTGTCTCCCGATCCCTGTAGTAGGGTAGATGGTACATCTTCAAAGGTAACTGACTTAGGGAGATCTCCCCTTTCTATAAGAGTGAGATATTGATCATACACCTCAACTCGGTCGTGATAGCTGCCTGGGTCGTAGCTGGGATTGTCGAGGAACAATTTTAGCAATACATACGCGTGTACGGTCTCATGTTTCAATCATGAATAATAAAGTATAGAGTATGTGCACTGTTTTATAGTACCGGATTGACCTACTTTATTTATCGAGTGTTGGCGCACACCAATCAGAGAACGTTATTTTTCATCCAATAAAAAAAAAATGATGTGTTCGACCTTGACCTGGAGTGGATTGACCTACTAACCTACTTTTTCTTGACTATAAATTGTGTAATGCTGTGTATGTATTCATTCTTCACCATGACGTGCAAGGAAGGCGTTACGAAAGGAGAAGAAAGTGGAAGTCAAGGAAGGGGGTATAAAGGAAGAGGGTGTAAACATGTACCCGAGTTTACCCCTTTTGCCATTGTACCCGGATTTGTCAGGGTTTGACCTGGCATATCCAGAAGACAGCAGGCATTACTGGCGGTATTTATATTTGAGTGAGTGCTAGACACTTCTCAAAAATAACGGTCCTTTTCAGGACCATTACAATGATGTAGAAAGGATAACTAATACAATTGTCATATGATTTTTATTGTGTTTAACACCAAACATGTGTCATACAGCAACAATGAATTAAACGTGGGTCATACAGCAAATAATGAACATAACACAACTTTGTTTTTGAGTCTAGTGTTCAAATGTCACATTTTTCGCTTCTTAGCTGGTCGGTTACACTCTGTACTGCTTGTTGATGGGTGAGCCTCAGGACACACGATGCATGTGTTGACGCTTCTCTTGCGTTTCTTGGGTTTTACGGTAGGTTTCTCCAACTCAGAGGCAGCCTCTAGCAGATCAACATCACTGTCCGTCTGTGGCACTGTCTCAACTACGTCCATTTTCTGCATTTCACTGTCCGCCTGTGCGTTTACTGTAGGTACAGTACTATTCATCCCTTTCTTAGGACAAGCGGATGCAAAGTGGCCTTGTTCGTGACAGCTGTAGCACACTGCAGGTTTTGGGAAATTAGAAACAAAATGCCCCGGTTCATGACAACGGTAGCACACCCGTACTGTTTGAGGTGCTTTCTTCGTACATGCCGATGCATAATGCCCCTTTTCCTGACAGCGGTAGCATGTCACTTGTCTTTCTGTTTCTAGTCTGATCAGCTTGTCACTGATAGCTTGTAGTTGTCATTTCACCCAGAACTCAAATGTATTGCAGGTCATTCTGAAGAGAGCAGTCTGAATCAGGTTTGAGAGTGATGAAGTGGACGGGTCACACCGCACTTTATAGGCCTGAGATCAGGTGGGCGGAGCTTAGATGTATAAAAAAAGCTTTGCTCACTTACTTATAATCACAACGATGTCGAGTAGTGAAGAAAGCAGCGATGATGGGCCACCTGCAAAAAAGACCAAGAGTGATATACGGGAATATTATTCCATACAGCCACGGTCACAGAGAATTTCAAGAAAGTTTAAAACGAATGGCCACGTGTACGATGTTACTTTTGAAAGATATAAAAAACCGTTTGAATTTACACATCAACTTTTCAATGACATGGTGAAACAGTTATACAGAGAAGCACGGGTCAATGACAACGATCAAATTCGTATCTCCATAAATCATCCTGACCTAGCATTTGGTATCCACATTCCGTTCGGGAATGCAACACACATTTCAGGAGATACGCTGTTGAACGAAATAGAAAAAGTATCACAAAGCAACCACAAGTTTGAGATTCATGACGGGCATCTTCAGTTAGAAATGACATATGTCATTATGCCTGAGGGAGGTGGTGAAAGAAGAAGAAAGAGAACATTTGGATCGCACATGAACATTGAGAACATGTCCAAAGTCAAACGAAGTATGGTAAAGATAGACAATGCTCACGACAGTATGTGCTTGGCACGATTAATTGTGGTGGGGATATGTAAACACAATAAAACGGACGATACAGCCTGGAAGAAGCGATGGAATTTGATGAGACAATCTTCAAAATTACTTCAAAGCCAAGAAGCCAAGACATTGTTAGATAGTGTGGGCATTAGTCCAAATCAACCTTGTGGTATAGAAGAATACAAGAAGATTCAAGCCCACCTTTATCCAGACTATGTGATCAAAGTGTGGCCACAATTTGAGAAAATGGACGTGTTGTTCAATCACCCACCTCTGACAGACAAAAGCAAAGTGATTCACATTTATTATCATGATAAACATTATGATTGCATTACATCGATCACTGGTTTCCTGGGATGCAGCTACTTCTGTGAACACTGTAACTACGGTTATAACAACAGAGAATCTCACTTGTGCAAGAACATTTGTCTGTGTTACGCCTCGACACTATGCCCAAAAGAAGGATTCTTTCCATGTGGTCACTGTGGTAGAACATTTCATAGTCAGAAATGTTTTGATCAGCACAAAGCGAAACCAGGAAAATCTACAAAAAACATCTGTGAAAGTGTATGGAATTGCAAGACCTGTGGTCAAATGGTTGTGGGCACAAAGAAGAACCATCTCTGTCCTGGCACTACGAAATGCAGGTATTGCAAGATAGTTGTGGATGCAGAACATAAGTGTTATATCCCCACGTACAAAGAACCAGAGAACATGAAGTCACCGACTGTACCTTTCATCTTCTTTGACTTTGAGTGCCGATTTGATTTGGGTGAACATATACCAAACTTTTGTGTTGCTCAGCGTGCTTGTGGAGACTGTATGTGTCAATCCATGAAAAGCCCGTGTCAGAAATGCGAAGCTGTGGATGAGCCTAGAGAAAAAATATTTCGTGGTAACAACACTTTGTCAGAATTTTGTGCATGGCTGTTTCAACCCAGGCACAAAGGTACCACAGTGATTGCTCACAACTCACAAGGATACGATGCACAGTTTATTTTGAGGCACTTACTGACACATGATACAGTCAAACCAGAATTGATCATGAATGGAAGCAAAATTCTAATGATGAAAGCCCATCAAGTGAGATTCATCGACTCACTGAGTTTTCTCAACATGCCTTTGTCCGATTTCCCCGACACGTTTGGATTTACTGAGATGGCAAAAGGATGGTTTCCATTTTATGCCAACACGGATGAATACCAAGACTACATTGGAGACTATCTCCCCGTACATTTTTACAGACACAACAGCATGAAACCTGACAAGAGAGAAGCGTTTCTGAAATGATACAATGCAAAAGTGGCACAAAAGGCTGTGTTTCACTTTCAGTTAGAAATGCAAAAGTACTGCAAATCAGATGTGGACATCTTGAGACGAGGTTGTGGAGAGTTTAGGAAAGAACTGTTGGCCAGTGACCAAATTGATCCGTTCCTGGAAGCGACCACTCTAGCTCAAGTGTGCAACAAAGCTTGGTGTAAAAATTCAATGCCTCCAAAGACCTTGGCTGTAATCTCTGATGACGGGTATCCAAACAAAACTCGATACTAAATCAAAGGGATTCGTTGGATAGAAACAACTGCTTCCATTGAGAATAAGCACATTCGCCATGCATTAAATGGAGGTGAAGTACAGATTGGACCCTATTACGTTGACGGATTCCACAAAGAGACGAACACCGTATACGAATTCATGGGGTGCTTGACACACGGATGTCCAAAATGTTACCCAAGGAGAGACAGTGTGAACGGTTACACACTTCAAACTATGGAGCAGTTATACAATGCCACAAAATTTCGGCTGAAAGACTTGGCACAACAAGGTTACAACACAGTTGTAATGTGGGAATGTGACTTTGATCAGAAATGCAAGATTGAACCAGAATACAGAGATACTGTGAACCGTTTTTTTCCCTTCCAAGAACCTATTATACCTCGGGATGCTTTGCTTTGTGGACAAACCAATGCCGTTCAATTGTACCATGAAGTGGATACAACCACCAAGGAAGAAATCAAGTATGCTGACATTTGCTCACTGTATCCATTTGTGAACAAGTACAAAGCATACCCCGTGGGACATCCCAACATCTTTAGTCAAGAGATGATTGATATAAAGAACATTGGAATGTACAAGGGAGTCATCAAATGTCGTGTATTGCCACCACAAGATCTGTGGCTACCAGTCCTACCTATTCACTTTAACAAGAAAATGATCTTTACACTGTGCCGTACCTGTGCTGAGGAAGAGTGTGAAAAATGCAATCATACTCTGTACAAACGCATGTTGACAGGTACCTGGACCCATGTGGAAATAGCCAAAGTTCTTGAGGTAGGATAGCAATTGGTAGACGTCTTCCACATCTGGCACTGGGACACATGGAGTAAAGATGTGTATAAACAGTATATTAACAAATACTTGAAATTGAAACAAGAAGCAAGTGGTTACCCTAATTGGGTAAAAACAGAAGATGATGAAGCCCGCTTTAAACAGAATTACTTTCAGATAGAGGGTATCTGGCTCGACAACGTGAAAAAGAACAAAGGAAAAAGAGCGTTTACCAAAACCATGTTGAACTGCTTGTGGGGTAAGAATGCACAAAACAATGTTCAAACCAAGACTGAGTATGTGACTAAGGTGAACCGGTTGTATGACCTACTCTCCGACCGTCATGTCACTGTGCATTTTGTCGAGATTTTCGATCATGACAACTTCATGTTGGTGAATTACTCGGATGAAACAGACGCAAATACAGCCCCATTCATCTTCAAATCCAGTGGTAGCTGCCTTCGGTACGTCCTATGCTCGACTTGAACTTTACACCCAGTTGGAAAAACTTGGAGATCGGGTACTGTATTTTGACACAGACAGTTGTATGTACATCTATGACCCTGACAAGCACAACATTCCAATTGAAGATAGTCAGTTGGGAAAGTGGACGGATGAAGTACCACATGGACGCATTGTCAAATTCGTGGCATTAGGGCCAAAAAACTATGGGTATGAATATATCGATGAAAAAGGAAATCGACATCAGAAATGCAAAGTAAAAGGCATCACTTTGGATTACAATGCTAGTCAGAAAGTCAATTTTCAGACTATGATCGACTGTGTACAAGATCGCGAACATTACAAAACAGTCATCGAATATGAATCCCGAATCAAGAGACATAGAAATCGCAAAGTGATCAGTGAGACACAGACCAAGACGTTCCGCTCGGTGTATACAAAACGCGTGGTCATGGACAAATATAGGACACAGCCGTACGGTTACCAACCGTCATTACCAGTTGGCTTGTGATCGTGTGCATAGCCTGAACGGTGGTGGAAACATACGGAGATTCACGATGAACACTCTACCAGTAGAAATGCAACAGATGATCTACAGACATCTAGTTGAAGCTAATAAGAAACCTGCTGCATTTTGCAACAAGTTATTATTTACTTGGGCACAGCGCATTGGAAACAGAATAATTCACCAGACGATGGAGGATCCCTCCTGTTTAAACCAAGTTTATGATATCTTTAGTGATGTACGAGAGCGTGATCTTCCAAGCAGCTATAAAAGTTTGTTCATTCAACGGATTTTTGCCATTTACAACCTGCTACGCAACCTGATCTCTGACGTGTGGTACATATACATTGATACCCTAAACATTGATACAGTGGAGAAACTGAACCGTTTTGATGAGCGTATGTATCTCAGATTTGCGATTAACTACCGGAACGACACACCAGAGGATATACGTGCCATTTTACTGACTCCAGAACCTATCATTTGTGCACAAGTGTTTAACATTTTTGGTAAACAGTGCGCCGCAATATTCAAACAAAAGAGGCCAAATCCTAGTGAACAGTTCTTTCAAGATCCCGATTTCAACAACTTAGAAAGGTTTGAGTTGGGAGACGAATCCCTCTGGGACACCTACAAAATAAGATACTACGCAGAGTACTTGCAAGACGAATGAGAAGTCAAAAAATGGAAAATACTTCACTACAGGAAAAAAAAACATAACTCCAATTCGGAATCCATGGCGTAGAGCTGTGTTATTGGCTGTGCGTGTACTTGGAATTCAATCAGAACAGGCGTTAAGGCAATCCGAGGAACTGTTTGACGAAGTACGCATGGCTTTAAAAGCTATGGGATATACCATGATATTGCCGGAATGGATGATGTATAAAGAAAGACTGATTCATGATGTGTGTCATAGTTTACATTTTTGACTGATGTTGTTCAAGTGTTTATTTGCTATGATGTATAAAATAAAATGTTGTCATGTCAATGCTGTTATTATTTCTTGGACCATCATGGAAAGTAGTTTACTTTTTCAACATCCTAGTAACATTTTCATCTCAGGACCAAGTGGTTCAGGAAAGGCTCAATTTGTAAAAAAACTTATTGAGTACAAAACCGATTTATTTCATGTGGTACCACAACACATCGTCTGGTGTAACAAAGAATGGCAAAGTGCCTACGCACAGTTACAAGAACGTGAAGCTATCAAATTCATTCAGGGTATCCCTGAGGATGATGAAGAGATAGTAGACGATACAACCTTACCACACCTCGTCATATTTGATGATATGTTAGGAGAAAAAGATGAGGAGAAAATTAAATTATGGTTCACACGAAAGAGACACCATAGAAATGCCACTGTCATTCACATCACACAAAACATGTTCCAACAATCCAAGGCTAGTCGTACCATCAGCTTGAATGCACACTACATGGTATTATTTCAAAACACAAGAGATAAAGGTCAGATCAAAACACTTACGAACCAAATACAACTACCCCATTTGTTGATGGCGTATCAAGATGCAACCTCTACACCACATGGATATCTTATCATTGACTTTCATCCAAGAACACCCGAACTGAATCGTTTAAGAACAGATGTGTTCCATCGGTGGGTAACAGGTGAAGATCGAGGACCAATCGTCTACACTACAGTATAAAATGACTGGAACATGACACCCGATCATCATTAAGGATACAGCTACCATGGAAAACACACCACATACAGTGATCAAAGCTCTAGAATCGTTGAGTCGGGAAAAGAACCCAACGAAACGACAAGAGCTGGTAGAATCAGGATTAACAGAGATGGTGAAATGGTTCACCTTAGCTGCACGACTCATCTTAGAGAAAAAAGCAACCGTGCCAAAACAGACGATGAATTTTTTTGGAACGCAACAAAGACATTTTAAGGCAGTTAGCTGATCAACATGTGGATCTCACCACAAAACGACAACTTATTTTAAAACCTGGCGGTGGAGGTTTCCTTGGGGGCACCATCATTCTTACCCTGCTTCGATGGAACGGGACCAAAGCTGTGAGAAAATTTGGTCCAGTAGCAAGAAAGCAACCACCCAAACGAAAGTCACCAGCCAGGAAACGGTCACGACAACAACCACGAAAACAGTCAACAAAACGCAAGTCACCAGTAAGGAAACAAACAAGGAAGAAGCAGGCATTGCCTCATGACCGATTTGTCACTGTAAGAAGAAAACGTTCTGTATCAACTGGAACACCAAAAGTATCCCCCATACTGATTCGACGTGATGTTACATCAGTGACATCATCCAAAGCATCACCACTTGTGGCCCAATTCTCTCCACTGACCTCATCTACTCCCCGTTCTAATAGAAGTTCGATGAGGTCTGGGTTGGCTACACCACAAGGATCAATGAAGGTTTCTCCAAACCCTACAGTTCGACGACAATTGTTTGACCTTTCCAATTCTTCAAGTGGGCGTTCATCATCATCATCATCATCAAGATTTTCACCAATCCCAAGTCTCCATTCCCCTTTACCTACTGCCGTTACTGCGATGAGAAATTCAGGACCACTGAGTAGTGCTGGCAATATCGCTTTACAAGCCCTTCAACAGTGGTATAAATAAAAGAGACCAAAAATGTCATCATCATTTGTCATCATGAAGCCGTACATCCACTCGTTCGCAAACATGGCAAAATGTTGCTTGCTTTGACAGAAGCCTCGCCCAAATTTCGAAAGAAGATTATTCAAGAAGCACCAAAAGAATTGGTGGATTGTATTGCTGAATGTTGTCACAACATTTTAAAAGGCAATGTACCACTGTCAGAGGCTCAGAAGCGTCGATTGCATTCTAAGAGACAACACCTCCAGCGACCAAGAAAGTATCAGTTCGAAAAAAGAAAATCATTCTCAATCAGAAAGGTGGTTTTTTACCCCTGTTGGCACTTGCACCACTCTTAGCCAAAACAGTTATACCTCTTGCTGGTGAAATCATTCGGAAAATATGAAGAAGATGGCCTATATTCCAGTTCGGTTGTTGGAAGAGATGAATCGATGGAAGAAAGAACAACGACCTCGGTTACCCCCATCCCCTCAAGTGAGTCAGACTTCATCATTACAGAAAGAAATGAATCAAGTTCTTGACGACAATCAATTGTCTGAGTCAGAAAAAGCAAAACAATTTGGAGAAGTATTACATCGCTTTCAAGTGTCACATAAAAAAGCACTCAAACCCTCCAGACCACACATGGCTGAGAAAACAACGAGTACAGTGACTGAAAAGAAAGAGGAAAAACCGATGACCTTGAAAGATCAAATTCTAGACAGTGTTCCAACGACCATGCGGCGAAAGGCTACTCTCTTGTTAAACATGCTGAAAGACCATCCTCACTTAAGTTGGGATGAACACGGCCTGTTAGAATATGATGGAAAACCCGTTGAAGGTTCAAATATTATTGTTCTGGTCAATGATGTACTTCGACAGCGGAAAGGGTCAAATCCACGAGGATGGGAACAATTTTCTAGAGGACTGAGGGAGGTCATCATCCCACAAGAAGTCGTGGGCAATAAACGTCGATGGAATTTCATACAAACACCAGATGATGAAGAAGAAGAGGAGGAGGAGGAAGATTTTTATGATAGTTTTGCCTACGCACCTACATCAAAGAAACGAAGACCTATTAAAAAGGAAGAACCCGAGGAGATATTAGCCCATTCGTCATGGGACGCCTACTAAAGAAGGACACGTTACTTCGTCACCTGTACTATGATACTGATAATCCTACGAGTTTTGGAAGAAATTCATGGACTCTACAAGGCAGCGAAAAAACAGTTGAAATCTATCACTTTAGAGGATGTACGAGACTGGTTGAGAAGTCAAAAAACCTACACGTTGCATAAAACAATACAACGAAAATTTCGACGTCGACAGACTGTGGTAGGAGGTATCGATCATCAATGGCAAGCTGATCTCGCAGATATGCAACGTATGTACAAAGAGAATTCACCATATCGCTACTTACTATGTGTCATTGGTGTGTTTTCAAAATATGCTTGGGTAATACCCATCATTGACAAAATTGGAAAGACGCTCATCCAAGCCTTTCAGTCTATTCAAAAAGAAGGCCGAAAACCACTCTCTTTGCAAACAGACAAAGGCCGAGAAATTTTGAACAAAGAATTTCAGAAGTTTCTAAACAAGCATGACATTCATTTCTTCACGTCTGAAAAACCCAGAAACTAAAGCGAGTATTGTTGAACGTTTTCAACGTACGCTTAAATCAAGAATGTGGAAATATTTTACTCATCACAAGACCCGTCATTATGTGGATGTACTGCAACTATTGGTACATGGCTACAATCATCGTTTTCATCGAAGCATCGGACGTACCCCTACATCTGTGTCTAGAGAAAATGAGCATGAAGTCACAAAGACATTGTATGGCAACCATCAAAAGAAAAATAAGAAATCAAGATTTGAAGTGGGTATATCGCGCATAAAAAGTAATCAAAGTGGTTCGCATCAACA
>CM037792.1:21401261-21451261 GCA_021229015.1 Solen grandis | reverse complement strand
AGCGAGGTTTCACTTCGGAGTCAAATTTTGTGGGTTGACCTGTAAAAAATAAATAGGTAACCACAAAGTATCGTGTGTGATATGACGTTTTAGTCAACAAGATTATATGCATTTCTTTTCATAATACTGTTTGATATAATATACCGAATCACACATAAATTTAAAGATTTTTATTAATATATTGGTAAATTTTACTAATATGTAGTACATTGAAATGAAACTTATCTGATAATTGTTTTCTGGATAATTTTTTTTCACAATTTTTCATATGCTTCGGGAATTCCATGACGTGACAATCTTCTTTTCTTATAATAACGGCATCTATTAGATATAAGAAGCAACTTTTAATGATTAATGAAGAAAATAACACTGTTAAATCCATTAAATTCGAGTTGAACTATCTCACACGTGTACATGTTCAGTAAACCGGATGTAAACACAACCACGTGAGATAAAGGGGGGGGGGGGGCTTAAGAATAGCCCGGGACCTGTATTTTAAAAATCAGGTTATACTTTTTAAAAATATATATGTCGTTTTTAAGAATAGAAGTAAAATCAGTTTAGGGGATTGAACGTTATTTATTTTTTTTTTTTTCTCTTATTGTCTTTTCTACTTCTTCTTTTTTCCCCCTTTTTTTGTCACCTTGTAGATTGATTGAAAATGTTTTATATGAAGCCACATCCTCTTGGAATTGGAGCTTGAGAGAAATGTGTTGTTTAAACAAATATATATATATATATATATATATATATATATATATATAAAGGGTTTATGCCTGACATGTGTTGTATTTATGAAATAGTTTAAAATGATTTGTGTATTGATAAATGATATTTATATATTTATATATGTATATGAAATGATGATGTACTTTGTACAAATCTAAATAAAATTTTCTGTCTGTCTGTCTGTGTAGCGAAGTCAATATCCGTTGGTTGTATCACACTGCACCGACAGACCGGAAATAAATCACAATTGAAGTAAATCTCGCAAAATCAGTTTAAACAAAAATGCCAAGATTGAATTATGATCAGCGAAACCAAACTATCGAGATGCTAATTGCAGGTATTTAAGTAAATGTTGTGTACATGTAAGCGAGTCTTACCGAAACCAAGTGAAATCGATCACTTTGTCATAACGTTCAAATTGTTTCAATGAAAGAAATTTATCTTTCATCTACTTCAACTAAGACTGATAACAATGGTGATTTCTTATCTATAGAATCACTTTCTGCTACTTATAAAATTAAAATTAACTTCCTACATTACCAGGGATTAGTAAGAGCAACAAAACTTTTTCTTAAAAGAAGTAATATTTCGCAAGAAAAACTTTCAATACAACAATAAAGACCAATATTACCACCATTAATGAAAGTAATTATTACATGCGCATCTGGTGCTAAAACAATATATAACAGTCTTAATATCAATTCGGATGTTCCAACAAGTCAAACAAAATGGGAAAATGAATTAAAAATAAAGCTAACAAAAAGTGATTGGGAAAATATCTATTTACATCCTTTTGTGAATGCGATTTCTTCAAACTTACAAGGTTTCAGTATAGGATTAATCACAAGTTCCTTGGAACAAACGACCTTCTTAACAAAATGAAAATATTAGATAGTAATAGATGTTCTTTTTGTAGAACTGATAAAGAAACTATTGTTCACCTACTATGGGAGTGTCACGTTAGCCAGAGTATTATAAAAAAGATCACAGTAAAACAAGTAAATCCAAAAATAGCAAATATAGGGAAAGTAGATTTCTTATTTGGTGTATTAAACGATACATGTATGGTGGAAAATCTTTTAATATTATTTACTAAAAAATTCTTATATCACAGTAGCGTTATAAAACTTAAACCATCACATGATTTAGCTGTAGCTTATATTACACAACAATTCACAATATACGCCAACACATTAAAATTAGAGGATAGGAACCGCTTTGATTCCCAATGGAAACAACTTCTTAGCAACACCTTAGATAATGTTTAAATCTTAAACAGTATTTTCAACACGGACATAATAAGGTACGGATGCTTTACTTTACTTATGTTGTATGGACTTAAATAAGTATACCAATATAGATTTTTATTGCTTTATAATTTTGTAGGAAAGGAACTTAAATAAATACATTGTTAATTATTGATAATTTTTTTTTTTTTTTTTTTTTTTTCGTCTTCTTCTTTATCTTATGTTTGTATTACTTCTATTATATAATTTAAACTACCACTTTGTTAATAATTGAGTCAAAGTTAAAAAATAAATATTGCATTTGGTATGATGTAATTTACATGTATGTTTCACGAACATAGTTATATGCAGTTATATTGTACGGAGCAACGGGGATGGCCTCGACCCTTTTGCTTCTATGACGAGGAAAATAAAGTGGTTAAAAAAAAAAAAAAAAAAAAAAAAAAGATTGATAACACTTGCCTGATAAACTTGGCTTTTATCAGTGAGTTATTTTTAGGATAATGGGTCTCTCTACATAGATATGTGTATAGAGTTCATTTAGTGTATAAATGTTATGTTAACATCACTGTGTAAGTTCATTTTACTAGTAAAAGGAAATTAAAAACATTGTATTTGTACATGATTTAGAAATAAATAGAAAAAAAAGAACTATTATGTGTTAACTCCGGGTTTTGTTCTGCATATTATTGTATACATACGCTGTCGTAATTTGTATGATATGCACATATTTAAGATTGTTTCTTTTTATGTAAGATAATGAAAATAATTTGCTACAGTGATTTTTTAATGTAAGATACATATTAGAATAATATGCCTCTGTGTTTCGATATAAAGATTATCATACTCGGCTGGGAGAAATCTATAAATAACTCGGCAGTGCCTCGTCATTTATAATTCTCCCAACCTCGTCTGATAAACTTTATATCAAAACACAGTACCATTTTACTCTCTTTATCGCAGCGACATCAAATTTCTCTTTGCTCCAGATAGAACAGATCAGGATATATGCTAATTCCAAGTTTATAGATATGAATGTATGATTGTTATTTTCCTTTTCGGCTGAGTATCAAAAATGTGTCGTCAAATATTTAACTTGATATTTTCTATCAAGGATGTTGGTGTCAAAATTCATGGATGAATTAGTCTAATCGTGTTTTTCTGCAGAGCAATTCGTATTTATCATTATTATTTTGTGTATGGTGTATCTTCAATCAGTGTTTTATTATATCAGGTAACCAACCGCCAGGTTCTCTACGTGAATGGACTGATAAAGAAAATAGCTATCGCATAGAAGTGCTTGAATTCAAGTTTCCAGACGGCATACAAGAGGTTTGTAATAAATATAAATGCTTTATTTTTTTGTTTAGTTTACCGTCGCTGCTTGACGGTGACCCCCAATTTTTTTCATAAATTTGAATTTAGTCTGAATCTCTGTTATCATGCAAACTTTAAACAAATTCTACAATGTAGTTTCAGGTTTCCTTCTTTGTCTATATAGAAATGTAGCAATCGTCTTTAAACGAATGGACAACATTTAAATGTAAACTTAACTTGCTGATTAAAATTAAAATAATGTTTGCATTTAACACTTTGATTCAGGAAGATGCGATAACAGTTTATGAAAGCTGGTTATTTATTCATTTAGAAAAGACAGTATTACGAAAATTGTGGTAATGTTTTACAATGAAGGTTTAATTGCGTGGAACTATGCAATAGATATGTGATGTTAACATTTCCTGTAAATAGGTAAGGGACATCACTTAATGTCAACTTAACATAGAAGTGGCGTATATCACTTAATTAACCAGGACTTATAGAAATGAATATGTAAGACTATGAATTTCCCTCAATACATACATTTATAAGAAAATGCTAACACTGCTTACTAAAACCTATAGTTAATTAATGTATTTAAAATGTCATATTTACATCTTTACTCGTCTCATTAAATCCCGATTCAGTTCACGTCCACCGACCCTTGTGGCCGAGTGATTAGAGCGTCTGCCTCGGGAGAATGGTACTGGTTATAGCTCCCTTGCTTGGCGCTCAGTATATAAGGGTAGTTCCAGGGCTGGTTGGCCCAGTGGCAGGATAATGTGACTGTGTGTGGTATCATGCCACGTCTACGGCGTGACACTGCAGTGTGGCAGCACTATATCTGTCTCAAGTAGACAACGTCTCCTAATATCTGAAATACTGTCCGTGGGACGTTAAACCCAACAAACAAACTGTTCACGTCTTCTAGGTGAAAGTGAGTTGATCAGGTAGCATCCTGCTCACACGATAAACTTTAATGTCTAGAAGATTTGGCATACTGTTTCACATTTATAAACAAATCACATGTATTTCCTTATGAATGAAAATATCCAAATCAGACTGTTCGAATTGCAGTTAAGTGGTTTGTCGATGAAGGCTTTGCTGTTAAACATTATGTATCATGTCTTCCTACATAAAAAACATGTTCTTAAAAGTAAAGTTAAAGAAAGCAGCAGGAGATCTGTAAAAGTACATATATTGCTAGAATTAAAAACATTCGCTTAAATAATTGTTCCTTTTCATTAATTCAGAACTTTTATTATCTTTGTGTCAAAAGTCATTTCATCCCTATCCTGGGAAAACATATAAAGGAGACACACTGACCTGCCGTCTGTATCGCGTTAGCAATAGTGAAGACGTCTACCGGATGTTGAAGACGGCATTTGACCGGAAGCTCGTCTGTAGGATAGAACAGGACAAGATTGTATCCAACATCGAAATGTACCAAGGAAAAGTTATGTGAGTAGACTATTTGTCGATTTTTGAAAATTAATATTTCTACAAATAATGCTGAAATAAGGTTGAAGTTTGATAAAACTGATATAAAGGAATACGTTTTCTGAAAACGTGAAGTTAAGTATACTTTTGCTGTTGCATGAGTTGATCAGGATTATTACTTCTTAGAATTTTACTTTGTGATACACTTACATATCAAGTAATATTTGTATGCGACAATTTGTTATTGGAAGGACACATTTTGAGACAGGCACAACTCGTGTATGAAACCCTCTGGCACTGGGTTTGGATTTACTGACTGTCGGACATACAGAACTGCGCACACTTACGATAAATCAAAACCTGTATTTGGCAGGGGTTGATAGCTATCGGGAATGTATCATTCAGTCTCATTATTCGCCTTGCCACTTGTTTTGGAAAACATGTCCAGATATATGTGCACCTTTTAATTTCGTGCATGTTATACAGCATTCACAATTAAAACAAAATGTTACTTTGAACATGTGTTCAAATAATATTTTTCACCATTATTTATAAAATGAATATCTTCAAATTAGCTTCACATATTTAACAGAAAAGTTTAAATAATATAATTGTATTTGACGCTAAACAAGACTGTTTTTATTTTTGGTCAAAAACGTTAATGTAATCATGGCTATGCACTATGCTTTGGGATAAAGTAGGAAGGGATTTTGACGATATTATTTACGCAATAAGTGAGAAGGGTGGCTGCATAAAAACCAGTTCAAGGGCCATAACTCTTCATATACATACTTTAACCTTTATGTTTCATTTGTTTCAGCATGGAGGGCGGGTACGTATAAAACTTTTCTTTTATGTTCATTTGAACATTTTTATAGTCTGTATATAACATATGTTTGGAAAGGCGAAAGCTCTCGGCCTTAGTATGGCCGTTAAACTAAATAATGCCTTACTTTTATGGTTGGCTCATGTTGTGTAGTTCTTAAGGGCAAGACAATGTCATCGTAAATTGTATTTGCATATATGAATGCTGCATACAGCCAAACCTGTCTTAAGCGGTCAATCAAGAGGACAATAGAAAGTGACCGTTTAATAGAGGTGGCTGCTAAATGAAGGTTAAACACATAACAAATGTTAGTTTGGTAGTATCAAAAATACAGGTGGCCCCTACATACAGGTTCATGTATTATATTTTCATATTTATGCATTTTATTGTCACATCATCAAGTTGGCCAAGTGGTTAGAGCGTCCGCATCGGGAGCGGGAGGTCATGGGTTTGATCACGAGCCGCGAAATACCATAGTCATAAAAAATGTTACTGGTATAGTTACCTTGCTTGGCGCTAAGCATATAAGGGAAATTCCAGGACTGGTTTGTCTAGTGTCAGAATAATGTGACTGGGTGTGGTATCATGCCACATGCATGTCTACGGCGTGATACTGCAGTACGGCAGCACTATATCTGTATCAAGTTGACATAGTCTTCAAATGACTGACATACTGTCGGTGGGACGTTAAACTCACCAAACAAACAACATCATACACAATCACATTATTCTTATATCAGGCCAACCAGCATCAAAGAAGTCCGGTTATTGTCAGGCATTACCAGTACAATCAAATCTCCAATCCTTGCATGTCGCGACCAGGGAAAAAATCCGTGATTACTTGCCCATGAGTAAATACATGAACATGTACAGCCTGTGTATCTAATTGAGATATTTTTCTTTTCTTTCTTGCAGGTATCCGTAAGTATCAATAATTTCTGTATTTGTCTGGATTATGATCATTTTCATTCCATTTTAATTTAAAAAAAATGTTAAACTCTGCTGAATGAAAAGTACATGTAAATCCAAATTTTCAAAAAAAAAATGTTAAACTCTGCTGAATATCCAAATTTAAAAAAAAAAATAAAAAAAATCACATTATAAACATGATATTTCCTGATCTTGTATACCGTTGGATATATTGTTGAACATGTTTAACAGCTAACACTAGGTTTAGCTTAAATAAAAGATATCACACCAAGATACTGTTATTGAAGCTGATTTTATTTCATTTAGAAATAAAAAAATAGTTATGTAGCAATTCTCTTCAATATAACTACGTCATAAACAAATGAACGTGCATGTGTTTAGAGTAATAATAAAATTCCATAATATTGTTTACTATTCATTTAAAGGAATATCTAACTAGTGTTAAATAATGTTTTAATATATAATTTATATTTTCGACATATTTGAATTTGGTTTTACATTTAATGTGACGTAATACCAAGCACGTATAAATATGCTGACATCAGACCAACTAGTCTTGAAAAACCCTGGCAGTGACCTTGATAACTTTAAAGTAGTGCATACGCCGTTGGTATGTCGCGATCTGGGATCAAATCGGCGACCTCTTATCATTGGGATAACTCAATACGCAGGGACGGTAGGTTATATATTTAAATGCTTTCAAAAGAGAGAATATATACAGTGCATCTTTTTAAAAATATGTTCTTCTCTTGTTTTACAGGGCTTGGTAAGTATTATTTACTTCTGTATTTTGTATCACTCTTAATGCTACCGGATCATTCCACATTCATTTAGATTTTTCTAACACAAGAATACAATTTAAAACCTGTGTATTTCCATTTTAAAGAAGCTGCCTATTCAATATGAATACGTTATAGATAACTTTGTCATATCTTATAAATCAACAATATAATTATGGAATTCCCTGGTTGAATACTTTCGATAAAAAGGTCACAGAGCATGGTATTTCTTGTGTTTTGTGGTCATTGGGACACATGCACCTGCATCTACATTTTTAAATGTTTTCCTATATCTCTATTAAATGTCTTAAGCGGTCAGTCATGGGAACAAGAGAGAGTGACCGCTTAACAGAAGTGGCAGCTAAATAAAGACTAAATTTACATATCAAAAATTCTACAGTTTGGTAATATTTAAATTGTCCGCTACAAGTATATGCAGGTTGACCACTTAATATAGGTGACCGCTTAATATATGTGACCGCTTAATATAGGTGATCGCTTAAACAGGTTCAACTGTATTTTTATCAGTAGTTGTTGGAGTTTTCCATCCTTGAGACAGTATATCAGTCATATAATGACGTCCTGCATCTTACACGTCGAAAAATACCCCCAAGTACCCGGGTAGAATCTAAGAAATACAGCAAGTCAGCTGGAAGACTTCCTCACATGAAAAAATATCGAGGTAAACTGCAAGGACTCGAACCACCACCGTTTGGGGAATCAGGAACCGCAACAAATCGAATCGTCAATAATCATTTGTTCACGGAAGCCCCTTTTATCAGTAAGTTACATGTAATATCTAAAATTGTTTTATTTTCCATTCCAGGTACACGTAAGTGAAACTGAATTTTATCCTTTAATCTGTTTTGATGATGATGATGTTGATGATAATGATGATGATGTTGATGTTGATGATGTTGATGATGTTGATGTTGATGATGATGTTGATGATGATGATGATGATGATGATGATGATGATGATGTTGATGATGATGACGTTGATGATGATGATGATGATGATGATGTTGATGTTGTTGATGATGATGATGATGATGTAGTCAATAAAATCATATTTTCCAGTAAAGATTTTGTGACTATTAATTATGCACCTGTCCGTCTATAGTAGGTATTGTATAAATGGATGTTGCAGACTTTCAAATCATTAATTGTAAAACGATTTAAAGAACTTTAAAAATAATGATATATTTTATATTGAAAATACAGTTGGTAGCTCATACGCAATAAATTTATATTGATATTAATGGTGTTGAAAATCAGTTTAGAAATCATATATCTAGATATCCAAATACCCGTAAGTTGACATTTGGTACTTCCGGTAAACATCCTTTTATGTCAATAGTTTTAATCATATGTTTTTTTCTTTGCTAATTAAATTATTTCTTTTGGATCAGTCGAGAATATGAATCGTACATAATCCGTGTGATGGAACAGTTGCAGAAACTTGGTTTAACGGGCTAAAGAACCAAAAGGTAATGTTTTTATAACGTACACGTGCATGGATCTCGAAACTTTGGAGCTTTTTTTAAGGTATTCCATCCATCATCAAATTTTAATCATGGCCCATCAATTGATCGTGTTTTTTTTTGTTTTTTTTAAATTCAAGCCTTTATAGACTTTGAACAAAAGAGCGTGTAACTCATTGTATATACGCTTGCTTTAGTTTTCACTGAGTTAAGCCCCCTTACCATATTCTTGAATATATTTTATTTGCTTTATTGCTCAGCTACTATTAGTCAGATTCTGATTAAACTTCACAGCATTTATAAGTACCAACACTAGTTGCACATATCCTTGGTATGTCATGATCAACTTAATTATTTTTTATTTATTATGCCCCCCTTCGAAGAAGAGGGGGTATATTGCTTAACTCATGTCGGTCGGTCGGTCCGTATGTCCGTCGGTCCGTCGGTCTGTCGGTAGACCAGACCTTGTCCGAGTGATAACTTAAGTTCTATTTGACCTTTAAGTCTCAAACTTCATGTGGTTGTTGCTTATGATTAGTAGATGACCCCTATTGATTTTGGTGCCATTACCTCAAAGGTCAAGGTCACAAGGTCACATTTTGTGTATGTATAATACCAGACCTTGTCCGAGTGATAACTTAAGTTCTATTTGACTTAAGGTCACATGTTGTGTATGTATAATACCAGACCTTGTCCGAGTGATAACTTAAGTTCTATTTGACCTTTAAGTCTCAAACTTCTTGTGGTTGTTGCTCATGATTAGTAGATGACCCCTATTGATTTTGGTGTCATTACCTCAAAGGTCAAGGTCACAAGGTCACATTTTGTGTATGTATAATACCAGACCTTGTCCGAGTGATAACTTAAGTTCTATTTGACCTTTAAGTCTCAAACTTCATGTGGTTGTTGCTCATGATTAGTAGATGACCCCTTTTGATTTTGGTGTCATTACCTCAAAGGTCAAGGTCACATGTTGTGTATGTATAATACCAGACCTTGTCCGAGTGATAACTTAAGTTCTATTTGACCTTTAAGTCTCAAACTTCATGTGATTGTTGCTCATGATTAGTAGATGACCCCTATTGATTTTGGCGTCATTACCTCAAAGGTCAAGGTCACAAGGTCACATTTTGTGTGTGTATAATACCAGACCTTGTCCGAGTGATAACTTAAGTTCTATTTGACCTTTAAGTCTCAAACTTCTTGTGGTTGTTGCTCACGATTAGTAGATGACCCCTATCGATTTTTGTGTCATTACCTCAAAGGTCAAGGTCACAAGGTCACATTTTGTGTATGTATAATACCAGACCTTGTCCGAGTGATAACTTAAGTTCTATTTGACCTTTAAGTCTTAAACTTCTTGTGGTTGTTGCTCACGATTAGTAGATGACCCCTATCGATTTTGGTGTCATTACCTCAAAGGTCAAGGTCACATGTTGTGTATGTATAATACCAGACCTTGTCCGAGTGATACTTGAAGTTCTATTTGACCTTTAAGTCTCAAACTTCATGTGGTTGTTGCTTATGATTAGTAGATGACCCCTATCAATATTGGTGTCAATATCTCAAAGGTCAAGGTCACAAGGTTGCATTTGTATATATGTTTGATGACTTGGCCTTGTCCAAATAAATTTTTAGTCCTATTTCAGACTATATGTGGTTGTTCCTTATAATGAGTAGATGACCTCTATTGATTTGGGTGTCAACATCCAAAGGTCAAGTTCACAATGTCACATGTTGATATATTTTCATTATATAAATGTCTTGCCCAAGTGATAACTTCTATTTTATTTTTACTCTTAAGGTCCGAACCTCATGTAGTTGTTGCTTATAAATGTAGAAAACCCTGTTTTCAAATTAATAAGTTGGATTCTTCTAAATATTTTGTACGATTTAAGCACTGTCTGACTAATAACTCAAAAGCTCATTGTGTCTGGTTTTATTTCAGTAAATGTTTAGTTCCACATTTTAGCACATTATATTTTCACTCAAATTTTTGAAGTTTGAGAATTTTTTGTGACAAGCCAACATTATGAAGGCAAACTCCTTGCATGTAATATAGCTATATACATATTATGGCATATGAGGGGGCATATATGTTTCACAAACATTTCTTGTTTATTAAATATCTTTGTCAGCGATACATGTATAAGTGTTTCAGATCTCTACCTGGATTTGGTCTGTTATCATTTTTAGCCTTCAACTTAACCCTTTCCCTCATATAGACTCATTTTGACGCACTCAGTTGGTACCACATAAAGCCTGATCTGCAGAAAACCACAGTTAAACCTTATCAAATTTTATTGTAAAATCCTCATTTCCAGACCACTGAGGAGCAGCGAACAGCATAAAACCTGATCAGCCTGCGAGTTACTCGCAGGCTGATCTGGTTTTATGCTGTTCGCATAGGTCTTTTCATGGTGTCCTCTATGAGGGAAAGGGTTAATCAAGACTGTTTGAAATGGTAACAGTAATTGTGACAAAGCGGTTTTTTGGGAAAATTCATCATCTTCAATGATAGCCCTTGTTTTCATAGCGGTTTCTTTTTTTTTTCGCACATAGGTGCCTTAGACTGTAGCGAAATATAAAAGGGGGCGAGGTGTTAACATGTTCGTTTTAGAGATTTTGCTTAATATGGTTAAACATCAGTTTTTACTAATATTTGAAAAAAAGAAAGATTTCATTTCTAAATACTTAAATAACAGAATAATATTTTAAAAATATTTTATCATAATTCTTTTTTTATAATTTAAACGTTACATGTGAAAATTCTGTTAAACAGGCATGGAACATACAGCACTAGCATACAGTTCTCTGTTGTGCCAGGACCAAAATGTAAAACAATGTTTATCCCCACCATGTTTAATTTCTAACATAAACTGTTTTTTTATTAAACTTTTAGCCAATCAAGACGAAGGCTTTCCACTTGGCCACCGGGACTACATGCCCGTATATATTTGACACAGTGTCCGAAATGGTGATGATATACCTGTAAATAGACACACTAGTATACGAAGTAAAAAAAAAAGTAACTGCTGAAAGTACTTGACAACATTTCTACTGAATCAGCCAAGACGAATCAGCAAAGATGAAGGATATCACACCAATGTCATTTAGCCTAAATTTGAAAGTGCCACAGTTATCTTTTGTAGATTTCTAAATGACAAATTGCATCAGTTGTTATGTATTTAGTCCTGTCAGGCAAGATTGAAATAAGAAATATGTTGTTGTTTTTTTTCGTTCAAATTACTGAAATAATATTAGAATCAGATGAAATCACGTCTTTGTTGTATATATTTCAGTTTTGAGAGTGTGAATTTTCGTTTTTAAATTAAGTTGGTTGTCACTATTTGTGTTTATTAAGTGTGAATTCTTCAGTTTGCATGTTTTGTATATGCATGTAGGTATGTTCAAAAATATATAAACATGTATACACTCAATGACGTACAAATATTACAAATCAATAAAATATATGTTCTGTTCTAATTTAGTGTATAATAGCGCGTCATATTGGGTCTTACCAAATAATTGCTTTTCGCAAAAGAGTGTGCTGAATCACATGCAAATTCATACTACTAGAGTCAAGACAATACATTTTAAGGTAGTGAAATACAATATATTTTTTTACTTAATTATTTTTTTCATTTTTTGTGTGTGCAAAAAATGTACGCCGTTACATGATTAAATGTTTGATAAACTTTTGAAAATTCGGTGTTATCGTTTATGAATTCAATAAATTTGAAATTTGTTTTAATTAGTTTGAATTTTGCGTTTTGCATGATTTTTTATATATGCATATTAGTATGCTACAAATATGAGTATGTATACACTTGATGATGTACATATTGCAAATCAATGATCATATATATGCACTCTTCTTTTCTAATTCAGTTTAAAATGGCCGTCTTACTAGTGTCAGATTAAATAATTTCATTAAAAACAGTTATTAAATGAATCCTACTTTTTACCTGGGTCGCTGTAGCTTATGTTGAATTACATGCAATATTATGCTTATCAAGACAGTAGATTTTAAAGAAGTGCAAAACAGTATATTTTCACTTAAATAGAATTTCATTAATTTATTACATGTTTTACATTATTTTCAAAATTGTTCAAAATTGTACACCATGACATTATTCAGTTTTTGATCCACTTTTAAAGAGGTTCGTCGTTAATGTTTGTAAATTCAATAAATCTGAAATATGTTATATTGAAAAAAAAATGTTTTTTTCTTTCTCTTCCATTTTATTCTGACATGAACACAGTCCTGGGGGACTAATACAGATATGGAAATCTTGACCAATTTAACTTAATGTACCAACATTCAAATACAGTAAAACCTATCTTAAGCGGTCAATCTGTGGAAAAAGAGAAAAAATGGCCGCTGAACAGAAGTGGCTGTTGAACGAAGGTTAAACATATAACACAAAATTAATGCTAATTTGGTGATGTTTAATCTTGTCGTTAAGTGCAGGTTGACCGCTAAAACAGGTCCATCTGTATGAACATAAATAATCATACAATATAATACATTTTTGCTTTTGAAGTTTTTGTCTTATAGATGAAGTAAAAATATTTTTAATAAATTTAGTGAATGAATGTGTGAACATCATATTTATTATGTAAAAGTTTGCTTATCGAATGTTTGAAAATCAGTATATGCATGAAATTTATAGGAATTTTGGGCTCCGTTTCGAGGGATAGTGTTTTGTAAATACAGTTACACCTGTATTAGCTGTTACCTTTATTAAGGGGTCAACCTGAATTAGGCGGTCAGTTTTAAAATTACCAAACAATAGTATTTTGTTATTTGTTTCACCATCGATTAGCAGCCACCTCTGTTAAGCGGCCACTTTCTTCTATGCCACTGACTGACCGCTTAAAACAGGTTTGACTTTATACATGTTAATTTCTTGTTTTTCTTACAGCTCAGAAGTAAAAAAAAAATGGAAACGTAATAATGAGTTAAGGGGACGGGACAGGGGGACACAGAATTGGGATATATTTACACTGAGGTATATCTACTCAAAGACTTTAAAAAACGTTAGTAGATTATTCCGTACAAAAAATGCGCATATCGCTGAACATGAACATTTTTAACACACTTTTGATATGCTACAATTTACTTTTTATGGGCGTGGAAGTAGATAAAATTATATGATGAAAATGAGACGGTTTATATTTTATTGATATATGAATTCATATATGCTTATACAATATAAACGGACATAAAAAAATAAAAAAGTATGTTTTGAATCTGTTGATTTTAAATCGTTATAAATCGGTACTGATAGCTCTCTGCTAGGCGCTCAGCATATAAGGATAGTTCCAGGACAGGTTGGCCCGGCGTCAGAATAATGTGACTGTTTGTGTTATAATATTCTGTCGTTGGGACCTTAAACCCAAGCGAACAAAACAAAACTATGCATCACAGCCCATGGTATTCACACAGCTCATTCACAGTCCGTTATGTTCCCCGGGGATATTTATATTTTCTCTAGGATGCGCGTAAGTGCGTTTTCAGATATATCTGAGGTCACCCCCCCCCCACCCCGTAAAAAAGGAGAAAAAAAAACACATCACAGGATTAGTAACATTTATTTTTTTATCTACAAACTTTAATGCATTTTGGACTTTTTTTAAAATGTCACGAAATGATATGCAATCCCGGTGTAACAGTCAGGTTTTTCCCCAGTCAGTTTCTTCCCCGGGGAAAAAACTGACTGGTCAGGTTTTTCCCCACCCAGTAGAAATTGGCCTTTTTTCCCCCCGTCTTTAAATTGCTCGTGATGGTGGAGAAGTTCTTGACCAGTCAGTTTTTTCCCCCTATCAAATATATTGTGTATCATGGTGGGGAAATTCTGGCTGAGTCAGTTTTTTCCCCCGTCATTTAAATAGTATTGATGGTGGGGAAATTCTGGACCAGTTGGTTTTTTCGCCCCTATCTAATATTTATAGTGAGAAATTCTGGACCAGTGAAATTTGGACCAGTCAGTTTTTCCCCCCCTGTCATTTATATTGTTCGTGATGGTGGGAATTTTCTTGACCAGTCAGTTTTTTTCCCCCTGTCATTTAGATTGTTTGTGATGGTGGGGAAAGTCTTGACCAGTCAGTTTTTCCCCCCCTGTCATTTATATTGTTCGTGATGGTGGGGATTTTCTTGACCAGTCAGTTTTTTTCCCCCTGTCATTTAGATTGTTTGTGATGGTGGGGAAATTCTGGACATGTAATTCAATGTTTGATCAGAATTTCACCACCATATCGCACAATCTATTAGATAGGGGGAAAAAACTGACTTGTCCAGAATTTCCCGATCATCTCGCGTAAATATTAGATAGGGGGGAAAAAACTGATTAGGCCAGAATATCCCCACCTTCATGCTCAATCTACATGACAGGGGGGAAAAAACAACAGGTCCAGCATTTCCCCACCATCTCGCGTAAATATTAGATTGGGGGGGGAAAAACTGACTGGTCAAGAATTTCCCCATCATGAACAATCTAAATGACAGGGGGGGGGGGGGGGGAACTGACTGGTCAAGAAATTCCCCACCATCTGGCATAAAAATATTAGATATATTCCCCACCATCTCGTGTAAAAATACTAAATAGGGGGGAAAAAACTGACTGGTCCAGAATTTCCCCACCACCACGAACAATCTAAATGATAGGGGGGAAAAAACTGACTGGTCAAGAACTTCCCCACCATATCGTGTAAAAATATTAGATGGGGGAAAAACTGACTGGTCCAGAATTTCCCCACCATCTCGTGTAAAAATATTAGGAGGGAAAAAACTGATTGGCCAGAATTTCCCCACCATCAATCAACTAAAACAAATTCCCCACCACTCATGTAAAAATACTAGATAGGGGGGAAAAAACTGACTGGTCCAGAATTTCCCCACCACCACGAACAATCTAAATGATAGGGGGGGAAAAAACTGACTGGTCAAGAAATTCCCCACCATATCGTGTAAAAATATTAGATGGGAGGAAAAAACTGAGGGGGGAAAAAACTGACTGGTCAGAATTCCCCACCACACGAACAATCTAAATGACAGGGGGGAAAAAACTGACTGGTCAAGAATTTCCCCACCATATCGTGTAAAAATATTGGATAGGGGGGAAAAAACTGACTGTTCCAGAATTTCTCCACAATCACAAGCAATATATAAGATAGGGGGGGGGGGAAACTGACTAGTCCAGAATTTCCCCACCTCTAAAACCTAAAAATAGAGGGGGGAAAAACTGAATGGGTGGGGAAAAACCTGACTAGTCAGTTTCTTCCCCGGGGAAAAAACTGACTGGTCAGGTTTTTCCCCGGGGAAGAAACCGACTGGTCAGGTTTTTCCCCGGGGAAGAAACTGACTGGTCAGGTTTTTCCCCGGGGAAGAAACTGACTAGTCAGGTTTTTCCCCACCCAGTCAGTTTTTCCCCCCTCTTTTTTTAATTTTTTAAGGTTTCTGAGGTGGGGAAATTCTGGACCAGTCAGTTTTTCCCCCCTATCCAATATATTGTGCGTGATGGTGGGGAAATTTTGGACCAGTCAGTTTTTTCCCCCCTATCCTATATATTGTTCATGATGGTGGGGAAATTCTGGCCTAGTCAGTTTTTTCTCCCCTATCCTATATATTGTTCGTGATGGTGGGGAAATTCTGGACCAGTCAGTTTTTTCCCCCCTATCCTATATATTGTTGATGGTGGGGAAATTCTGGACCAGTCAGTTTTTCCCCCCCTATCCTATATATTGTGCTTGATGGTGGGGAAATTCTGGCCTAGTCAGTTTCCCCCCCCCCCCCCCTGGAACAGTCAGTTCCCCCTCCTATATATTGTGCTTGATGGTGGGGAAATTCTGGCCTAGTCAGTGTTTTCCTCCCTGTCATTTAGATTGTTCTTGATGGTGGGGAAAGTTTTGACCAGTCAGTTTTTTTCCCCCTGTCATGTAGATTGAGCATGAAGTCAGGAAAATTCTGGACCAGTCAGTTTTTCCCCCCTATTCAATATATTGTGCGTGATGGTGGGGAAATTCTGGCCTAGTCAGTTTTTTCCTCCCTGTCATTTAGATTGTTCTTGATGGTGGGGAAAGTCTTGACCAGTCAGTTTTTTCCCCCCTGTCATGTAGATTGAGCATGAAGTCAGGAAAATTCTTGACCAGTCAGTTTTTCCCCCCTATTCAATATATTGTGCGTGATGGTGGGGATATTTTGGCCTAGTCATTTTTTCCCCCCTGTCATTTACATTGTATTGATGGTGGGGAAACTCTAGCCTAGTCAGTTTTTTCCCCCCTCTCATTCTGACTGGTCAAGAATTTCCACACCATCAATACAATGTAAATGACATGGGGGAAAAAACTGACAAGGCCAGAGTTTCCCCACCAACACACACAATATATTGGATAGGGGGAAAAAACTGACAATGTAAATGACAGGAAAATTTTCCTGACTTCATGCTCAATCTACATGACAAGGGGGAAAAAACTGACTGGTCAAGACTTTCCCCACCATCAAGAACAATCTAAATGACAGGGGGGAAAAAACTGACTAGGCCAGAATTTTCTCACCATCAAGCACAATATATGGATAGAACTGACTAGGCCAGAATTTCCCCACCATCACGCACAATATATTGGATAGGGGGGAAAAACTGACTGGTCCAGAATTTCCCCACCATCAATACAATCTAAATGACAGGGGGGGGGGGGGGGAAACTGACTAGGCCAGAATTTCCCCACCATCATGCACAATCAACATGACAGGGGGGAAAAACTGACTGGTCCAGAATTTCCCCACAATCACAAGCAATATATAAGACAGGGGGAAAAAAACTGACTGGTCCAGAATTTCCCCACAAACACAAGCAATATATAAGACAGGGGGAAAAAACTGACTAGGCCAGAATTTCCCCACCCTCACGCACAATCAACATAACAGGGGGGAAAAAACTGACTAGTCCAGAATTTCCCCACCTCAGAAACCTTTAAAAAACTGACTGGGGGGGAAATCTGGGCTGTTACACCGGGCCTAAAGTGCCTCGTGGGAACGTCTTTTGGGGCCCAACGCTTTTTTCCAAGAACATTTTCTTTATGCAGGAAATCATTATCATCATCCACATTCCTCCTCCTCCTCATCATCATTATCGTTGTGATCGTGTACGTCATGGTCATCGTTTTCACTATCAGTTGTGTGTATTGCATTTGTATCATTTCTTTTTATAACCATTTTAAGTACAGCACATTAGCGCCACTACATCATTGTTTTCAGTTTTTAGACTGCAAAGCGCATGCGCGAAGCAGGCTTTGAATATCAGAACTGAAAACAATAACTGAATTTTAAACATTGATGTATTACTACGTAAGAAACGTTATGAGGTCAGAAATAGTTCATACTGAAATATGTCTGTTAAGAAAAAAAAATCTTTTTTTTTTAATTTCATAAGCGAAAAAGCAATGTCTAGTCTATGCATGTATTTGATATACTTCACTGCAGCATCTTTAGCAATCGACTTCTGACACTGTATGTCTGCTTTTCCATCAGTTGTAATAGATGGTAATTATTTAATTGATTAAATTAATATGATGATGATTTTGATGATCATGATAAGGTAAAAACGTTTTATAATGTGTACATCTATTCAATTTATAAAACGGATTTTGTTGTGCATAGATAAATTCAGTGACCTCTTCATATTTCTATACATCTATAGCAATTTAGTCTTAGAAAATTACATCGGTTTGCTAAACGAGCGAGAAAAAAAATATGTTTAATCATTTCAAATTGTAAAATTTATCAAAAAAGTTCCGATCACGATTCTTTAGCTATTTTATATCAGCAAATTAACTGTTATAACTGGTAAAAAATGTATATACGTGTATTTCATATTCATGTGTTCAAAGTTCTGTCCCTAAAGTGCGTTAGATTTCTAGTAATGCAACAATGCAACGCACTTTGAGGTCCAATTCTGACCTCCAAAGTGCGTAACGCACTATTGAGTCCGACTCAAAAGTGCTTTAGAGTTTTGACCCCAAAGTACGTTCCTTCAGTGTCTAAACAGTGTGGCTACACCGAGTGGTATATGACGCCATTTTCAGCTAACACAAGCTAAATAATTTGACTCGATTTGGAAAGAAAACTGCCGTAAGTATTGTATTTCTATGCCAATTTTAATAGGACATAGCGCGTGCGAAGAGGATAACAATGTTCTACACAAAGACAATGATACTGATGATTGCCGTTTATTGCTTTTCCTAATGTTTAGAAATCATTTACATCTGCATCTAAAATACTTACACGAGTTTTCTTTTTCGTGGCTAATTATACTGCTTGTTGTAGCTCACGTGGTACGGCTATACTGTTAAAGGTAGATACGAGATTCAAGATTCAAGATTCAAATATTTTATTTAGTAACGTAAACATATACATGTATTTTGTTACATGATCCAATGATTTTAATAACAAAACAACAAAAGTCACATGCCATGGTCTACGATGGCAACTATAAAGAGAGAGAGAGAGAGAGAGAGAGAGAGTACATGTATCAAACAACTAAGCAAAAAATATTCAAGTTCTAAATAAATATACATTTGTATGTAGATTACTTAATACAATAATAATGTGAGGATGAACAAAATGCTATACAAAGCACAATGCAGTCAACATAGCTATCACAGAACAAAATAATTACAGAAAAAATTATAGTATCGTAAATAAGATCTTTTTAATCAATTCAAGTATTCGGTATGAACGCACGGCTTAATAATGCGTCTAAATAAAATACAAAAAGCATGTTTAATAAATTTACCTAAATTTACAAAATTGTTTTATTCTTAGATTTCATAATATTAATAAATTTATAAACAGGTTTAACATAGTATTGTCTTTTCAAATATAACTTACGTAAATCATTATAAGCATTACAAACATATACAAAATGAAATTCGTCTTCAATATACATTTGGCAATATTCAACTCTATTTGCCGTACCACCAGCTTCAACTTGTAAATTATGTGACGAAAGTCTTAACTTTGAAAGAAATATTCGATAAATTCTTGGTAACTTATCCAAATAAAATTCATAATCAAAACATGTTTTAATAGATTTATATGGGCGAAAGGATTCGCCATTAAATATAGTTGTAAACCAAGCCTGTTTAAATTGGTCAATCAATCTTTCTTTAAATTTTACTATTTGGATTAAGCCAAACATGTGAGAAACCATTTTTGTCCAATAAATCTTTAACCTGAAAGGCCCAATTCCTCTTGCCTCTATTACAGTCATTTAATAAAGAATTATACATTTTATGAATTATTATATTATTACTATCTAAGGTATTCAGCCAATATTTTATTATTCTAACATGTCTATTAATAAATAAAGGAAATCTACCTAATTCACCATAAATCGACATAGTACATGTAGATTGTTTGACACATAATAACCATTTACAACATTTTAAGTGAATTCTTTCTAATGTTTTACCTTTACCAAATCCAGATATTTCACACCCATAACTTAGGACAGAGCCAACAAATGCGTCAAATAATTGACAAACAGTACTAGGTTTAATCAATTTTGAACTAATATTCACCATCAATGTATTTAGAGCCTTTAAACCTTTACCCGCCAACATTTCCTGGTTGTGTACGAAACTTCCGGTATAATTAAAAATAGTACCAAGATAATTAAAATTATTTACTGTTTCAATCGGTGTATTATCATAAGTCCATTTTTCATTTGCTTTAACGGGCCCTCTTTTTCTAAAAACAACTATTTTACTTTTATCTGGGTTTACTTCTAAACACCATGAGCTACAATATTCTTTTAACATATTTAAACTATTTTGTAAATCGGCTGGTGACTTACTAACAATAACCATATCATCAGCAAATAATAATAAAATAAATGTAATATCATCAATAGACAATCCTGAATTATTGTTTTCCATTAAAAATAACTCCAAGTCTTCTAAAAATAGAGAAAAAATTAAAGGGGAGATAACCTCGCCTTGCTTTAAGCCAATAGAGCATTCAAAATATTCAGAATAAGACTTGCACCCACGAACACATGATTTGACTTGAGAATACATATCACGAACTATCCTAAGGGTTTTTCCTCTTATACCTAAGTTATGCAATTTATACCATAAACCATTTCTATAAACGCTATCAAATGCTTTTTTAAAATCAATGAAAGCACACATAAGACGACCATTTTCATTAAGAATTTTACTGATAATGGCATTTAAAACAAACATAGCATCAACAGTAGATACGCCAGTGCTGTTGAAGCAAGGGTAGTCCCCAAAACAAAAACAACTTAACGATTAATATGTTATTTGCGCTTAGCTGGAAGCCACTATATATTGACCCCGACTCCAGTTCAATATTACGTGTCCATTTAATTCATTTATGTCAAGGTTTAAGGTATTAACTGCGTGAAAGTATGTTAATGCCCTGCGTAATGATGAAGTGAACAAAGAGTTATTTTTAATTCATGAAATCAGATGTCTTAACCTGCAGAGGCTATGGTCGCTAATTTACTACAATCAAACCTGTCTTAAGCGGTTCAGTCAAGGGGATATTAGAAAGTGACCGCTTAACAGATGTTGCCGCTAAATGGAGGTTTTACATCTACCAAAATGCTAGTTTGGTAATATTGAAAATGACAGCTAAATGCAGGTTGACCGCTGGATCTGGCACTGCAAAACCGATCTATGTTGTTGAAGTTCATAATGACAGTCGTGTTTCTTTTTAACAGAGCAAGTTATTGACGCGACGTGGTAGTGTGCCCGACTTGCATACCGAAGGTCTCGAGTACGATTCGTGTTCGAGGCATTAAAGTTTATTTGGTTACACGTGACACCCAGTTGAAATAAATGAGATATAATCATACTCAAGGAATCTTAGGACATAGGAATATTATTGAAAGGTGTACATACAGTTAAGAAATACTTCCTTCATAAAGTGCTAGTATTCGTTGAGACATGGTCGAGCGTTCGACTAACATACTGAAGGACCCGATTTCTGGGCAGGAAAAGTTGCATGTATTTGTTTACAATAAGTCGTTTGAACTTAATCCATTTATCGAGTGACGTATCAAAGTCAACGACCTGTCACAAAAATATAGATAAAATATCTACATGTGAACTGTTCCAGCACATGTCTACGGCGTGATACTATGGAGGCTATTCGTTGCCAAAAATCCAGCCTTGTAATCATGACAATTTATACTTCGGTTCAACTAAACAGATTTGTAAAAGTATAAACGTTTATCCGAGAGGTACATATTGTGCTCGTATTGTGCGTTTTGATTATCTCGATTTAACTAGTAACGTTTTTACTTCTAGAATATAATTTGGTAATATGCAGCTAAGATAAAATGCAAATAATATTTATAATTTTTCAAACTCAAATTTACGAAATGTACAACGACATACACGACACGTTTTACGCCGTACATCACGACGTTCGAGAATGGAGCCGCATCAGATAACACTCTCAGGTTTACAACTGCATACTTGACTTTTACATTTCTACGCGATTAACATTTGTAGACGATTTTGCAACTTCCATATATGGCAGTATCACGGAAATAGGCGAAGATTTAAAGGCGGAGCCAAATTTCACGAGCGGAAAATAAAGAGAGGTAACTCTTACACCATGATAAATCGGTAAGTACAGAAAGATTTCGTATTTACCTGAGTCTGAAAATGATACTTTGTAGATACAATAATTTTATATACATCAATTGTTAATCATTATACTTACCTTTGGACTCTTTTAATATATACATGGTAAAATGAAAACGAAAAAAAAAATATGGTTGAAAAAATGTTATGTAGATCTATGAAAGGGAAGTTGCTATGTACAGACATTTAAGCTTTTTTTTTTATAGGTTATAGTTGTGATATAGTAATTAAATGTTACTTAATATTACTGGGAAAGGCAGCAGCCAGAATTTGGCCTGTAAAAATTATTGTATAGATCTATCTGTAGCAAATCTTCCATCTGTTTTGACTTGAAAATTGGACAATAGTAAAGCAGCAACTTAACTGAACCTTAAATATCAATTTGACTTATTCCTTCTATAAATATATTTGTTTTGCATAAAAAATCTTGATTTATAGTCAAGTAGTAATTTTTACTGTCTGGAAAAAAAAAACCCATTAAGAGTTGGATTAATTGGCATATAACTTTTGTGTATTTTCTTAAAGAAATAAATCAATCTGCAGATATGTATATGGACAAACACAGAGATTCAAAATAATATTGGAAGTCAGACACTTTTTTTTTGCATTTAAAACATTAATATACTAGGTGACAAGCAAAGGATCAATCTTTATTAAAGCAGGAGATATCTTATATCTTTATAGAACATCTCCTGATTAAAGACATAATGAATACTTCAACTTTATACTGCCAATAGTCAATATTGACTACTTAAGGCACCTTAATTTTGGATGTCTTCTTGAATTATTATTAAAATAATTGAGTCCGGTACACCTCAGCTCTGTTTGTGAAAATTATGCATTGTTTTTCTGAAAATTGTGAATAAAAAATCGACTTTTTTTTATGAAAGTGGCATTGAGCGCGAATTCACAACACCAGTAATGGCAGTGGCTAGATATTAAATTTTGAAAAAAGCTCAATTGTGGTGAAGTGGGTTCTCATATCATGTGGCTTTGGTGGCTCGACTAAAAAAACATCAAAGTTAAAATCCTGGCCAGGGATATAAAAATCTAAATATAAATTTACGCCATGCTGCGCTTATATTGCTGGCTTTACAATGTAGGTGGGGTACGTTTCAAAAACTAATCTTTTTTATATCTTCTGATGTTGATTCAATACCTGCATACAATGGCACTCATGCAACTGAAACACATGATGCTTAGTAATTGTGATACTGTTTAATTCTCATAATGCATTAACCTTGAACGTGTAGACCTATTCCCGTATTCGTACATGGGAGATAACTGCGTGGAGATTTGCCAGTCGTTGTCGGAAAATACCGAAAGTGAGCGGACAATTACGTTTATTTACGATGATGTAGTGGGCGGGGAAATGGGCTGAGCTTATTTATCAACATTGCAAACGTGTAAACCTGGATTAAGCTGAGCCGAATCTGATGGTCGGACAATGTAAAGTTGCGAGCGTTAAAGTAAGAAGGCGTTTTGTAGTTTATCAAAATGCATTTTGTTGAAATACGTATTTACAATGTTGCATCGGCAAATTCAGTCCAAGAATGTATCTCTGGAGTTTAAACACTAAGAAATTCAAATGAATTGTGCATTTTGTCAAAAGTCGGAAAATAAACTGTTCAACTCAGATCAACAAGGCTGGATTTTTGGCAACGAATAGCCTCCATATGATACTGCAGTGTGACAGCAGTGTATCTGTCTCAAGTAGACAAAATGGCTGAAATATTGTCGGTGGTACGTTAAACCCAATAAACAAACACATTTAAGGATTAAATGCCAGATTTGACATATTTTGGTATCGGGGAACCGTTTATTATGTTTATTCAGGACTATCACTATTTTTCTTCAGCAAAAGATCAGTTTGACCATACCACGTGGTATGTTACGTCATTTTAAAGAGATACTTATAGCGCATGCGAAGCGGAAAAGTGTACCATACACACATTGCATAGGTCGTAATGATTCTTTTTTCAATTGTATAAAATTCACTAATATTCGCCAAAACTTTTCAGAGTTGTTATCGCGAGAAGCGCATCGCTAACAACATAATAGCATGCACCATATCCCATTTAAATTGATAAATAAACTAAATTCTTTCATCAATTTTCTCCTCAGAATCGAGGCGTCTAATAGCATGACGTCACATACCACGTGGTATGGTCCCACTGCTGTATATACAAGGCGACCCAATATCAGGCATTGTAACACAAATATGATACTGTTAGTTAGATTTTATGTATAGATTGAATCTGGTCTCTGTAGCACGATAAAATGTTTGCATGTAGATTGATGCATCTGCTAACAAGATCGATTTATACTTGATTCTGTCATTGTACTTGAACTCCACACTGCAGTATCACGCCGTAGCCATGTGGTATGATACCACACCCAGTCACATTATTCTGACACAGGCCAACCAGTCCTGGAACTCCCCTTATACATGAAGTATGCTGAGCGCCAAGCAACGGAGTTATACCAGAAGCATTTTTTACAACTTTTGTATGTCGCGGTCGGGGATCGAACCTACGACTTCCCGATTCCGGGGCGGACGTTCTAATTACTTGGCGATCGTGATCGGTCATAATCAACCAATAAATGAACGAACAACAAAATGAACAACTACTGTATGAACGAATGATTGAATGAAATTATCAATCGATCAATGAAAAATGTTTTTGCTTTCATCTTTACTCCTACAATAATTCGACCTTGATCTGGCCAACTTAAAAATGCACTACTACGAGATCCGTAAACACCGTGGAGTTAATTATACATTGGTATCAAAAGAACTTGAACACGTTTCAGGGTTCAGATTCATATATTTGGCATATAAAATGGATCAACAATGCCATAAGCATATTTGCGTACCATCTTCCAAGCAATATACAAATGGACATGCAAATATTAATTCTTATTTGCATACACACACAATACATAGAAACGAGAGAAAAAATCGTAAAATTCGAATTAAAGTTTGATCAAGTATAAAATATCTGGCCTACTTTAAATGCACTGCTACCTTTTCTATTGAAAACCATTGCCTCATTATAAATACTGTTTTGCAAGACCTTGATAACAAAAGAGCTTAAAAAGAGCTTACACACTAAGTATAGACTAGAACAATAAAGCCATAGACAGCTAAGAACAGCAAATGACAATACATCGCGTAGGGGTTGGAACAGCTGGAACAGCAACAATGTTAATATGTTGTAGATTTTACTTATTATGGATTAAATTTCGAGGAGAATTAAATACACGTGTACTTACAACTGATTGTTCATTTTGGTTTAAAGGCCAATCAACAGGTTCCCAATCATTTAAGGTATTTGTCTACTTTAGACAAATGCATGAAACTTTGTATGTATGCTGAGCATTAACGAAAACAGCAAACTAAGTACCGTTTTGTACGACTCTAGAACGTCAAGGCCGAGAATCGAACCAACGACCTCACGTATATGTGGCGGACGCTCTAACCACTCGGTCGCCAAACTCGAATTCCATGAACAATACTCAAAGCTACGTAATACTTAAATTCTTAAATAGGATAGAAATGCACTTAACCATCCCTGTTTATGAACTATTCAAGTATTTTCAAAATGGATATTTTTATTAGAGAAAAAAAAGATGAAATTCACTAGTACATAACATTTTGTATAATACACGTGTACATAATCTTAAATTAAGATAAAATAAAAATAATAATAGTATTAAAATAAAAAAAACAACAACTATACGTTAATTTAGAAATATAAGAATATAAATTCTGATGAAATAGTTATTCATATAACTGAAGGAAAAAAAATCAGTCCCGGATGCTGCAACTTTTCACGCTTTTTAACCTGATTTGTATACGGTCGGCTTAAAAAAATGGCCAAAAATATTGATTTACAAATGAATAGATAAAAAAAAAATAACCTTAAAAATTACTTTGTAGATGCGCGAAATCAGGATCACCGCGAAAATAAATGTACGTCACATCGACGGATTATTTATATAGAAATGGTCATCAAGTGAGAGCGATCAAATACTGTTCAACGTTGAAGATATTTAAGACGACCTTCGATCAGCTTAACACTGTTGTGCGCAAAAATGGAGCGAAGTTTTTCTAAGTTATGCAGAAAGGTATTTTATTTCATTCATTTAATTATATTGATATTATTTCATTATTGTTCATTCTATTGTCTTGGAATAAAAAACTATATTTCAAAGAGCAGAAAAAATAGTTAGACTCGTTTTATCATTTTATTAATAATAGAAGGCAAATATTAAAATAAAAAGTATATTATTTTAATTAATAACTAAATTTTTTATAAAATGGTAATATTAATACTTTAATTATTATTATAATTAAAAGCCAAAATCATTATAAATCGTAGGAATAAGTCGTAGTATTAAAATTATTAATACTATTATTATAAGTAGTATATCTTTTCATTAGTTTTGTTATAAATTGGGTCACTACCAGTACTAAATAAATTTGATTAAAAATTTCGTTGTTTTAAATTTTTAGGTAAAAAAAAATCTAAAAAGGTCATGTATTAACTTGCATACATATTCCTTAAACAGACATGATCAGTTCTAGAAAAAAAAAGGAATTAGAACATGATAATACTAAAAGTGAGTATTTTTAAAAGTTTAATTTGGCTGAGATAGTATTTAAGTTTAATTCAGTTAGAATCATTGATATTCCGCGAAACAGGGGCCGTTTTAATTAACGTCTGTACGAAAAAAATATCTTCACAGAATGTATGTAATAGTATTTGTCCTGTGATTTTTTCTTTACACAAAGACTTGCATTTGTATAATGTAATGGAATGGGTCAACCTTCTTCACGTGTTATTGTAAAAATAAGAAATTAGTAGACACTATGTAGAACAAAGGACCTCCGACTAAGACCAACTTTGTTCGTAGGAAGTTTAGTGAAACGGGTTCCATTTGTAAGACTAAGTCCGAGTGAGGAAGCCATTTTGTTTTTGTACATGATAATTTACATGCATTGTGTGAGACAGGCTGTTTACTTTGGTGCCAGATAAGATCGCACATTAACTTACAAACTAAAGGGTTTATATAAAATTATGGCTTAGATGTTGGAAACAATTTAATGTTTAAGAAGGGACCGTATTGAAATATTCTGTAAGATATATTTTTAAACTTTGGATAAAAATAGAAATACTGAACACTTTGAACTGATAAATTATCAAATGATATACAGTCATTTTGCAAGATGAGGGGAATCAGTATTTCCCATAGCAGGCATGTTTTCATTGGGAAAAAAAAAACAACAACAAAAAACTGCATATCGGACTCTTTTCCCAATACATGTATTTGCTTCCTATAGTGACACGCAAGGGTTGGTCTAAATAATGTTGAAGTTTCATATTTTACTATATTCCGGACACATTTCATTTTTTTTCCTATAATATGACACGCTCGAAATTGTCTGACCCTTTTTTCACATTTTTATGTGATCGTGGCAAACTTAACTCGTACTTTCGTTATACAAAAGATATATATGCTCTTTTTTAGGCGTGTGACATTTTTCACATATCTTACGTGAATAAAATATACAACAATTTTCTTTATATGATTTATTTACCACTTCATTATGTACACGACGAACGATAACTCTGCAGTGATGGTTAGCGGGAAAACACATCTATGAAGTAAAATACATGTACTATGAATGAAATTATGTGACGTCAGTCATTGGATTCGCTATACTTGTAATATATTTTTCCTTTCACTTCGAAACGAGATGTAAACCTACGTAAATCAGCAAGCAATCCCCAAACACCTATTATATAACCAACACGCTGGGTTATAATTCCATGGGAAATAAAAAAAATTCCCAGTCGCTGATTGGTCAATTCAAATCAGCGAATTATACCGGGTATTGTCGATCCTATGTTGAGATGGTCTATAGGAATATGGAAAAAAATATGTCATTCATTGAAATGTTTTCGGACCTCACAATAAAAAGTGATATATTAGCTATCAGATCTGTTTAATGTGGAAACTTGGAAAGTCAATAAAACAATTCCAAATTACACGCCAATTGACTTTCTCCTTTGCTGTTCCAGTTTATACTTAAAGCAACAATAGGACTCTTATTTTTTTAATTACGACTTAACGTTTGAAGCAAAAAGAAAAACGGGGTTGTCGGTTTATCGAATTTCAAATATAGAAAAACATTTTCAAGGGTGATTTAGAGGGGGGCGGAAGCGGTGTACACCCCCCTCCACCCCTAAGATCGACCAATGTGGTTTTTTATGCGTTTTTTCCACATTTTTTTTTTAAATTTATATGTGACAATTAGAGTCGGTCAATTTGATCAAAATCGAAATTTCATTTTCAGTTTGTTTTTTACTTAAGTTTTCTCGTATCAGTTTCATTTCCGCTGGTTTGGGACCTTTCTGCCATTTAAACAAGCAGTAGCAGTCGATAATTGAAATTGTCCAGTCCATCGAAGCGGAAAAGGCTGGATCCATTCAGTAATACCTGTCACAGACAGATTTGAGATGTTTATTTTTTCTTCGACAAGTACGAAAGAAAAGAAAATGACTGTTTTTGCTTTAAAATATATTCTCAGATGTAGCACTAGTAAATTACCTGATTATCATGCGTGCCCATTATAAATCGGATAAATAATTTTTAATACATCATTGGTGCCGTCGATTTACGTTTTTAGGCACCGAAAGTGTTTATAAAGTGAATAAATACAAGAAAAGCAAAAATATGCATTTTTGAAAAAAGAAAATTTAAAGGAAAAAAAATGTCAGTGGAATATAAATGAACAGCTTATTTAAGTTGTGGATAAGTTCTGTTACCTGGGTATTAAAATGTTTTATATTGGCAATATGTCCTATGCAATTAAATCATTGCCCGAACAAGCAATTAGAGGGAAGTCGGATTTGTTATATATTTTTCAACGCTTACATTTTGATAAACATGTATCAACAAAACTACACATATTTTATCATATTGTTCAGAGGTGTGGGGAGTATATGAAATCGATGAAATTTAACGTATACATATAAAATATTGAAAATTCATTTTAGGCGTAAAATCGCAATCCCCCAATATAGCAGTTTGGGGAGAACAAGGAAGATTTTCATTATAGAATGCGCATTAAAATATTTTTTAAAATAAGGTAAAAACAAGATTCGCTAATGTCTAAAATACTGAATAGTCAAGCGAAAATAAAAACTGGGATTTTGAAATTCAATCCCTTTTAGAAGACTTAGGTTTTGGAAAAATATGGAATAATTCTGACGTAGATACTGACTATGTACCGATGATAAAACAAAGTTTGTAAATGAATGTATAAATAATAGTCCAAAACTTGGAACTTACTTTAAATACATAACAGAATTTAACTTGACTATTTGAGTTTACCGTCGCTTCGACAGTATTTCAGTCATCTAGCGACATACAGCTAATTACAGGTGGAGGAAGACCCCGAATGCACGGAGGCATCCGGGTAGAACCACCGACTGGAAGGCTTCCTCACATGAAAATCCGAATCAACCTGCCGGGTTTCGAACCCACGCGGTGAGGGGCTGAGTGAGTTCTAAAGTCAGCGACTTTACCCTCTCGGCCGCGGAGGCCCCTAACAGAATTTAGATTTGAAAATAATAAAAAATGATTATCAAAGATTTTGAGTAAATTTCGTTCACATAGCCATGAATTAAATATTGAGGTAGGGAAATACGATGGAACAGATAGAAAAAATGGATTATGTGCTTGTAACTGATCTATGATAGAATCTGGATATCATTTCTTGCTTGTGTGTCCAAAATATAGATGTATAAGACTCAAATACCTAAAAAATACTTTCGATTAGTATACGTGAAAATGATATTAAAAGTATAGTGCTCTGTTTGAAAGAAAGATTCCAGTTGCGGAAACAGTTCATTAATGCATTAAAGGACAAAGAATGACATATTGAATGTGGTATAATTTAAGATGATTGTAAAAATGTAAGTATCATGTAACTTTAAATATCATCAATATAAGTTCATAAATAAAGTATGTATCATAAATAAATACATAGTATAAATGTTTGCCCGTATTATGATAACTATGGTGGCATATTTCTGCCAGCCACTTATCCACTTAGCTATGTTGAAACTTTTCTGAAAAATTGTCACATATTCAGTTAGTATCTGGCAAGTAGCAAATTTTCAAGTTATCTACTTAAGTATCATAACAGGACTAAACTGTCTGTTAGTGCCCACTACTGCCAATCACATATTCACTTATTTTAACTGGATACCATGCCTTTTTCCAGATAATTATGTGAAAAAAATGCTTGTTATCAACATAATTTAACTTACTAACTTGAAAAAAGGCGAGATATCCAGTTAACTTAAGTGAATATATGGCTGGCAGTAGTGGGCACTAACAGGCAGTTTTGTTCTGTTAAGATACCTAAGAGGATAACACGAAAGTTTTCTACTTGCCAGATACTAACTAACTATGTGACAATTTTTCAGAAAAGTTTCGACACAGCTTAGTGGATAAGTGACTGGCAAAAATATGCCACCATAGATAACTGATTTACCGTTACTGATATTAAATATATTGTAACTAATTAATATACACATTCGCCATGAATTGTATACATATAATCTTGTGATTGCTTTGCTCGTGCATTATCAATTCATTGTAATTATTGATGTATTTGCGAAAGAGAGCTGCGCTGTCGAATTTGAAAATAAACTAATTGAGTTGAGTTGACTTGAATTTAACCAGTATTTACTGGTTGTTTTGTGTGGAACTATTTAATGATTTAGTTATTTCTAGTTATATGGTTAAAAATATTTTAATAGCCATGAATAAAAAATATTATGCCAATATAATAACTGTTTTCTCCGTTAAATCAATATACGTGTGTGTTTATATATATGGTATTAAACATGATTTTTTGCATGTTACGACCAATTTTGTGAGCAAAAAGAAAAACGAGGTGTTCGGTTAATCGAATTTATATAACGAACTTATATGACTTATATTTCGGACCCTTTTACAAGTGGACTTAATCACTTACAAAGATCTGTAAAAGTCTTAAACATACGGTGAATTCAAAGTTGGCCTTGCAGGATATGCATGTTAATTTTCATGTTAGGCCAACATATCTCTGTTGGACCCCGCCCCCTAACACACACCCCGGGGTAAAAGGCTGGATCGTCGCATGCCATTTGTAACATATCACATTTGTTGCAAACGTGCTCACATGCGTAACAAGATAGGGAAATTATGTACAGGTAACATATTTGGTGGTGAATGCGTTCGACGCCGATATTTTAATGTGAAACACTGTCTCATATGATCACATTCGTAAAAGATATGTGAAAAAGTTTATTACGAAAGTGACCTAACATAGCGTACTAAGGATATTCAGTATGCTCTTATTCACGTAAATATTTTATTTCCAGATGCACGTCAGGACCTTTGGTTCATGGTTGTCCTGGTGACCTTGACCCTGTGCACAGGAGTTGCTAATGCAAGTAAGTGTCAATCCACATATTGTATCACATGAAGCGTAGTAATTGTATGTGACATTTTAACCCTTTCCCTCATATAGACTCATTTTGACGCACTCAGTAGGTACCACATAAAGCCTGATCTGCAGAAAACAACAGTTAAACCTTACCAAATTTAATTATAAAGTCCTCATTTCCAGACCACTGAGGAGCAGCGAACAGCATAAAACCTGATCAGCCTGCGAGTTACTCGCAATCTGATCTGGTTTTATGTTGTTCGCATAGGTCTTTTCATGATTTCCTCTATGAGGGAAAGCATTAAGTGAGGCTTGAATTCCCCTCAGCCCCTAACCGCGTGGGTTCGAATCCCGGCAGGGTCATTCGGATTTTCATGTGAGGAAGCCTTCCAGCTGGCTTGCGGTAGGTCGGTGGTTCTACCCGGACGCCTCCGTGCATTCGGGGTCTTCCTCCACCTGTAATTAGCTGGATGTCGCTATATGTCTGAAATACTGTCGAAGCGACGGTAAACTCAAATAGTCAAGTCTCGATTTCCCCTCACAATACTTTGCGCTAAGTAATAATAGAATTTTTGAAATTAATTTACTAGGTACGCATTCAACTATTCCTGTTTTACCAAACATTAAAGTACATGGCGATCGAAGTAGATATAAAATGACCATGAGAATGATAAACATTATATAATTTCAGTATGTTAAGAATTTTTTATATATTTTATTGGTAAAATATATAAAAGATAATGTCTTAAAAATACTGAAATTGTTTAAGAGAAACTAAAATAATGTTATTCGTATCGTATTTAATGTTTTTATCACCATTTCATGATCTGTCAAAATGCTACTCTCACTGCAGTATTTCATGCTTGCTCACTGTAAAAATAAATAACTGTCTTATTTCACCGGAAAAAAAATCTCTGCAGCTGATTTCCGGAACCTTTCCAGTGACTTCTTTTGTACGATTCCCAACGTAAAATTACGTAAAACGTACCGGACACAAGCTGTCGCGATCCTTAGTTTTACTGTAATTTGACCGTAAATCAATGAATACTAGAAAGTATTTCAGCTGAAATATAATACTTTAAATGATGAATCAAGGTACGGATTCCACTAAAAATAACTTGCAATAAGTAACACTTATATACTTAGGGGGATTTTATCATGTTTCTTTAATTAGAAATACACATCAGTAAAACCTTACTTTTCCGCATCTCTTGGTACCACTTGACTGTGCGGATAAAGCAGGGTGTCGGTAAAGCAAGTTCTAACTTTTCAATGTTATATCTTTGGAACTTACGGAAATTATCTGGTAAGTATTTCGAGCTTAAAATGTAACACGTGTATACATTTAAATCATTTTATTTATAAAAATGGGCAAGCAATAAAATGACGCTTAAAAAAATAAGAGCGTTAAAAGATAAAAAAAAAAAAACAAAAAACAAAAAAACAAAAAACAGCGGTATATTATTTTAAGATATATGACAATAATATATGGTAAATTTTACTAATACATGATTCATAACTATGTTACTTATTGTGTACACGACAACGATAACTACGTACATCTACGTCTTTAGTCTGTCCCAAAGCGCAAACCAGTTTTAAGCTCAATCTCGCAAGGTGAGAGAATGCGTGAATAAAAGGACAAAGAATATTTAGATGTCGGTTCAGCAAGTGTGATATACGCTGTCGGATAACGGATACGACAGGTGTCGTTAAAATCAGGTTTTAAACATAAAGAATATATAAGGAACTTTCGGTACCAGAGGACGCTGTCGGATATGCAGATTGTCGGAATATCAGGTGTCGACTAAGTCAATTTTTACTGTATTTCATTTCTTTACAAATATTGGCAATAATTAAAATTATAATTCATTTCAACTTAGGCATGTACTTGAGTATTAAACAAACTCGGAAATTAATGCGTTTAACCAAATATAAGAATTTTAGAATTTCTTACAGCTGTTAATATCATTGGTTGGTTTAGAGTTTGATAATGCCATGATAATGCCATGATAATGCGCCACTTTATCAGTCGTATGTAGTCTGAATATCCAAAATGACTAAAATACTGTCGGTGGGACGTAAAGCCGATCTCAAGCCCGTCATCTGCTTGTGTGCGATTGTACAATTGTTTTTCTCCACCGGTTGTTAGTATGGAATGTTATTCAGTTGAAACTCGAAAGGTGGGAATTAAGTATCTCTACTTAAACCGTACAAAATAATCCGATTTTCGATGACCGCTGGTCTCGATTTTAATTCCCTGCATCGTTTTACGCCTACGCAACGATGGCTGAGGCTTAAACCGTGGTATCACAAACGTTGCAAAATTCTATTTCCTTCAACACTGAATTTATTCTATGATTTGAAATATATGTGCAATAAATGGTAAAATGTTGATTTTATTATTTGAAAATAAAATAAGAAAAAAAAATTAACAATGCAATTAGCACCTATTTTTTTTATACCATATGTTTAAGTTTTTGGCGTTTAAAACACGACGCAGATGAGTTACGCAAAAGTTAATACGCAAAACAGAAAGGGACAAAACACAGTGTCACATATTATTGTCTTACACACGATTCCATGGTTACAGGGGGTGGGTGGGAGGTGCAGAGTTTAAGCAGTTTTACATATAATTTCAGACTAGAATACTTATTAGTTAATATATTTAAAAACACGCTATACAACGATTGAATTTTGTGAGGAAATGACATCACATATTTTGTTAACCCCAAGAGTTTTGGAAACAAAATGGTATGGCGAACATCTGTTACCATTTTCTCCGGATTTTAAAGTCGTTAATGGTGTAACTTCAAAGGGTACCCAGTGCATATGCTTTGATTTTGTAATTTTGAGTTAACTTTCGCTGGGACCTTTTTTAACCCTTTACTTCTTAAAGACTCCTTTTGACGCATTGACAAATAGTGTAGACCCTGATCAGACAGCTCTCATAGGAAATGTCTGATTCGTTTGCTCAGACAATATTGTAGCTCAGTTTCTACAGTCTGTGTGGCAAGGAAAACTTCCTTATTTAATATACCATTTTAAGTTTAGTTAATTAATATTCATCATGTTATAAGCTTTTCCCCAATTTCCTAATATGTTTAGAGTATGAATTAAATTTGTATCAAATAAAGTTAAAGTACCTTAGAATAAGTTTCGGCGGAGGTCTGTCAGAATAAATATTAATGAAAACATCTCCTGAAAAATACCACAGACTTTATATCGATTGGTATCTTGAACTATATATAACCCCATAATTCCTAAAGATGTTTTCATAGACGAACGTGTTTTCAATTGTAAGACTGTCATTTGATAAATATTATTTTAGTTAACTAAAGGTTACATCCGGGCTAAACCGATTATTTATCTTGTCTATAATCTTCTTATCCTGCTTCCGGTTTTTATATACCTCTTGCAAAGAACATTGAGTATTTGTAATCTGCTATATATTTATTTGCAGTATGGTAGGACTTGTATATGACATTTGCATTTGAATCTAAAATTTCGGATCAGAATACAAGTGACCATTTAGAAGGCTCCTATGAAAAGTTCGAATGACTTTACCGGGATTCTATCACACAGCGGTGAGGTGATTAGTGTTTGTCAGGCAGAGAATAGATGAACCACTTAGCTACTGATGCCCGTGTATAGCATTTTATTATAGGGCGGTGTTCCCTTATATCACGGCATTAACGACATGAACGGGAATAAAATATCAGTGAAGCCTTATCTACAGTTTATTTCTGTATGTCATTGATATTCCATCTTTGTACCATAATGTGAAAACATTTTTTTCAGCCTTTCTAATAACGTTTTAAAAACCTGTTATTGTTCACCATGTTTAGCCTACATAGAAATCCCATGGTTCTCTGGTATCGCGGTATTTCTTAAATAAAGACCGCTGGTTTCACCTATAGGTGTCGCTACGTGATCAAAACAATCATCATTCATAAAAAACAATGCAGCAGACGAGAATCCATCATTTGTCGAGTCTATAAATTCATTATTTATACGATAAAACGTTTTTTTTTTTTTTTTTTTGTTTTTTTTTTAAATTTTTTTAGGACATGGGGTGATAAGCGTAGTAGTTGAAAGTCGGTACACTGCAAGAAATCTACATTTTTCTTACCATTTACGAAGACGTATTGCTTTTTGTTTATTTCAATAAAAATCGTAACCTCCTGTTTACAAAATGGTGTCACACGGTGGCGATCGGTAAAGTCTTTCTTAACAAAATGACATTACCACGATACCAGAGAACCCGCGATACCACCGGAAACCGCTCTATACCTATAAATTTTCTGGTTCAAAATATGTATACGAGGTTTAAAATTCCATATTTACGGACGTTACTCACTTTCGACATGGTTCCCGAAGTGCATGTGCGCTTCGTAGTAAAATTAAACGTTATAGGTTTTCAAGGGTCATGGGAACGTGGCTTTCAGTCAGTAGTAAAAATTCAACCTTCATCGATAAATAGTTGAGTTCTTGAATTAAAAAAAAAAAAAAAAAAAAAAAAAAAAAACCTTTAATAAACACTTTAAAAAATGAATAAACTGAATAAAATGACTTTTTGTATTTTGAATATAATCAGATAATTATACCGTGTTATGTAAATCCCCTGGAGAAACGGTCTATATATACAAATGTATGAAACAACGAGGGCTTGACGCAAAACCACGACACCTACATATAAGTAAATATTATTAAAAATGTATTCGTTCAACTTTCACCAGAAATACTGAACATGGAAAATCTCGATACATCAAAGCTATAGACCTATATCTGCACAGAAACGGCACAAAACAAAATGGCCGGTGACACCAGTATATTCAAGAAAGAAAATCTTGTCATGGGATTTTATGGAAATGCGTCCGCCATTATAGGAAAAGGTCGTTGGTAATTAATAATCCATACAGTACCGTAAGTTTACGGGGAAAAAGGTCGCTGATGCAAAACGGCTGAACAGCGATGAAACTGGAAGTTCTATGTAAGGGAGAAAGGTCGAAGTAATAGACAATACATGTACCAATCTCCAAGCAGAGTTGTCGTTCGTTCCTCACTAAACCATCTCTGCAATGGGCTCAATGACAAGAATCTTGTCAAAACGGAAAACAATTAATTAACGCCCACCAAGGTGTATTTTAAGGATCTAAAATAAAGGAACATTAAAGGATTAATTTTTTAATCATCATAAAACGTATTGAAAATAATATTGTTTCTATTTTTATTATGGAAACTATTTTCCTGCCTTATTACGCAGATGGGAACAATCCGCAGATGTAAATATATACAGGTTTAGCCGGACATCGTACTTGTCTATGAAATGGACAAACGGGAATCCTGTGCAGAGAGACAAACAGCGTGAATCACGTGAGATTCAAAATGTCAACAACGGTCTGAATAGTCACAGTCTCTATTTATAGATTGCGCGAATTTGGAACTACTTTCTGATTCCACCACAGAGGCGAATGTAAAGTAAGCCTATGTGTAAGAAAGTGAGACAGTACTAAATAAACACGAAGATCTGAAACTCTGTATAGTTGCCTTATGTAAAACAAGAGTGAATAATGTCTACAGCTAAATGAAAATGGGTAAGAAAAATGTGCAGCCTGTTTATTGTCGCATTAATATCCATGACGTTCCGAGCACTTCCGAATTCGATCGGATTGTATTCGACCATGTTAGGTAATTTCCGTGTGCATTCGTCAGCAGTTAAAAAGTCGACGATTTTTCAAGATATTCCTATCATATGTTCATATAACTTTGTCTGTTTAAATCTTTCGACTTTTCTGAAAATGTTAATATTGCACGCTAAACTTTCACACAGTGTTTCGACATTCAACTTTCTGTCAAAATTGGTTCAGATAAATGTTGGACCGAATACATCTTTAAGCCGTAACAACATTTAATTGTTTTCTGTTGTATTATATTGAATTGTATTACATTGTATTATTACTTTTCCAGCAACTACAGCCGGTGCCACAACGTCAACGGTTGCTACTACTGTTGCTGCTGCCGGAAATAACGGGACAATCCAAACATGTAGCACGTGCTCCTTCCTTCTACTACTGCCAGCTTTCATACTCCTTGCGAAGCGCATCCCTGCATTCTAGCAAAAATGGACATCACGAATTGTTTCTTTGAAAAGCTCTGTGACAAATTATTCGCCCCTTTTCCCATTGTTCTCCGAATATTTTCTATTTATATCGAGGCCAATTGTCTCCATACAGTATTAAAAATAAATCCATGTTGTCTTTCGTGTAATCTAAGTTTACGATTGATCACATTGTTTCTGGTGGCCCGTGGCACAGCATATGTCCTCGTAGAAATAAACTCCACCCCCACCCACCCCTCTCCGAAACGGCACAAAAATATAATGTGTTAACAGAACACTGAATGAAAAAGACATGGGAAAATATATTATTTAGGCAAATAAGACATAACATTTATCAAAATAGGGATTCGAAACCATTACCAGATGCATAAAATATTTCATTTGGTCTACAGAAAATTGGTGTTATACAGCGGAAGCATTTTGAACATGATACTTGCACGTTCACTAGCAACTGTAAGTGGATGTAATTGGATATGTACTGAGTATATCTAAGTTTACTCAGATGTATCCCTAAGTATAGTGTATGTTGTTTGTCATGACTTGTTTGAACGCTTATACGCAGAAAAGACAAATTAGCTTTTATTGAATATTTCACTTGTATCCGGCGTCAAAAGATGTTTTGTGAAAAAAAAAGATAATATACATTTTTTTATGAGTTTTTAATATATTCTAACATTGTTGTTTGTATGTTGAACAGTCAACTCTCGATACAGCGGCTGTGTTTGTTTCGGTGAAATTTGCTACTATAAAGAAATTGCCGTTGTAAAGAATAGAGAGGAATATGCACTATAGTTTAAAAGACTACTGCAATTATAAAGAGGTTGCTGTTATAATGTATGCCGTTGTAAAGATGTTTCACTTGACTTTACTTTATATTGTTATATATATATATATACGGAATTCATTTGTATATAACATTTCCTCCTTCTTCCCTCTCTCTCATTTTTTATTCTTTATCTGAGTTAGGTTGAAGACTAAATCTACTCGTTTCTTGCAATAAAAATTGAAAAAAGAATTCGTTTGTTTTAAATTATTTTAGTAATAATCTTAATTAATTAAAACTGCATGATTTTAGAAAATTACACTATAAACATATTTATGGGGAAAATGGGGGTCAGCATTCTACTTTTTGAGATTTCTGTCCTTTTCAAGAGCAGATAAATCAATATTATAGGCTAGCATTTCATTTAATTTTATCTCGATGTTTGGTACTATATTCCCGGTCACTATGTAAAATATTTATTTTGTTCGTTTTAGATTCGTTACCTTTTGATTAAGATACGCATATTGATATAAATCTTATATAAATCTTATATAAATATGTAGACAAAAGAAATGGGGAGAGTAAGAGTGGCGATGTACTAATTATTAGAAGCCCATTGAAACAAATGGTGTGATTATCTTTTCTCGTCACGAAGGTTAAAGTGGATTTATATCATTTAATTTATTGGCATCGCTTGAAAATGTGATGCTAGTTTATTAACTACACTAAGATAAATAAAAAAAATAGAGAGAGAAATGCGACAACCCTGTTCTCTCAGCGCTATCAGCGACTTTATTTGTAATCAGCCTGGAGAAGAATAAAATTGCCGAGCGTGTGTATCAAATACCTAATGCGGAAATTATGCAAAACGTTTGCTGCGAAGGTAAGTGTTACAGGCAAAGGGGCTCGTAACTGTTTACGGGTAGTAAATTACAGGTATCGGTCATATAATGATATAACCCCTTGTAGTGTCTGAAGTAGACTGCTCGATATACTAGTAATCAATTGTATGTTATATGGATTTGTACCGGACTTCAAAATTTCTACATGAGTTGATGTAAGACCATAAAATTACCGAAACCTGCTTATTTACTAATCAAAATTATGAACGAGCACCTTTGGATCTAAAACCCCTATTCCTCCATATGGCAAATGCACAAATGAAATAAAAATTACGCAACGTCATAGTGAAATTAGTGGGTTTTTTTTGTTTGTTTGTTTGTTTGTTTTTTGTTGTTTTTTTTGCTTTGCTTTAATGCCACAGACGATATTGAGAGTTCTTCGGTTCTTCAAATGCTCAGAAAATGGCAAGTATACTACGTCACACATAAACTAAACATGACTGTTCAATACAAAGGTGTTTATAGTACTCTGTGGTCGTTAAATATGCAATTCAAACCGATTTGAGTTGAGTTCCATTCACTATTACGAATGAAGTCTTTAAAAAATAGAGAGGGCAGTAAGTCCTCCAAGCACAATTTTGACGGTAACCTTATTCATTTCCCGATTGTTTCGCAAGGAAATGGAATACAACGAAGGCGTTTTATCTTTACGAAAATGTACACGTTTGCCAATCTGAAAACTCTTTGGACCTCAAAATCGTCTTTCATCATTAAAATTACCAGGTTTTTGGCAAGTCGGACAAGAAGTCGTAAAACCATAACAATCATGCTTCTCAAAGCAAACTGCATAAAATACGAAGGTAATCGCTAAAATCGGACCACACATCCATATTAAATAAAAATAAAGCTCACCGATTGCATTAAAAAAACCCGAGCGTCCCATACCATGCAACAATCAGCGAACGATTTTGCTGTCTGCATGTTAAATGTCTTTCACCCATCATTGTTGTGTAATGTGATATTTGTAACAAATACATCCGATTGGCTAATCGCTAGTGTCATTAATCGTATAATGGTATTTCTATTTGCATTGATCAGTGATGTAGTAAAACAACAATTCAACTGTGTGTAGAGTAGGGGTATGAAAAGATATATTTGATCCCTCTATATGTTTCCTCCTGCAACCTCATAAGTTAGATTAATATCCCATGTCGATCAATTTAAGGACTGGTCCTTCCATTCAAATCAAGGACTTAAGCCGCCTTATATCGTATAATTAGCCAACTTGAGATAATTAGGTTCGGGTTGGGAATTTATCGGTATTTTTCAAATTTCAAACGTGATTTTGAAATAATTATGAATTCCGTGACGAAAGTTTTGGTCTATTTGAATAAATAAGTACTAAAGAAAAGAACCTGTTGAAGAGTTCGTCTATTTCAATAGCTTTTTGCTAAAAATAGGGCGGATATATTTGTGCACAATTTTAGTTTTGCTGGGAATATGTGGTTAACAACATTAGATGTTCAGATAGTGATGTTAAGGGGTTTTGTGCCTAATCTTAACTGAACTATATTTTTTTCTTTGGACTGATTGTACTCTGACACTCTGGTGAGTCATCTATCACCTCCTTGTTACACACTTTAGTGAAGCTGTTTTAACCTTTAAGTTAGTGTTCTTAATTATAGGACAACTTCAAGAAGAAAAACAAACGACAAAACATAAAAATGGTTGTTTTTGCCAGTAAAAATAAGCATGGAGGTAAGTATTTTAACCCTTTCCCTCATAGAGGAAACCATGAAAAGACCTATGCGAACAACATAAAACCAGATCAGCCTGCGAGTAACTCGCAGGCTGATCAGGTTTTATGTTGTTCGCTGCTCCTCAGTGGTCTGAAAATGAGGACTTTATAATTAAATTTGGTAAGGTTTAACTGTTGTTTTCTGCAGATCAGGCTTTATGTGGTACCTATTGAGTGCGTCAAAATGAGTCTATATGAGGGAAAGGGTTAAACCCTAAAGGGCATGTAAGTCGTTAAGGAATGACCATGCAACAATCAGCGAACGATTTTGCTGTCTGCATGTTAAATGTCTTTCACCCATCATTGTTGTGAAATGTGATATTTGTAACAAATGCATCCGATTGGCTAATCGCTAGTGTCATTAATCGTATAATGGTATTTCTATTTGCATTGATCAGTGATGTAGTAAAACAACAATTCAACTGTGTGTAGAGTAGGGGTATGAAAAGATATATTTGATCCCTCTATATGTTTCCTCCTGCAACCTCATAAGTTAGATTAATATCCCATGTCGATCAATTTAAGGACTGGTCCTTCCATTCAAATCAAGGACTTAAGCCGCCTTATATCGTATAATTAGCCAACTTGAGATAATTAGGTTCGGGTTGGTCAATTTATCGGTATTTTTCAAATTTCAAACGTGTTCTTGAAATAATTTGGATTTCCGTGACGAAAGTTTTGGTCTATTTAAATAAATAAGTATTAAAGAAAATAACCTGTTGAAGAGGTCGTTTATTTCAATAGCTTTTTGCTAAAAATAGGGCGGAAATATTTGTGCACGAGTTTAGTTTTGCTGGGAATATGTGGTTAACAACATTAGATGTTCAGATAGTGATGTTAAGGGGTTTTGTGCCTAATCTTAACTGGACTATATTTTTTTCTTTGGACTGATTGTACTCTGACACTCTGGTGAGTCATCTATCACCTCCTTGTTACACACTTTAGTGAAGCTGTTTTAACCTTTAAGTTAGTGTTCTTAATTATAGGACAACTTCAAGAAGAAAAACAAACGACAAAACATAAAAATGGTTGTTTTTGCCAGTAAAAATAAGCATGGAGGTAAGTATTTTAACGCTTTCCCTCATAGAGGAAACCATGAAAAGACCTATGCGAACAACATAAAACCAGATCAGCCTGCGAGTAACTCGCAGGCTGATCAGGTTTTATGTTGTTCGCTCTCCTCAGTGGTCTGGAAATGAGGACTTTATAATTAAATTTGGTAAGGTTTAACTGTTGTTTTCTGCAGATCAGGCTTTATGTGGTACCTATTGAGGGCGTCAAAATGAGTCTATATGAGGGAAAGGGTTAAACCCTAAAGGGCATGTAAGTCGTTAAGGAATGATCTAAACAACCAGAGCTAAACCTAAAAAACCAGCAATTTACTTGCGGGTTGATCAGATTCAATACTGTTCTAAGCTATCAGTAGGTTTGTGATAAGGAGGAAATTCTATAAGAATCTATAAGGAATGAAATTTCTTTCAGTATGATCCTGTTTTTCATGTGGTGAACCATTGTGTAATGGGATGGTAAAGTTTTATATAACGAGTTTAATCAGCTTAATTCATAGTTAGTCATATTTGGGTCACATGGCATCAATGATAGGACAGTTCGTTTATTCTTAGAAGATATAATATTGAATCTTAGTGCAGTCAAACCTGTCTTAAAAGGTCATTCAAGGGAACAAGAGAAAGTGGTCGCTTAACAGAGGTGGCCACATACATACCAAAAAATTCTAGCTTTGTAATATTAAAATTGAACGCTAAATACAGGTTGACCGCTGTGTTCAGGTTGACCGATGTGTACAGGTTGACCGCTGTGTACAGGTTGACCGCTGTGTACAGGTGGTCTCTAATACAGGTTGACCGATGTGTACAGGTGGTCTCTAATACAGGTTGACCGCTGTGTACAGGTTGACCGCTGTGTACAGGTTGACCGCTGTGTACAGGTGGTCTCTAATGCAGGTTCAACTGTATTAATTTGTTCTTAAAGTTTGCTTTATTGGAAGCCATCATTAAAAAATGCAGACTATAATCGAGCCACTGATTTACAAAAAAAAAAAGAGAAAAAAAAAAGGCCTTACTCATATACATGTATGTTTAACTCAGATTGTTTTGCCTCTTAGTTATGTAAACAACCCACCTTTAGGAGTGAGTGTTGAAATTGCAAACCAATATCTAATAAATGATGACACAGAACAAACGATATAACAATCCTTTGCCCATTTTTCCATTTTTTTTTCAAAAGCACAAAGCACTTACAATGACAAGAGCCATCTCAGCAAAGGATTTTTCCTCTTTTTTTGACACATATATGAAAATATTGCGCAATAGTATCGTAGAAATAATGAATATTTTTTTTTTTGTTCAATAAAGATGCTAGAAAATGTTATTGACAATAACAACTATTGTGTATGGATCTCTTTAAGCATGTAATCGTGCTCTGCTTTCTTTACTCTTAGGGTAGGACAAAAAGAAATGACCAGGGTTTTCCATTGATATTTTAAAGTGGGGTACAAATGTCTCCATGACAAAAAAGACAAATTTTGAAATATTTGGAGGTCATTTGCGCAATTTGAGCGTCAACATGGGCAATTGTGTGCACCAGAGAAAACCCTGAATGACGTGTGGGATATAGTAAACACTGACAAATTTTAAATAAAACAACTTTATTTGTAATAATATTTCAGTTATAAACGAGTTTTGACCAAAAAATCAAATGAAGAGACATTCACATAAAGAATTAATGCCATTTGTTAGAAATAAATCATGGAACAATCATTCGACTGAAAAAAAACAAAACTTTAACGAGCCTGTTCTTAAAGGTGTCTGAGCAAAACCGGAATGCTATCCTATCGAATTTTAGTTTTCTATCTCAATTAAACCATCTTAGAAATGTAATAATCTTGAACATTCCATAAAGAATTAAAAAAAAAATAGATGTTTCACTAACTCATGTTTTTTTTTCCTTTTTCAGAGCGATATCTCAAGATACAATAAGTGAAAACCGAAATGTCGAAATAAATCGAAGAAAGAAAAAAAAAGCTGATAATTATATCAGAATTAGATAAAGTTTGTTGATAATGTTACGTAAAAGAGCAATATTTTGTAAGTATTCTCGGAAATGAATTGATAAAAAAAAATCAAATACACAATAAAGCATAGAGGGTTAGAAATGTAATGTGATATAAACTTGTCTGAATTAAAGATATGACGTCAAATGGATAAAATATGACGCCACATCAAAAAAAAAAAAAAAAAAAAAAATAATATAAATAAAAAACCAGAAGGAATGTGTAAGTGTTTTTATTAGAGAGGAGACGGTTCCATAATGTGACACAGGGCAACGCTGTGTGACGTAAGTGATAAACTGTAAATATTTCATTCTTTAATGGATTAATCGCAGCGATCCGCTTCGCGTCGCTTGCGATAAATTCCATAAATTAAAAAAAACAAACGATAACTAATACATATATTAAAGGGAAAGTAAATCCTCAAGATATAAGTTAGGTATTGCTGACCATCGAAAATATGACGTGTATTTCATTTAATATGGCGTCACATCGTAATTAAGGCTCTCCATAGAAGAAAAATAAACACAAGAGAAATAAAAATGAAAATAATTGGATAATAACTTTTAATATGATTTGTCATTAATTACATTTCTCGGCCGTTTGTAGTTAACCCTTTCCCCCATACAGACTCATTTTGACGCCCTCAATAGGTATCACATAAAGCCTGATCTGCAGAAAACCACAGTTAAACCTTACCAAATTTAATTACAAAATCCTCATTTCCAGACCACTGAGGAGCAGCGAACAGCATAAAACCTGATCAGCCTGCGAGTTACTCGCAGGCTGATCTGGTTTTATGCTGTTCGCATAGATCTTTTCATGGTGTCCTCTATTAAGGAATGTGTTAAAGAAGTATTACTTGTCCCGTATGTCTCGAATTCAACCAACAATACTAAGAGTCCGGTAATATTATGAATTTTAATTTCGGAAGAAACGCATTTCTCCATATCTTTTTTTACGATCATTTTATGACGAGTACATGACAAAGATGACATTTGGCATATGACAAAAGCATGTTATCCAGTTAACATAGTGATTGGCAGTAGTGGGCACTAACAGGCAGTTTTGACCTGTTAAAGAAAAGTTTTGACATATCTAAGTGGATAAGTGGCCACCATAATTTAAACTTATCCAGTTAGCTATGTCGAAACATTTCTGAAAATTTGTCAAATACTCAGTTAGTATTTGGCAAGTAGAAAACTTTTATGTTATCCTCTTAGGTATCTTAACCTGACAAAACTGCCTGTTAGTGCCCACTACTGCCAGCCATATATTCCCTTAAGATAACTGGATATCTCGCTTTTTGCAAGTTAGTCAGTTAAATTATGTGGATAACAAGCATTTCTTCACATCATTATCTGGAAAAAAAAACATGATATCCAGTTATATATTAGATATATATATCATATAAGAAATTACTTATATGGATATTATAATTAGAGCAAATAAAAAAAATGTCGAATTTATAGTCCCGGTGTATATGGAAACGCAAAGCGGTTCTTATTAAAAATGAACCAACTCCAGAAATAGGTGCAAGTAAAGATTTAAATGGACAGAAAAATGGAGCCTGGACATTACATTCAATAGAGAAATACCAGAAATAAAATGCTAGTACTAAAATAAAATAATAAAGTGCATGATACTGATAAGTTATATATACTAGACATCGTATATTTCTAAGCGGATCTGAATCAGCTTCTTGAAATCGTATATAAATCTATTAAGAGCTATAAGAAACAAAGAATTGAAAAAGGATCAAAATGGAAAATGGTGGATGCCCTTTTTATTCTTATAGATTACAAATACGCAATATTGCCTCATACATCCTGGTATACGTTTCTATTTTTTGGCATTATGACGTCATACACATCACGTGACTTATCATACAAATGGTATAGTATAAAAAATTTAAAACGGTAAGAACGTTATCAAATTTTATCAGTGAAGACTTCGAGACTCTATTAGGACTTTTATGTTTATTTATTTTTTTTCTTCTTTTGTTTGGGGGAAGGGTGAAAAATGTAAGTATATATAAATATAATCTGATAAAAGTTTAAAATTAAGTAACATGCGATACCGAAGGGAAAAACAAACACGAAAATTATTTTACTGGAAAATCGAAAGAGACGACATATTGGTGACGTAACATTTCGCTATGATAAGTCACGTGCCTCACACATCGATTTAGATTAAACTATAGCTCATACGTAGCCTCAGGGATAACCTTGATTTATAACATGCAACATCAAAATCAAACATAATTGAAAAATGTACAATTCAAATGCATGAAGATAAAACATGTATACAAATCTCAGCGAATTCCACACCATTTTTACCTCCCTTATAAAGCAAAAATAATTCCATCACGAAAAGCACATGATGACGTTCAGTTGAGGATGAAAACACTATTTTCATTTGTTTTTGTTTTGCATATTTTAGTTATTTGTAAAAAAAAAGAGAAGAAAATGTACATTTGATACCTTTAAGTACTATTTTGAAAAAGAGAATGTCGGAATTGAGGATCAGAAGTATACGTTGCTAAGGGGATTTAACTCGCGGTTCTAAAGATATTATTTTGCTAGTGGGGGATTGTCTCCCTTTAATAAGTCTACTGGCACACTGGCAAAGTGTTACCAAGAAGATAGTATCATGTCATTCAGCCAAAGGGAATATAAACAATCAAATTGTTCAATATTCAGTTACAAAAATGGTTATGAGACAGTGGTACATTAATTTCTGATCTAATCCTCGTGCAGCTTTTTGATGAAATAAAAGAAAAGTTAGGCTATATTAGTTTCGGTTGTTTCGAACATAGTGACGTCATAACTGCCCGATTGGTAACGGTCACACTGACGTGATAGACAAACATTTTGTTGAAACAAATGATTTGAAACTACTTCAAACACGCAAAGTATATACTGAGCATTTATATGACATATTATATAAAGCTTTGCACATATCTGATGTCCAAAAAAAAAAAAAAATACTTATACAAATAATCTAGCACTCTTCCTTACTTACCGTACAAAGTTGATACAATTTTGACAAATAACCTCAACTGTTTTTCCTTTTTCGAATTTGAAGATGAAAAAAAAAAATCTATAGCTGATGTGATGTTAAATAGGCATACCTTAAAAATTCATATATTTAAATTCCTTCTAAGCAAATGAAATTTTATAAATATAAATGAAATAAACATAATATTTAACACACACTGTTTCGGCAAAAAATACAGCTGAAACGGAAAAATACGTTTTTGTTAATACATGTATAATCATTCAAGAAAGGTTTACTTTTTGTAAGTCAACGATTTAGAAATGGTAACAGCAAATCTCGCAAATGATCGGGACAAGACAATTAAACATTTACTATAATAGAAAATATATTTTTTTTATTTTGACTTAAACTCATTCTATCAGTTTAGTTCATCAGATGTCTGAACATGCTATTTAGTTTCAATGTTTTAAGGACAGAGCGAAGTTCTCTTTAAATCGTTCAAACTATCCGCTAAGATGGGTACATACATTAGATACACTGTAAACTTATTATTTTTTCTTGACATTCAATTTCGTGGGTACATTTATTACTGGATCTTTGTTCTAGAAAACGTATTACATGTAGTAAGGTCTTTAGATATATGAAACAAGTTTTCGTAGGGATTAATATTCATGGATAAAACCCTCCACGAAATCGACGAAATTAGTGCTCCACGAAAATTAATGATTTCTCAGTAGTCTATTTATTTCTACAGACAGTAGACGGTCGAAGTCCGCGTCATAGGCGTCTATTGTCTTCAGAAATGAATAAATAGATTTTATCCAACTTAGAAGTCACCCTTTATTATTGAAATCACATGATTTTGCCAAATATATCAATCTATTTTGTATATGATAAAATAGAAAGTTGTTCTATTAAAATAAATTGCTGATACATTCAAATTTTCTGAGAATTTTAATGGCCACAAATTTAGGGTGTATTTAAGTATTTACTGAGTTACCTTCTATAAATAAAGATTTAATTATTATTATTATTATTACATAGAAAAGAGGCAACTCGTACATTATTTAGTAAAGAAAATATTACTAGTGGCCAAATGCAGTTGATTTTTGTTTTATCTACTAATGAAATATTGTGTTTTATCAGTGAGATAAAATTCATTCCCACAGTGTGGGTGATATAGATCTGCCGGGACTACTTTTTTTACTTATAAAGGATATGTAGCAGCAGTTAGCATAAATTAAAAAAGAATATTTGTTTTAAGTGGATATTGGTTATATCTCATCTCGAAGTGATACAATATTCACTTCTTTACTCGCGCTTCGGGCTGGTGAAAATATGAAATTGTATCACCACTCGATGTGATATAACCAGTATGCATTCAAAACAAACAAATATCCTATATGATCAATATTTAGGTACGCCTCTTTAACAATTAAAGTGTATACATATATATAAATATGTGTTATTATATAGTTAGATGCCTTGATTAGTCAGGAATGACCACAGGCCAGGTATCACATTATTTTGATCATTTTATTCTTAAAAAATATAAGTCCGATAATGCCAAACATTTATATTGTAAACAAATATAAACAATATACTTTCTCCGTTACCTCGCAATGACTTCAGACATAATGTCATGGAATATCTTTTTATCATATTGGAGCATATACATATATATTTTATTGATGAATATATTCTAATTCAATTTAAGAAAATGAACATACATACATTGTACATACCACTGACGTTGTTTATGGCACTTACGCCCACATACTCGAGTATTTCTAATAACTAAAGACGATGATAAAACAAAATATTATTTTTTATGTTTTTTTTAAAATAAAAGTAAATGAATATAATACACAACTCGTCTATGTTTCAACCAGTTTGGAAAAATAACATGCTTTTTACATTTGATAGACCGCGTATATGCTATAGACTGTCTTTTTAATGTTAAAAAGAACAGAATGCTTGAATATCTTTTTTTTCGGCGTAAGCTGTATAATATTAACTTTGACCCAATATCTGAACCAAAATAACAATTCAATTTCCTATTTAAACATGAAAACCTTCCAGCTTACAAAAAGTAAACATGTGAGTTCATCAAAGAATGATGTTTTGCTTAGAAGTTGAGAGTCTTACTTTAAGAATAAGTACAAAGGGTAGTTTCGGTACGGTAGTAGAAACATCAATCTTCTAGACGCTCGTCTGTGACGCAAATGTACACGTTAAGCGTCGAGATGATCGATGTATCCACTATCTTATCGAAACTACCCTTTCGTACTTATTTTAAAAATAGATCGTGAAAATGTTGATATTATTTTCTACGCAAGTAAAGTATGGCGAGCAGACACATTTTAAATTGATTATACTATCATTAAAAACACTTTTTAACAATTCTCAAACTTGTCAGACATATCATTGAATGATTAAAAATGATATATAATTGTCATTGTT
>CM037792.1:21351161-21401161 GCA_021229015.1 Solen grandis | reverse complement strand
GATGAATTTATACAATTTTTGTTGATGTTCTTCTGTGGACAGTCTCTAGCATAATGCCCCATGTGCTGACAACAGTAGCAAGTCACTGCCTTCCCACTTTGGCCATTTGATTGTTTCTTCATTCTTGGGTCTATCCTATGATTCATTTGGTTGTTTGACTGGATGAGAGCTTCAACCTCTGATATAAGCCGTTTCAACAGTTGACTGTCTTCTTGACCGCATAGTTGATTGGTTGCTCTTTTCTTGTAGCATTTTCCACTGCCTTGAGGTCTTTTGTTTGTTTAGTTGGTACTTGGTTTACTTGTTCACAAGGACTAATCTTCCTCGTCAGTGTTGAAACCATCTGGATTTTCTGCTGTTGTCCTTCTGGTGTATCTTTTAGCTCTCTTATCACCAATTAAGGCCAGTTCAGTGCTACATATATTCATGGATTCATGAACTAGTAAACGTAGTATATCCTACTGCTTGTGAGTACCTATCAATGCACTGTATCATGTGAATCTAGTTTCTAGCGAAAAATAATCATCTGCAATCCGTTGGAATTAAACTTCATTCCTTCAACTAGCATTTACAATTTATTCAATGAGAACATGTGGAGTTACTTCCCTCCAATAACATTTTACGAAAGTAGTCTCTTTTGATCAGTCTGCTGCCTCTAAAACAGATTTAATAGAAGCACCATTGTGAAGTGCCCAGGAAGGACCTTGTGGAATGTGCCTTCACCTTCTTCATTTTGTCTCCATATGCTTCACGAATTGTATTCACAATATAAGAGCTAAGTCTTTGGGCCGAAGCCCTCAAATGAGGTTCATTAACAGTCAGAAAAAGACTGGTTTCATCCTTCTTATCTTTACGTCTGTAAGGTTCTGATTTCTTGAGGTAAATTGCTAAAGCTCGTTTTGGATCCAATTATTTATTATCTTTAAACTTTGGTATGAAGATTTTAGTAGAACAATGATTTGGTCTGTCTTGTTTCGCTAACCCTTGTCGAACAAAAGTCATCCCCTCAGACTGGACTGAAACTGAACCTTCTCCAAGGTTTAACGCCTGCAAGTCGCTGACACGTCTGAAGGTCGTGATCGCTGTAAGAAAAACAGCTTTGTATGTTACATATTTAAAAGATGTTTTCATTAATGGTTCAAAAGGATATTTTTGAATTGCTTTCAAAACTTTGGGTAAATCCCATTCTGGTAAAAGCTTTGTTAAAGGTGGTCTCAAATTGAAAACCCCTTTTAAGAGTCTGATGATGTAAGGATGTTGCCCGACTGGAATTTTTTCAACTGGTTGTAAAACTGAGGATAACATGGATCTATTACCAGCAATTGTTTTATATTGCAAGCCATCATAGTATAAGGAGGCCAGAAATTCTGCACAGTCAGTTAGAGATGCTGAATATGTATCAATTTGGTTTCTACTACACCAGCAACTGAATCTGTTAAATTTTGAAGCATAGTCTTTTTGTGTTCCAGATCTCCAACTGGCTGTAAGCAATTTTCTAACTTTCTTCGAAAAAAACCCTTTGCTCTAAATTGTTTGTTGATAGCAGCCATGCAGTCAGTTTGAACACCTCCGGAGTCGGATGAAATATTTGTGACTTTGGTTGCTGTAAAAGATTTGGCCAAGCAGGTAGTTTGATTGGATGAGCTACTGACATTTATAGATCTGGAAACCAACGACGTCTCGGCCATAATGGAGCTATCAGAATAATCTTGCAATGAAATTGTTTCATGTGCTGTAGAACACGCGGGATCAGGCATATTGGTGGGAAGGCATACGCAAACATCCTCTCCCATGATATTGTCAATGCATCTGTTGCCAGAGCTTGTGAATGAGGAATCCAAGAACAAAATATCATTGCTTTGCGATTGAGAATTGAGGCAAATAGATCTATGTTTAGAAACCCCCAAAGACTGAAAATTTGGTAAGTTAGAGTCTGATGTAAACTCCACTCTGTTTGTCTGATCCTGACCCGGCTCAATTGGTCCGGAAGAATGTTCAATTTGCCTGCAATGTATGCTACTTTCAACTGAATTTGGTTTTGTATTGCAAACTGCCACAGGTTCCAGGCTTGTATACAAAGGGAAGGAGACCTTGTTCTGCCCTGTTTGTTGATATACTGTACAACTGAGGTGTTTTCTGAGCAAATCAAGACCTTCTGCCCTTTTAGTACATGTATAAACCTTTTTAGAGCAAGAAACACTGCTTCCATCTCCAGACAATTTATGTGTAATTCTTTCTGGTTGTTGGACCAAAAACCTTGTTCCATCTGGGTCCCTAGGCATGCACCCCACCCACTCATTGAAGCATCTGTTTGGAGAGTGAGATTTGCTGACCATGTTAGAAAAGATTTGCCCTGTATAATATTTACTGGGTGTAACCACCTCATCAGGTGGTTTTAAGATGTTTTGTTAAGGGAATTTGAAACTCTAGGTCTCTTAAAACTGGTTTCCAAAAATAAAGAAGATGTAATTGAACTGGTCTCATATGGAGCCAAGCATTTTACACTGTTTCGATGCATGATGACATTAGACCCAGAAGGTGTAAGTAGTCCCTTGCAGTAGATATCTTTGTTCACTATTGACTATTGTGAAAGTTTGATTTGTCTGTCCGGAGTAGGAGCCACTATCCCTTGGCCCAGATTGAATACACTGCCTATGTAAGTTATACATTGTGTTGGTTGGAGAAGAGATTTCTTCGCATTTATTATGAACCCTAATTGAATAAGAAGATTTATCACTCTCGATAGATCTTGAAGCAGTTTGCTGCGTAAAGCATTCAGTCCCAACCAATCGTCCAGATAAACTGCCAAACGTAGATTTTGTTGTCGTAAGTAAGCTACTACTACTGCAACTATTTTGGTAAACACCCTTTGTGCTGAAGTTGGACCGAATGGGAGAGATGTCCACTGATACACTTTGTTGCCTAATGCAAACCGGAGAAATTTCTTGTGACTTGGAAATATTGGAATATGCATATACGCATCCTTCAGATCTATTGAGATTGCAAAATCTCCTTTCTGAACTAAATTTAGAACAGTCTTCATAGAGTCCATCTTGAAATGTTGTTTCTTGAGATACTTGTTGAGAGGCTTGAGGTTGATTACTGGTCTTAAGTCTCCAGTTTTCTTGGGTAGCAGAAATAGCGTACTGTAAAAACCTTGATGTATCTTGCTCGGAGGTACTGCTTCTTTAGAATTTTTCTTTAATAACTCTTCTACCTCCAGCTGTATAATATGTAATTTTTCTTTTGGCACTTTTGTTTTCCAAATGCCGTTGAATTTTGGGACCTCGACAAAATCGAGTTTGTATCCCTGACAAACTGTATCTAGTACCCAGTGGTCGTCTGTGATTTGTGCCCAATGACTTGCAAAAAACCTCAGACGCCCCTCAACAGGTATCTCTGGACGTAACAAATCAGGTCATGTTGATTTATTTTTGGTACGAAAAGTACTTACCCCAGTTTGTTTATTGCCACTGCGACGATCCTGCACCTTCGGTATAGTGAAAGAATAGGGTCTGTTGAACAGTCTGGTCTTCTGAAATCTAGACCTGTCAGAACTGTCATATCTAGGTTTCTTCCAGTTTGAACTAGATGTAGTAGAAGGAGGCACCTTCCTCTTCCGATCTGTTTCCGGAAGTAAGTCTGAAAGTTGGTTATTAAGCTCTTTCCTTTCTTTCAACTTTCTCTCAAGGCCCAATCCAAATACACCTTCGTGTGAAAAAGGAAGTCTAAAAAGATGGTCCTTAACATCTCTGACCTCCTGTAAACCAGTGGACGCCATTGCTGCCCTGCGATGAATGAGATGGTGAAAAGCACCTGTTCGTGCCATCTGATCAAGTGATTTTGTAGACATAGCAAAGATGTCCCTCACACACTGAATTGCTCTGTCAACATTAACTTTCTCCTTTTTCAAAACTGATAAAAGATTACTAAGTGCCTGTTGCATGTATGCATTGATAATGAGTGCTGTCCTTGATAAGCCAACTTTTCCAAAGATCTAAGTGGTTGAGAACACAGAGACTGAGGTTTGGAAGCTTTACTACCATGTTTCTTAACTAACAAAGTTTCAACCATGTTATCCAGTGATGGAACTGAAAACTTGTCTTCTGACTGGTTACTAACAGCAAAAGTAGCACGATAACTTTCTTTATAAGCAGTAAGCTTAGAGGGGTCAGAACATCTCCATGAATCCTCTAACACCTTGTGTTCTATCTAAAACAATACCAGTTTTATCAGTGTCTGGAGAAGTGACAGCATCTTCACCAAACATTTCTGCCAAGATAGTGTCTGTAAGTTTACTGTATTTAGTAAATCTATCAGGTAATTGTACATCCTCATCTGAGTGCAAATCCTTGCCAGAGTTAACACTTACAACTGAGTGTATGTCTGAGCTTTCCCAACAGTTGGACAAAATTTGTCGTTCTTGTTGACCAGGTTGTAAGGAAAACACATCATCTTGTATACCTGTGTCTGTCACATTGAACTCTCTATTCAACGAGTTATGCAATTGTAAGATGGGTCTACACTTCCCAGGAGGGATGTTTTCCCTATTTTGTACATCCGATCTCTGCCTGACCTCTGTCGCAGTATTCGGAGCATTAGATTTCAACAACTCTTGTAACATGTCCAATTTCGAGTCAGTAGAACTCATCTTACCTTGGAAAGACGAAACTTCCTCACGCAGTGTCCAAGTCTTTCTTACTCGCACGTGGCGTACGTTTTTTCTTAAGACGAATCTGACAAAACCGTCAGTGAAACTCCCGAAGTACGGGTATAAGACCTCGCATCATCTTCAATCTCAGACATAACGAAGCAATAGTTAATGAAAAATATATAAATAAAAGTTTCCCCCCGAAAGAAAAATCAAAAAGAAAAGAGAAGTATTTGGGGTTCACATAATTATCCGTCTAAGTGATATGGATGTGTTATTTTCGCTAGACGCTTGAAAGGAATTACGGACGATGTGAACCACCGCCGATGTGAACCTTGGACGATGTGTACCGCTTATGAGGACGATGTGAACCATCGCGTAAGACAATGTGAACCAGTTTCTAAAACCACTTTGGTGCATGTGATTTCAAGTTAAATTATCATTTGTATGTATGGTTTATTAGATTAGATGATGTTTGTCATGAATAGTTGTTAGTTAAGTATGATTTATTTGTTATTTTGGACACAATTTTATTTGATTTAATCATATCAAACTAATACGAATTTTACGCAATTGGTGTTAAGACTAAAAAATATTCATTTAACGCTTCATTTAACTATTTTTTAGGGAATCTCATTATACATGCGTTCAAAGTAAGCCGATGTCAATTACAACTGATTTACTCCTGTATAAAGTAATAGGTGCCAAAAATAACACTGAACAGCATTATCAATCAATTAAAATAAATCTAATCAAGTATTTAAAAAGGTGCCGCTTGTTTTGCTTGTAACATTACATACGACGTACGTTTGGCTGTACAAATGACGAAATTTGATACGTATTGACATCAATCAGGTGATTTAATTAGTTTGTTAAATACCCTTATTTTATTTCTGGTTCAAATACCTCATTTCATCTTACCGCATTATACGCCCGAGGTTTTGATATTTATCTATCTCTCTATCTTCCTATGATGTCAAACCCCTATTGGGGACCTTGACATTTTGCGCGTCTAGCTGCAAGAGTATTAGTAGTGATTGTGTGAGGATAAAATGATAAGATTATGAACAAAATAAAATTTGAGAGTAAAAGAGTGCAAGAAGGTGTTACTTTAAAACTAATAAAAGTAAGAGCTCTGTGTTTTCTAAGGGGAATTGTGATCAATCTGGCAGACTGCCTGATTGAACTGTTCTTGAGTTAAAGAAGCGACGGTAGATGGTGGTAGACTGTTCCAGTGGAAGACAGCTCGCGGAAAGAAGGAGAATTTGTAATAGTCTGTGGAAGCAGGTATAAGTCTGTAGGAGGCAGAGTGGTAATGTCTAGATTGTCTCATCATTGGGATGAGGTAGTCAGATATTGGAATAGCTATGAGGTTATTAGTGATTTTAAACATGAGAGAGAGCCTGCTATCAATTCTTCGTTGATCAAGCCTACGCCACTGTAGGGACTGCAGCATATTTGTGACGTTTGATGTTTTTTCATAGTCATTCTTGACCCACATTGCTGCTCTACGCTGGACAGATTCAAGCTGTGATATATGTGTATCGGTGAAAGGGCACCAAATGGTAGAGCAGTACTCAAGCTGAGGGCGGACAAGTGTTTTATAAGCAGTAGACTTGAGAGATTCTGAATGCACTTTAATGTTCCTCCTCAGAAAGCCAAGTGAATTATTTGCTTTTTGACAGATGCGGTTGCTGTGTACATCCCATGACAGGTCAGAGGAGATGGACGGGACGTTCAAAGTCATCAGACCAACAGATATTTTCGAACAGCTCTTTGGAATCCATGCCTTTATCCGGAAGGACGACAACATAAAACATAAAACAAGTCCCCCTGGCGTTCGTGTTCATGTCGAGGAAACGAAAAAAAGATTACAAAAAGGTCATGAAGGTATTATCAGTGCGATAGAAAAATGAAAATAAATTCACAAACAGATTGATGTTACATATAGAATAATAATAGCTTCATACTACACCGCCATAAATTAAAAGATATATTGGAATGATAACATATTTAGTAACTAACAAATTACCGACTATTTATAAAAATAAATATAACTAGATTTCATTCGTTGATACGAATGATAGGACTTTCTGCAACATTTTGAAATGTAAAGATTAATACCGTTAGAAAGAATATATATACATGTATATAGAAAGAATATATTTCCAACTTTTACTTTTTTTTCGTATGGACTTCTCATGCATGAATTTTGTGAAATAAGCCATATGTCAAAAATAAATAAATCTTTATTTTGATATCGCTTTCTTATAACATGATCAATTTTAGTTGTTGTTGTTGTTGTATTGAGGTTTACCGTCGTTGTGATAGTATTTCAATCATATAGAGACGTTCAGCTAATTACAGGTGGAGGAAGACCCCGAGTACACAAAGGTACCCGGATAGAACCACCGACCTACCGCAAGCCAGCTGGAAGGCTTCCTCACATGAAAAATCCGAAGTCCCTACCGGAATTCGAACCCACAGCGGTGAGGGGCTGAGAGATTCCAATTTTAGTTTTCTAGGTACCAAAATATATGTCCTGAAAATCCCCACAATTAAATTGTAGCATATTTGGGTCTAGTTTTATAGGTTTTCAAAATATAAGCAATTAAACTTAAACCTATTAATTCTGCATATCAAAATTCTTTTTTTTTTTTTAATTTCGTGTACAGCCGCGGGAATAAAACCGTAAATGCTACCATGCAATAGATTCGTCGACGCGTGTAGCCACGTGAGTTAAATTTCAATAATGCTTGTACATACGATGGAGACGACTGTAGTACGTTATAGTTAGTGTTTATTAAGAGAGAATTTAACAGTTAAGAAGCCAGAACGAGCGTAGCGAATGACGGCTTCTTAACTGTTAAATTCTCTCCTAGTGTTTGAAATTATATTTTGTCCAATGAAATCATTCCATTTTTTCAATTTTTTGTCTCTATTTAATTCATTTAATCGGCATCAACTTGTTACTAAACACTATTCCGCTAAATCAGCTGATCAGTTTAAAACCAGCTTCAAGCACCTTCACTGCGCATGTGCGTCGAGTTGTGTCGAGAAGCGGAGCTTTATGTGTTCACCAATATGGACTAAGACCACAATTACCTGCCCTTGGTTACCGGTATCCGGATGTGCCTACACAGAAAACAGTGACCCTATTTAATGCTTAATTAAGGTGAGTTTTTGACTGAAAGACATGCAGTAAAGAATTAAATTCTATAGAACACAGTTACATAGTCATAAAATGCCCAATTTGGAGGCATTATTGCACAACAATCTTAATAGTTTAGCATTACTGAGAGGGGAATTTTTGAGAAAAATGGTGTGAAATGGCCGACCAGTGCACTAAATTCATACGCATGTTACTTGGCCTTAAATATGTCAAAAAGTAGTCAGGTGACCCCATGTTTAAAATGTACAGAATTATTTCTCTTGAATAGATCTATCTAATGAGGGTAAGTTTGGATGCCAATTTCCCTTACAGAAATTGTCATTTGTATATATGCTTATATAGAACATATAGTAAATTTAAATTGTGGTCTTAGTCCATATCACGCATGTGTAACGTGTTACAGGGATTTTTGATGTGATCGCATGAACATCAACAAAAAATAATACACAGCAACCATAGAGAACAAACATTTACTCACTAGCATTCTGATTAATCCAAAATAACAAAAGAACTCTACCCTTCCGCTTAGTTTAGTTTAAACATGTATTATTGCCTAAGTAATGATGATGCAACATTGAAGATTTTAAAAAATAAGTAAGAGGGTTTGACCACAAGTTCTAACAACATTAGTATCGGTCATCGCTTTAAAGACACTTGTGTAATTTCAATGTCTATACATACATGTTAACACAGAATGGGCAATATATAACTAATTACTAAACAAAGCAATTAAGTAAATATTCGATTAAATAAATTCAAATGAAAAATGTATATAAATAATGAGAAGAGAAGAAAAAAAAACACTAACAAACAAGGGTTACTTAAATGAAAAAAATAAATAATGTCCAAAACACAACATATATAGGTGCAGATATATGAACCTTTCTAAACAGTATCTGTCATTCAAATTTCAATCACCACTTTTTTTGTCGGAGAGATCATAAGTCGGCTTCCGGTTCAATGTAATACACAGCTAGAGCGACGCATTGACCTTTGACATAACATGTTACATGTTACGTGATGTAATTCACGCTGGGAACAGGTTGATAGGGCGGAGTCTAAGTATAGGTTAGTGTTTTTTAGTAAGCATTAATGAAATTAAATCGGTCTGGCGCGGCACAGCCGCGCGACCGATTTAATGGAATTAATGCTTACTAAATAACACTAACCTACTTAGTGTTTGAAATTATGTTTTGCAACTTAACGCAGTCTTACATTCCAAATATAGTATTGATTTTTGTGACTCCGCCCTATCCACGTGTTCCCGGCGTGAATTACATCACGTGGCATGTAACATGTTATGTCAAAGGTCAATGCGTCGCTCTAGCCTTTTAATATTTAAAAAATGCCATATTTCACTTTGTTTACACTCTAGCATCTTCATCTTTTGAGCAATCATCTTCAAACTTTATTACAATGTTTATGACCATAAGGTCTCGATTGAGTTCGATTAATGCTGAGATCCGTCAATTAGTTCAAAAGTTATGCCCCTTTTAATATTCAAAAAATGCCAGAAATCACTTTGTTTACACTCTAGCATCTTCATCTTTTAGCAATCATCTTCAAGTTTATACAATTATGACCATAAGGTCTCGATTGAGTTCAATTGTGGCTGAGATGGGTCATTTAGGTCAGGAGTTATGCCCCTTTTAATATAAAAAAAGCCATATTTCACTTTGTTTACACTCTAGCATCTTCATCTTTTTAGCAATCATCTTCAAAGTTTATGACAATGTTTATGCCCATAATCTCACAATTGGGTTCAATTATAACTGATATTGACTTGTAAATTTAGGAGTTATGCCCATTTCACCATAAAAAAAGCCAGATTTCACTTTTACACTCAAGCATCTTTATTTCTTAAGCAATCATCTTTCTCAGGTGAGCGACCAAGGGCCATCTTGGCCCTCTTGTTTAGCTCTGGCAGCCATCTTGGTTGGCGGACTGGAAAGATTTTAGCTATTTTTGTGCAATATCACCAAATGATCATTCCTATTGAGTTTCATTAAAATTTGCTTAGCAGTTTAGGAGGAGATGTCGTTTAAAGATTTTTCTATTTTTTCTGGCGGCCATCTTGGTAGACGGAACGGAACGATTTTAGCTTTCTTTGCTCAGTACCACCTAAGAATCATTCTTGTAAAATTTCATCAAAATCTGCTCAGCAGTTTAGGAATAGATGTTGTTTAAAGATTTTTCTATTTTTAGCTCTGGCGGCTATCTTGGTTGGCGGATCAGAATGATTTTAACTAATTTTAATCTCAGGATCATTCCTATAAAAGTTCATCAAAATCTGCTTCGTGGTTTATGATGAGATGTCGTTTATAGATTATTCTATTTTTAGCTCTGGCGGTCATCTTGGTTGGCCGATCGGAAATATTTTTGTGCAGTATCACCCAATGATCATTCCTATTGAATGTCATTAAATCTGCTTAGCGGTTTAGGAGGAGATGTCGTTTTAAGCAAAAGTTGATGACGCACGACAAGATGACACCGAACAAGACTTATCACAATACCTCACCTGAGCACTTCATGCTCAGGTGAGCTAAAAAGGTGACAATCAGGTCAAAATGTTGAAATGTCAGATACTGACATACTAGTTTATAAAATAATCATAACAAAAAATAAAAAACCTGATATTTCGTTAAGATTCAAATCCAAATTCCAGTTCAGAAATCCCCCTTTCACTTTGCCATTTCACATGATGAAGACACAAATTCATATAAGATAAAACCTCACAGATGTGTAACTGCTCACTGCCAAAAAATATTTAATAGAAAATCAAAAAAATCTAGAACATACCATGATTATGAATTAACATACCATACTTATGAATTAGTTCTTCTACAGTTTGGCTCTAATTATCTCTGGGTAATTAGCCCTCTCTATTTTATTTTGCCAACAAAAGAAAACAACAACAAATGGCCCTTTGACTGATTACTTTCATTTTACTTTGGTAAATAATCTGTTTTGGCATTGTCATAAGATTAAGAGCCTTTTTTTATCTATATCAAATTACCACCAGTTTCAAATTAAATATTATTTTAAGATAGACCTATAACATTTGAATGATAAATGAAAAGTTGAATTTTATATCCTTTGTACTTTTTAACCAACAATTTCAAATCAGTAAAAACATTTTTTTTATTTGGACTGTCTTTAACCTTATTAGCTAAGAGCTCTTCTTAGCATTATACAGGCTCATAAATCCTTTTCACTTTGATACCAGACATAGCATGCAGTCCTCCTGTGATCATAAATTACTGTTACATTATGTCAAAGATATATTAAACAGAGGTAGGAAAAGCCTTTGGAAAATATTGTTTAGGTACACAGAAGACAATCAAATATCGCAAACTTTTAAAAAAAATGGAAAAATCACAGAGGGATATTATAATCATTTCTCTACGACTTTACAAGAATTGGACAATTTGTTACATGCTTTTGTGATATTTAGACTAGTTGCCAATCTTTGTTTAATAGGTCTTTGATTACGTCAAATACAATGCACCTGCGAATCAACAAAAAACAAGAGTTGTCGGAACAACAAATATGCCTCCCATCGAGGTCACTGTGACCTTGAACTTTGACCAAGTGACCCCAAAATCAATATGTGTCATCTACTAGTCATGACCAATCAGACTATGAAGTTTGAGGAATGTGACCCAAGTGTTCTCCAGTTATTGATTGGAAACGATTTTCACATTCAAGGTCACTGTGACCTTGACCTTTAACCAAGTGACCCCAAAAAAGCAATAGGGGTCATCTACTAGTGATGACCAATCACCCTATGAAATTTGAGGAATGTGGGCCCAAGTATTCTCCAGTTATTGATCGGAAACAAAGTGGTCTACCAGATAGACTGACTGACCATCTGATTGACATTTGCAAAACAATATGCCCACTCTTCTTCGAAGGAAAATGAAATGCGCTTTATGGAAAATAATGAAATGCTATCTTCCAACTGTGAAGGCTGAAAAAATACCAAAATTGTAAAACAAAATGGCAAACACCTGTCTGAACATATTACTAATAATGCCTTTGTAAGCACATTCGTTTCATATCCCTGTTATATGGAGTCCCTGATAAAATGTAACAAGCTCAAACATCTGATTTTTTCAAAATGTTTAAAGTTAAAGAAATTCCTATTAAAATGTGTCAGTACAACATTAAAATGTGTCAGTACAACTATAACAGAATATGTGAACTGTATATAGGTCAGAGGATAACATGTTCCTTAAACAGTTCCTACTCTATACATCCTTCTCTTCTCCATAGTCACCAAACTATAAAACTTTCCTCATATCCAAAGCATTGCGGAGTGCCGCTCAGTGAGATATTGGCAGGCTGGTCTGGGTAGTATTGGTGGATCTGGGATAGCTCTTGGAGTGGTGGAGGGTAAATGCAGGGGTGTGGAAATCCTTTTTTTTTTCACTTGTCCACGGGCAAGTGAACCTAAAAAATCTGCTTGTCCGCAGCCAAAATCTACTTGTCCGAATTTTCAGAAGAAAAATATGATTTATGTGCCTAAAGTTTTTACTTACAGGATATAAATGAAAATAATAATAATAATTTAACTTTGTTTTCATTGTTGACATATTCACAGTAGTACATCATGACTTATCTATGACAGTCAGTTAAGGTACCTATAGCAGTTGACATGCTTTTATAGTTATCAACATATATGGGAATATGCATCATCCATGTAACATATTCTCATTTTTCTGTAATGAAAGCCATTATGATGTAAATTGTATTAAGTTTGTTTTAATTGCTTATCTTTTATACAGACTGTTGCACATAACTGTATTAAGTTTTTTTTATTTATATCCTGTCAACTTCATTCACGCTTAATCCAGGGGCCCGGATTTTGTCTGTTTATTTTTGTGATTAAAATTTGACATACAAGAAATATGCTTGGAAGAGAGTTGGTGCGTAGTCAGGATGTCTTTTCTAGACAAGCTGTCAAGGGGTTTGCCGATATATAACATTGAACTTGTATCAGTGCGACCAGGAAAAAATGACAAAAAGACAAAATGCTGCATCATCTTCAGAACGAAGCCAGCTAAATTCGGATCGCCAAAAAGATTGGAAAGTAACACGTTTCTTATCATACTCGCGATCTCTTTGGGATTGAGATTTTCTTTTAGCCATCATACAGTTTTATTTGTATCTGAAGAATTTGTGGATGATGTACAAATTACAAATTTATCAATTTCAATGATAGTTTTGATTTTCTTCGCAACCATGCGAAGAAGTCACGCAAGACTAATGACGCTTTCGGCAGCCAATCAGGAGGCGAGAAATGGATTCTAAATTTAGACCCAAGGCTGGTTTTTCCATAATGAAATGACTCTCCACGGAATATTAAAAATATTACATTTGCAGTTTCTTTTTATTATTTCTTTTTGATTTTTTTACTGTTAGAGTATGAAACTCAGAAGATATTTTTTTATAATTATTATTTTCGATCTCGGATATTTTACTTGTCCGCGGACAAGCGGGATGGAAAAAATCACTTATCCAGCCGCAAAAAGTACCGAGTCGGACAAGTCGGACATAGGAATTCCACACCCCTGGTAAATATAACCAACATGGAGTCATTATGATAATATTCCCTAGGAATCCAAATCACTACCTAAGACTACAAAATATATCTGCTTACAACAAATCTACCATTGGTAGTTATATATAACAATCCTGAATGAGTACAAATGATCACAATAACAGGATAACAAAATGTGTAATGTACATGAGAGAAAATCTGTACAAATATCCATTTAGTCCATTCATAACAAAAGAGAATCTTTAGTATGCAAAATCATGTACAATGTGATTCAGGACATGTACAAATGAAAGTTGTCTAACACAACCATTTCTGGGCTTTAAAATACCCCATTTCTACATCAGACAATGAATATAAAAAAAGTGTTGTTTTTGAGCTGCATTCTGCATTCTTAGAATGATGTCTCATTGCTATGATCTCAGTCTCTGGAACCTGATAACTCATATTTCAGTATAAATGCTCTCTATGAAATAGGCCAACTTGTTTCTATATAATATCGCGAGTTATTTGTATCTTTCTCGTATGAGTAACTGTTTCAGAAATGTTGTATATAAACCATATTCTATAGTCATTACACAAATGAAAAAATGATTTTTCATTCTGTTTCACATTCACAGATGAAAATTACAGTCTACGGCTATATGTACAAATCTGTGAATGATTTTTAGATCAACACATATGTATCTTAAAACCTTGCAAAGAAAATATTGACGCAACTTGAATACAGTTCGCATAAATTGTTCACATTGCATCAGTGTTCATAAGATAAAGTGCATTACAACCTGAAAATAATGATTTTAAATATCGCATCCAGGTCTATACACTTTTGGACTGGCTCCGTCCCAATAGCTAATGTATTCCATCGCATTCTATAACATTCAATCAGAGATGAGAATATTTCGGATACTATGACATTTTACTCTGGTTAGTAAATAATGTTGACATGTTTATGATATTGAAATGTCATTACATGTCTTTGTGTTTCAGGATAGAGCTACATTGTTATTTGGAAAGTAGTTAGTAGAGGCTGACCTACATACCAAGTCTGCCCTGGTCTAAACTTTAATATTGCAAAAATCTTAATCAAACAGATTACAGATTATAAATTTTAAATTTTTTTTATTAATTTTAAATAAAGCTAAGATAATGTAGCAGTATTTTTCAACTGGCAGCTCTCAAGACTTTCGGTCCTTTGATTTTCAACTGTATATGCAGCAATGGCTTAAATTATATCTAATAAAATTGCAGCTTTTTTTTACCATTTAAACATGACTGGAAACAGCAGATTAAGACTGCACATAATTTTCATCTCAAGATAAAAAAAATCTCAGGCTTCTCTGTTTGTTTTTTTACATATTAAAATGTAAGACATGTTAAACAATATTTCTCAATAACATTAATACAATGCCCATATGCGTTTTCTCTTCTCTCATTTATATATATATATATATAAATCATTTCATGTCAGTGCAAATACAAACATTCAACAAGACTAGACTCTGATTGAGAGGTATAAGCTTACTCCCACTTTTCCCTCTATATCTTTAAACAAGAGGGCCATGATGGCCCTGGATCGCTCACCTGAGTACCATTGCTACAACTGATTACAAGGTTTTTAAACAGACAAGAATTCTGATATAACTCAATCTTAAACATTTTAGCCCTGACAATACTACACACCAAATATATAAGCACTGGGCCTTATGGTTTCAGAGGAGAAGACTTAGTGCGGGGTCATTTATCTCCAAAGGGCCACCATTTTGAAAATCTTGATAATGAACCATTAGATGATGCTACATACCAAATATCTAAGCTCTAGGCCTAATGGATTCATAGAAGAAGATTTTTAAAGATTTTCCTATATAACTCTATGTTAAACAAGTGACCCCTGGTGCGGGGGCATTTATCACCATAGGGTCATGATTTGTACAATCTTGGTAATGAACCATAAGATGATGCTACATACCAAATATCTAAGCTCTAGGCCTAATGGATTCATAGAAGAAGATTTTTAAAGATTTTCCTATATAACTCTATGTAAAACAAGTGACCCCTGGTGCGGGGTCATTTATCACCATAGGGTCATGATTTGTACAATCTTGGTAATGAACCATAAGATGATGCTACATACCAAATATCTAAGCTCTAGGCCTAATGGATTCATAGAAGAAGATTTTTAAAGATTTTCCTATATAACTCTATGTAAAACAAGTGACCCCTGGTGCGGGGTCATTTATCATCGTAGGGCTATGATTTGTACAATCTTGGTAATGGCCCATAAGATGATGCTACATACCAAAGATCTAAGCTCTAGGCCTAATGGATTCATAGAAGAAGATTTTTAAAGTTTTTTCTATATAACTCTATGTAAAACAAGTGACCCATGGTGCGGGGTCATTTATCACCATAGGGTCATGATTTGTACAATCTTGGTAATGAACCATAAGATGATGCTTCATACCAAATATCTAATCTCTAGGCCTTATGGATTCATAGAAGAAGATTTTTAAACATTTTCCTATATAACTCTATGTAAAACAAGTGACCCCTGGTGCGGGGTCATTTATCACCGTAGGGCATGATTTGTACAATCTTGGTAATGAACCATAAGATGATGCTACATACCAAATATCTAAGCTCTAGGCCTTATGGATTCATAGAAGAAGATTTTTAAAGATTTTCCTATATAACTCTATGTTAAACAAGTGACCCCTGGTGCGGGGGCATTTATCACCATAGGGTCATGATTTGTACAATCTTGGTAATAAACCATAAGATGATGCTTCATACCAAATATCTAACTCTAGGCCTTATGGATTCATAGAAGAAGATTTTTAAAGATTTTCCTATATAACTCTATGTAAAACAAGTGACCCCTGGTGCGGGGTCATTTATCACCATAGGGTCATGATTTGTACAATCTTGGTAATGAACCATAAGATGATGCTACATACCAAATATCTAAGCTCTAGGCCTAATGGATTCATAGAAGAAGATTTTTAAAGTTTTCCTATATAACTCTATGTAAAACAAGTGACCCTGGTGCGGGGTCATTTATCATAGGGTATGATTTGTACAATCTTGGTAATGGCCCATAAGATGATGCTACATACCAAATATCTAAGCTCTAGGCCTAATGGATTCATAGAAGAAGATTTTTAAAGTTTTTTCTATATAACTCTATGTAAAACAAGTGACCCATGGTGCGGGGTCATTTATCACCATAGGGTCATGATTTGTACAATCTTGGTAATGAACCATAAGATGATGCTTCATACCAAATATCTAATCTCTAGGCCTTATGGATTCATAGAAGAAGATTTTTAAAGCTTTTCCTATATAACTCTATGTAAAACAAGTGACCCCTATTGCGGGGGCATTTATCATGATTTGTACAATCTTGGTAATGAACCATAAGATGATGCTACATACCAAATATCTAAGCTCTAGGCCTTATGGATTCATAGAAGAAGATTTTTAAAGCTTTTCCTATATAACTCTATGTAAAACAAGTGACCCCTATTGCGGGGGCATTTATCACCGTTTGGCTATGATTTGAACAATCTTGGTAATGAACCATAAGATGATGCTACATACCAAATATCTAAGCTCTAGGCCTAATGGATTCATAGAAGAAGATTTTAAAGATTTTCCTATATAACTCTATGTAAAACAAGTGACCCCTGGTGCGGGGTCATTTATCACCGTAGGGCTATGATTTGTACAATCTTGGTAATGGCCCATAAGATGATGCTACATACCAAATATCTAAGCTCTAGGCCTTGCAGTTTTGCAGAAGAAGATTTTCAAAGTTTGCATTTTTAAAATCTATTTTTAGCTCCTGTGACCTACTTTTTTAACCAATCTGAATAATTTGTACAACTTTGATAGAGGGCATCATAAGGATGATTCCTGTGAAGTTTGGTCAAAATCCCTTCAGCGGTTCATGAGGAGATGTTGTTTAAAGCAAATTGTTGACGACGGACGCACGCACGCACGCACGCACGCACGCACGGACGACGGACGACGGACAAAAGGCGATCACAATAGCTCACCATGAGCACGTTGTGCTCAGGTGAGCTAAAAATATAAACCAGTCCATTTTCAATGAATATTAATAAGAGGTGGAATAAAATGTTTTAATGTTTTATACATTTTTACAGATTTTTTTTGTATCTTCCTTTCTTGTATTTTTTGTAGCTTCAAGCACATATATTTGTTTCTACACATCCATTGAGGCATATAGTAAATACTTGGTTATCTAGAATAACAGGTTTACCATACCCTTTTTAAATGTAATATTATTCTTGATATGAAACATTTTACTCCACCTGTGAGTAAATACATAAACATTAAATTCAATAACTTTTGGCAAGTTTGGTTTCTCTGACAAATGCTTCAACAAAAAACATACATTTTAACAAACATGCAAAATTGTCTATATTTCCTTCACTACCAAACCAACTTTTTATTACACTTTGCTCTCCCTCCTCACTATCAATTCCAGACAAGTATCACAGATGATATATACAGGACTGTCTATAAAACAGGAATGTAGCCAATCCTAAAAGAAAATTAAAAATTAAATAATATGACCTAATGATAGCCATAACAGAGGAAGATTAATACCTCCCCCTCAACACCACTTTGTCTCTGTTCACATGATAAACTACCATGTAGATATCACTTCATGTTTCCTGGTTGTGACACTGATGACCTGTTCCAAGTTTAATTCAAGGAAAACATCACTTCAAATACTTAAGTCATGATGGATGTAAAGGAATGGGACATTTTTAATACCAATAAAGTCCTTCACAAAATCATACTAGGATATAATGAAAAGCGTTCATTTTGATGATTGTAAATTGTATGGAAAATATTTACTCAAACAAACGTTCCATTTTTTCCTTCTATAGAAATCCAACACACTTTCATAAATATGTCCAAACAGATAACTTAGAAACACATTCAAATTCATGTTATCTAGATGTCTGAATGTGAAGTTCATCTTCCTTTCAATGAGATGGGGCCCTTCTGTGATGCTAACTTGGATCAAATGACAACCCAGCTGAGATACTCAGTGTGCGAAGATGGTGGTGTTCACACGCAACAACATAGTGTCTGGATCCCAGCACCAGGTTTCCTCACTGTGGGGGGTCTCAAAGAATTCTGGGTAATAAAACTGGTTCCTGTCTTTTATCATCATATCCATGAGAAGTGCCTGAATAAAGCAATGTCCATGATGTTTATATACCCCACATACAGAGTATAGAGGTCACTTACCCTGCATAAATGTCTAGCCAAGACTCTAGCAATAGAACTACCTAGATATTTAGACAGCTAGGACAAAGTTCCAACGGTGATATTGTTAGATGTAATATAATGCATACGTTAATAATCATGTCAAATACTTCAATTATTTATTTCTATGGAATTTTGTTTGTTTGATTGGGTGTAATGTCCTTCTGACAGTATACGTAATTTCCATAGCAGTAGACTTTGTCTACATAACATAGGTATAATGCTAACTCACTGAAATATCACACCATAGACACATTATCTTGACATTAGGCTGACCAACTATTTGACTATTCTTACATGCTGAGTGCCAAGAAAGAGAAGATATACCAAAACTATTTTAGCAACATTTAGCGTGATCTATGACCTCCTGGTTATAAACCAGATGGACACTCTATTATGTCACTGACTTGTGCTTTGGTTGATATTACCAATCTCGGGTGGACTACATATCATATCAACTTCCATGGGATGTGAAATTTTTATCATATCATCTTTAAATTTGCCTGCTTCAGCAATTAAGACCTCACCAGAATTCATAAATGAAATAAAATATGTAAATTATACAGGTATAAGATGTTACATTGCTTGCTCTTGTAATTCTGAATGTCATCAGCAAAGTTTGAATTCACAACAGCTTGGCCAAAGCAATTTAGATTACAAAATGGCAACAAAAATGTCATTAATTTCTTTTATATGTATCATTTTCTCCTTGTACAATACTATTTGTTTCCAAACATTACCAGTGGAAGAGGGATTAACTACTCAAAAACACACTTTTCTTTCTCAGTTAAGATCACTGAAAGTCCAGATTAGACTGCAACAGATGATTCAGTATCAGCATGAACTGGCTTAACAGTATGTTAATAGATGACAGGGTTTTCCCTTATTTATTTCAAATGGAGACAAGTGAATCGTTGATATAGAGACAAATTTGGATATACTTGGGGGTCACTTAGAGAATTTGAGGATCAAAATGGGAAATTTAGTGTGCCACACAAAAGCCTTCTTTGAGAGCAAACAGTATAAAAACCTGGTCAGGTGAATTTAGAAATAAACTTGATGCATTGGACATTTCCTTGATAGTCCTAGAGTGGGTCACTAGAATTCTTACTTCTCTTGCCTGCCAGAGAATATCCATCTGTAAGATGAAGAGGCCCAGCATCAGACTGCCACAGACCAGGGACAAGAACCTCAACACCAGCTCATTCAGTGAAGTCCTGAAAATATGTCATAAATCAGAAAAACATTTAAGTCGTACAGCAAAACAGGATGCCTGGTAATCTTCGTAGTTCAGGGAAAAGTTCTAGAGAACCTAAAAACAATGCCAGCATTCTTTTTCATTTATATAACCAGACCGATTAATAGACCTATTCGTAATTATAAAAGGTTCTTCACAATTCTCTCACTGGGTCTGACACACACTTTTACATAATACAGGCAAATGTAGGCTTATATATATGATTTATTGGTGGGGATATGAACAGTTTTTAAGATAAAAGGTCATAAGTAAAATTTAGAAGGTGGGGCCTGACCCCTGGGTGACCTCTGGGGACACCAAAGAAGTACTATTCAATCTCCTCATTTTGGGACACCAAAGAAGTACTATTCAATCTTCTCATTTTTAGGAACAAAAAGTATATGATTCAGGGTTGGACATTTGAAATATCTAACCAAAATATTTTTTTTTATGCAAAAATCCAACTTTGAGGGGGTGGGGCCTGACCCCTACGGACCCCCATTTACAAAAATCAGAAACATCACTACTAATTGAGGACTTCAAATGTGTGAAGTTTTAGTAAAGACAGGTTGAGCAGCCTCCGAGATATACAAAGTTGCCAGAAGAAGAAAGAAAAGAAGAAGAAGAAACAGAGTAATAACAATAAGTATCCAAATATTGTTTGGGAGATTTAAAAGTGTCGTACAAAAACTTTAACCGAGATTCTAAGTTGAAAAAGGGTCATAATTTAGTCAAAATCCATGACAGGGTTATCCCCTCTTACCTACAGTTAGGAATGGTAGTCATATACAAGTATTCAAAGCTACAGGCTACATTCCTTTTCCCAACAAAATCATATTAAATTTTCAAACAGATGTCCTATTTATTTATAGTTTTGATAAAGCTTTCAAATGATTAGGATTTTCAGGGCATCTATACTTTTACATTCTTTACTTTTATGTGCATGCATTGATGACATATCACATTTCATTCCAGGTATGTTTGATTTTTATGCGATAATATATGAAATGAATTAACATGTGAGTGATGAACATTGAAAAAAAAAAAAATTTTTTTGGGTTTATTTGGAAATAAACTCATTCAAATTAACAGTGTCTTAGCTAAATTCAAATAAGCAACACTTTATATCATTTTGTATACGGTAGAAATTCACTGTATCAGTAAAATAAATCACAATTGCAGAAATAAAAATAATAGCACTGTTGTTATCGCAAAATACACCACTACTGCAAATTTATCAAATCAAGGGCCTTATCTCTGGAGTGTCTGGGCAGGTTTATAACTTGGCAGCGTCGAAGACCCACGAGCGCTTATTCCGTTCCTTCATACAGCTGACAGATGTAATATAGGCAGCCGTGGGTCTCCGACGCTGATAACTTGGCAGAGATATTGTATATAAAATGTGACTAAGTTTGGTAAAAATTAGTTTGGTCTGTTATAGTGAGAGAGTGGACACTGTTAAATTTGTACTTTTTCATCTTTTCAAGGGCTGTAATTCTGGAGTGTCTAGGACATTCTTTGTCAATTTAGAAAAATACTGCAGTAAAAGGCAAAATAAGAATCATTGTATTATCAAAAAGTAAACAAAGGATATAAACATGTATTCCAAGTTTTAAGGCAATATCTCAAAGGTTCAGTGAAAAAGTAAGCAAATATAAAAAGTTTACTAAGTTTCTCCTTAGACAATCGTAAAGTATCATTTAATCCATCTGATCAATGAGGAACAAGAATACATATGGCTAAGGGGTGGGGATCTGAACAGTTTTTAAGATATAAGGTCATAAGTAAAATTTTGAAGGTGGGGCCTGACCCCTGGGTGACCTCTGGGGACACAAAGTAGTACTTTTCAATCTTTTCATTTTTAGGAACAAAAAGTATATGATTCAGGGTTGGACATTTGAAATATCTAACCAAAATGTATTTTTTATGCAAAAATCCAACTTTGAGGGGGTGGGGCCTGACCCCTACGGACCTCCATTTACAAAAATCAGAAACATCACTACTAATTGAGGACTTTAATTGTGTGAAGTTTTTGTAAAGACAGGTCGAGCAGCCTCCGAGATATACAAAGTTGCCGGAAGAAGAAAGAAGGAGAAGAAGAAGAAACAGAGTAATAACAATAAGTATCCAAATATTGTTTTAGAGACTTAGGAATGGTAGTCATATACAAGTATTCCAAGTTTCAAAACAACACCTTAAGGGGTTCAATGAGAAAGTGAGGTGGTACGGAAAACATAACCAAGATTCTAAGTCGAAATAGGGCCATAATTTGGTCAAAATTCATTACAGAGTTATCCCCTCTTGCTTAAAGGTTGGGGTGGTGGTCATATACAAGCAACAATACCTTAAGGGATTCAGTGAAAAAGTGAGTTGGTACGGAAAACTTAACCAAGACTCTAAGTTGAAAAAGGGGCATAATTTGGTCAAAATCCATGACAGAGTTATCCCCTCTTGCCTACAGGTTGGGGTGGTGGTCATATACAAGTATTCCAAGTATCAAAACAATACCTTAAGGTATTCAGTGAAAAAAAAAGGTGTTACAAAAAAACTTAACCATTAGTGATTACAGCGACACCGATACTCAGGTGAGTAGATTAGCCCTCCTTATTCTTCAAATAGTCGAGCTTAAAAATCAGTTAATGTTTATTAGAGTTAGAAAGTGGACAACCTCAGTAGATGCCACCCACCTGCTGCAGGTTAATCCATAAAAGCATCTCATATTTTGAAGGGCACATAATAATGAAGCTAAATAAAATTTCTGATAACAACCTCCATTACAATGCATATTATGCCATAATAACTTGAATCAAATAATGGACTACAAATCTATAATTTGTTAGATGTTGTATAGTTACAACTAGTTCTGTAATTGGTTATTATGATCGTAAGCAAGACCTGCACTGAAATTAATTTTGTAAATTTTAAGAAGGATAAGAAGGTTATGATCAAGCTTTTGTTAAAATTCAGGTAATTTATAGCAACAAGAGGGCCATGATGGCCCTGAAACGCTCACCTGAGTACTATTGCTACAACTGATTACAAGGTTTTTAAACAGACAAGAATTCTGATATAACTCAATCTTAAACATTTTAGCCCTGACAATACTACACACCAAATATATAAGCACTGGGCCTTATGGTTTCAAAGGAGAAGACTTAGTGCGGGGTCATTTATCTCCAAAGGGCCACCATTTTGAAAATCTTGATAATGAACCATTAGATGATACTACATACCAAAAATCTAAGCTATAGGCCTTATGGATTCATAGTGGAAGATTTTTTTAAAGATTTTCCAATATAACTCTATGTAAAACAAGTGACCCCTGGTGCGGGGGCATTTATCACCATAAGGTCATGATTTGTACAATCTTGGTAATGAATCATAAGATGATGCTACATACCAAATATCTAATCTGTAGGCCTTATGGATTCATAGAAGAAGATTTTTAAAGATTTTCCTATATAACTCTATGTTAAACAAGTGACCCCTTGCGGGGCATTTATCACTTGGTATGATTTGAACAATCTTGGTAATGAACCATTAGATGATGCTACATACCAAATATCTTATCTCTAGGCCTTATGGATTCATAGAAGAAGATTTTTAAAGATTTTCCTATATAACTCTATGTAAAACAAGTGACCCCTATTGCGGGGGCATTTATCACCGTTTGGCTATGATTTGAACAATCTTGGTAATGAACCATTAGATGATGCTACATATGAAATATCTAAGCTCTAGGCCTTATGGATTCATAGAAGAAGATTTTTAAAGTTTTTCCTATATAAATCTATGTAAAACAAGTGACCCCTGGTGCGGGGGCATTTATCACCATAGGGCTATGATTTGTACAATCTTGGTAATGAACCATAAGATGATGCTACATACCAAATATCTAAGCTCTAGGCCTTATGGATTCATAGAAGAAGATTTTTAAAGATTTTCCTATATAACTCTATGTAAAACAAGTGACCCATGGTGCAGGGGCATTTATCACCAAAGGGTCATGATTTGTACAATCTTGGTAATGAACCATAAGACGATGCTACATACCAAATATCTAATCTCTAGGCCTTATGGATTCATAGAAGAAGATTTTTAAAGATTTTCCTAAATAACTCTATGTAAAACAAGTGACCCCTGGTGCGGGGGCATTTATCACCGTAGGGCTATGATTTGAACAATCTTGGTAATGAACCATTAGATGATGCTACATACCAAATATCTTAGCTCTAGGCCTAATGGATTCATAGAAGAAGATTTTTAAAGATTTTCCTATATAACTCTATGTAAAACAAGTGACCCCTGGTGCTGGGGCATTTATCACCATAGGGCTATGATTTGTACAATCTTGGTAATGGCCCATAAGATGATGCTACATACCAAATATCTAAGCTCTAGGCCTTGCATTTTTGCAGAAGAAGATTTTCAAAGTTTGCATTTTTAAAATCTATTTTTAGCTCCTGTGACCTACTTTTTTAACCAATCTGAATAATTTGTAAAACTTTGATAGAGGGCATCATAAGGATGATTCTTGTGAAGTTTGGTCAAAATCCCTTCAGCGGTTCATGAGGAGATGTTGTTTAAAGCAAATAGTTGACGCCGGACGCACGAACGACGGACGCCGGACAAAAGGCGATCAGAAAAGCTCTTCTTGAGCACGTTGTGCTCTATTGATCTCGGTTATCTGAAGTCGTTGGGACCGACGTTTCACTTTGAATAAAGCATATGTTTGAATAGCCCATAATGGTGAAATGTAACACTTTAATGTTTGTATTTAGTGGTATGTTGTGAAGATGAGTGTTTAAATTCGTGTTTTAATTATATTGAATACTGATTATACCTTTAAATGATAATTCATGTTCGTAAATTTTAAAAAAGGTTTTTAACAAATAGGCTTTTATTGTTATTTTAAGTACCTTACATGTCGGCCATTTGTTTCTGGTTTCTCTACATTGATTGCTGTGATTTCATTCCAAGTGAAAAAATATATAATGAAACTGATACTGATGCTTATCTGGATTTCACCCATTGTTGGGTCCATCCCTATATTGCTCACCTTAGATATCACCTTCTTTAGTTGTGGAAACCATTCTCAAAGAGAAATCAGTCCACATTTATACCCATCCTCCTGTAAGTTTGCTTTATCTGTAAAACAGTGACTACTATATCCTCCTTAATTTACTTAATTAGTACATTCTTTTTACTTTAAATCACTTATAACAAATTTTAACAAATGTAACTTATATTCAAATTAATTATTGTAAAACAAAGCGAAGAGGGCCATGATGGCCCTAAATTGCTCACCTGAATTCAACTGCTACAGAGAAAATGCTTAAGCAAGGATAAAATTGCTCATAATGTAGTTAAGATGCAAAGAGTCAAAATTCTGTAATAAATAATCCAATTTTTGATACGGAAAACTAGACTTGATACTGATTAGTCCTGTTCTATTGAGTTTCTTTAAAATCTGCCCAGTGGTTAAGGAGGAGATAATTAAACCATCTTTATTTTACATTGATTATGAAACAAGTTCTCACAACTAATATTAATCACAATCGAGAGCTTTGGTGGTGGCATATGTGGTCATTATTGTGGGAAGGAACCGGAGAGTCCGGAAGAACCCAGGTGTCGACAGGTGGCCATTTTACCCTCTCACGTATGTGATCAGGAATCAAACATGGGACGCACTGGTGAGAAGAAGGCACGTAATCACTTTCAGGTTTCTTTTTTCAATCACCGAGTTTATTTTACGGGACAATGATGTACATGATCCTACCGACAGTCCCACCGTGCATGGAGCACCTTTATTTTGAGTTTTAGTCAAAACGTACCCACTACCAAAATGTATCCAAGTCAAAATGTACCTAAATGGAGTCAAAATATACCCACCTGTTGGTCAAAATGTATCCACCTAATTGGTCGAAACGTGCCCAAGTTTAATTATTTTTATGACTGTATTTTGTTTTTAAATTACAATTAATAAATTTAAATGTAATTTTCATCATAAGTGCATTTCATTTTTCGAAGAAATTTGTACAAGATAATTTATCAAAATGTGTCATTTTTTGGAAATATATTCTGAAAACTTGGCCAAGGTTTAGCAGTTTATGTATTATCAATGAATTATATTTTATCTACTCCATGCTTAAATTGTGAAATGGTGATATAAATATATATAAAATAATAAAAAATGTATAAATAAATCTGCTGTGAAAAGGAAGAATATTTTTATACTTTGCGATGATATGTTGTTATTTTAATTGATACTACAAGTAAATGTCCTAAGTTATATGTTTTTATATATATCAAAAGTATTCCATAACATATGTATTAATGTTAAACACATCAAAATAACAAGAGCTGTCAGAGGACAGCACGCTCGACTATTCAAAATGCTTGTTGGTAAATAAAATGAAATCTATTTCAATTCTTGCCCTTCACATACCCTGTACATAATAATAGTAAAAAATGATATACCTTGATAGTCTGATACCCCTAATATTTTTATGAGCTAAAAAATCCCCGTGCATGAAAAACTTTAACCAAAAATCCAAGTTAGAAAAGGGTCATAATTTGCATCAGTCCAAAAGTTATCCTCCTTAGTTTTCTGATGCCCTTGAAGACACTCCTTAACTTTCTAGTCAATTCCACAAGCAATTTCTGAGATATAAGCTGGATAGTAGCTTGAATGCAAAAATTTAACCAAAATTTCTATAAAAAAGGAGCCATAACTTGTAATATATTCCATCAACAGTTATCTACCATGAAAGTATGATACCCCTAAACATGTTAAAGATGTTTCAAATCAATCCCATGCCTGGATACTGAGATATTAGCATGAAAGTACCTTGCATGAAAAACTTTAACCAAAATTTCTAAGTTAAAAAGGGGCCATAAATTTGTAATATATTCCATCAAGAGTTATCTACCTTGGTTGTCTGATGCCCCTAAACATATTAAAGATGTTTCAAATCAATTGCATGCCTGGATACTGAGATATAAGCATGAGAGTATCTTGCATGCAAAACTTTAACCAAAATTTCTAAGTTAAAAAGGGGCCATAATTTGTAATATATTCCATCAAGAGTTATCTACCTTGGTTGCCTGATGCCCCTAAACATATTCATAAACTTTCAAGTGAATACCATGAATGTTTATTGAGATACAAACTAGATAGTAGCTTGCATGCAAAACTTTAACCAAATTTTCCAAATGCATGCAAAACTTTAACCAAAATTTCTAAGTTAAAAATGGGCCATAATTCATATTAAATTCAGTCAAGAGTTATCTACCTTGGTTGTCTGATGCCCCTGAACATATCTATAAACTTTCAAGTCAATACCATAAATGGTTATTGAGATATAAGGCTGATAGTAACTTGCACGCAAAACTTTAACCAAAAGCTGCAACGCCGACGCCAGGGCGACTACAATAGCTCTCATATTCTTCGAATAGTCGAGCTAAAAATAAAAATATTTCATTCATTCAAAACCAGAACCAGAAGCTGGGAAAACAAAAATTCAATGTAAGTGTGAACAGCATAATCACCTCACAGTTAAGGCTACCATCTTTCACACCTTTAAATTATTTATGCTATCAGCGCTTAATAAAATGCCAAGGGTGAACAGGTTTTATTTGATTGGTGTAAATAATCTGATTCAATTAAAGGTGTTAATTCAATTGAGACAAGAAGCCAAAACACACAACTGTAGAAATCAAGGGTACAGGTAATCATGTATTAAATTGAAATTGGATTAAATTCACATTAAGTTTTATACGTAAATAAAAACTATATTTTATTCAAAAATTAAAAGTATCAATAATATTTTTTTTTGAGAATATGATATTAATATTTTTTATATATCATAAATAAGCAAACATCAACAAGACACTTTAAAGAAAAACAAGAGCTGTCAGAGGACAGCACGCTCGACTATTCAAAATGCTTGTTGGTAAATCAAATGAAATCTATTTAAATTCTTGCCCTTCATAGTCATAGTAAAAAATGATATACCTTGATAGTCTGATACCCCTTAATATATTTATGATGTCTAAAATCAATCCCATGCCTAGTTACTGAGACATAAGCACAATAACACTGTGCATGCAAAACTTAAACCAAAAATCCATGTTAGAAAAGGGCCATAATTTGCATCAGTCCAAAAGTTATCCTTCTGTTTTCTGATGCCCTTGAAGACACACCTTAACTTTCTAGTCAATTCCGCAAGCAATTTCTGAGATAAAAGCTGGATAGTAGCTTGAATGCGAAAAATTTAACCATAATTCTAAGTTAAAAGGGGGTCATAATTTTTAATTTATTCCATCAAGTGTTATCTTCCTTTGTAGTATGATACCCCTAAACATATTAAAGATATTTCAAAATAATTCCATGCCTGGACTCTGAGATATAAGAATGAAAGTAACTTGCATGCAAAACTTTAACCAAAATTTCTAAGTTAAAAAAGGGGCCATAACTTGTAATATATTCCATCAAGAGTTATCTACCATGAAAGTATGATACCCCTTAATGTATTAAAGATGTCTCAAATCAATCCCATACCTGGATACTGAGATATTAGCATGAAAGTACCTTGCATGCAAAACTTTAACCAAAATTTCCAAGTTAAAAAAGGGGCATAATTGAATATATTCCATCAAAAGTTATCTACCATGAAAGTATGATACCCCTTAACATATTAAAGATGTTTCAAATCAATCCCATGCCTGGATACTAAGATATTAGCATGAAAGTACCTTGCATGCAAAACTTTAACCAAAATTTCTAAGTTAAAAAGCGGCAATAATTTGTAACAAATTCTATCAAAAGTTATCTACCATGAAAGTATGATACCCCTAAACATATTAAAGATGTTTCAAATCAATTGCATGCTTGATACTGAGATATAAGCATGAGAGTATCTTGCATGCAAAACTTTAACCAAAATTTCTAAGTTAAAAAGGGGCCATAATTTGTAATATATTCCATCAAGAGTTATCTACCTTGGTTGTCTGATGCCCCTGAACCTATTTGTAAACTTTCAAGTCAATAACATGAATGGTTATTGAGATACAAACTAGATAGTAGCTTGCACGCAAAACTTTAACCAAATTTTCTATTGCATGCAAAACTTTAACCAAAATTTCTAATTTAAAAAGGGGCCATAATTCATATTAAATTCAGTCAAGAGTTATCTACCTTGATTGTCTGATGCCCATGAACATAATTATAAAGTTTCAAGTCAATACCATAAATGGTTATTGAGATATAAGGTTGATAGTAACTTGCACGCAAAACTTTAACCAAAAGCTGCAACGCCAACGCCAACGCCGACGCCAGGGTGACTACAATAGCTCTCATATTCTACGAATAGTCGAGCTAAAAATGTGTTCATGTATAAAAAATAATAGATTTTCAAACAAAATCATACATTATAACCCAACTAGAAATATTATATGAAAATATCAATAAAGAAAAAAATGTGTACATTTTGATCTCAAAAAGTGGGTACGTTTTGGCACCCTGCTTTAATCAGGGTCTCTGTAACGTAATATACAAGTATGAAGGCACCCTGCTTTAATAAGGGTCTCTGTAACGTAATATACAAGTATGAAGGCACCCTGCTTTAATCAGGGTCTCTGAAACGTAATATACAAGTATGAAGGCACCCTGCTTTAAGCAGGGTCTCTGTAACGTAATATACAAGTATGAAGGCACCCTGCTTTAATCAGGGTCTCTGTAACGTAATATACAAGTATGAAGTCACCCTGCTTTAATCAGGGTCTCTGTAACGTAATATACAAGTATGAAGGCACCCTGCTTTAATCAGGGTCTCTGTAACGTAATATACAAGTATGAAGACACCCTGCTTTAAACAGGGTCTCTGTAACGTTATATACAAGTATGAAGACACCCTGCTTTAATCAGGGTCTCAGTAACGTAATATACAAGTATCAGAAGACACCCTGCTTTAATCAGGGTCTCTGTAACGTTATATACAAGTATGAAGACACCCTGCTTTAATCAGGGTCTCTGTAACGTTATATACAAATATCAGAAGACACCCTGCTTTAATCAGTGTCTCTGTAACATTATATACAAGTATGAAGGCACCCTGCTTTAATCAGGGTCTCTGTAACGTAATATACAAGTATGAAGGCACCCTGCTTTAATCAGGGTCTCTGTAACGTAATATACAAGTATGAAGGCACCCTGCTTTAATCAGGGTCTCTGTAACGTAATATACAAGTATGAAGGCACCCCGCTTTAATCAGGGTCTCTGTAACGTTATATACAAGTATGAAGGCACCTTGCTTTAATCAGGGTCTCTGTAACGTAATATACAAGTATCAGAAGACACCCTGCTTTAATCAGGGTCTCTGTAACGTAATATACAAGTATGAAGACACCCTGCTTTAATCAGGGTCTCTGTAACATTATATACAAGTATGAAGACACCCTGCTTTAATCAGGGTCTCTGTAACGTTATATACAAGTATGAAGACACCCTGCTTTAATCAGAGTCTCTGTAACGTTATATACAAGTATGAAGACACCTTGCTTTAATCAGGGTCTCTGTAACGTAATATACAAGTATGAAGGCACCCTGCTTTAATCAGGGTCTCTGTAACGTTATATACAAGTATGAAGGCACCCTGCTTTAATCAGGGTCTCTGTAACGTAATATACAAGTATGAAGGCACCCTGCTTTAATCAGGGTCTCTGTAACATTATATACAAGTATGAAGGCACCCTGCTTTAATCAGGGTCTCTGTTACATTATATACAAGTATGAAGGCACCCTGCTTTAATCAGGGTCTCTGTAACGTAATATACAAGTATGAAGGCACCTGCTTTAATCAGGGTCTCTGTAACGTAAAATACAAGTATGAAGGCACCCTGCTTTAATCAGGGTCTCTGTAACGTAATATACAAGTATGAAGGCACCCTGCTTTAATCAGGGTCTCTGTAACATTATATACAAGTATGAAGGCACCCTGCTTTAATCAGGGTCTCTGTAACGTTATATACAAGTATGAAGGCACCCTGCTTTAATCAGGGTCTCTGTAACGTAATATACAAGTATGAAGGCACCCTGCTTTAATCAGGGTCTCTGTAACGTTATATACAAGTATGAAGGCACCCTGCTTTAATCAGGGTCTCTGTAACGTTATATACAAGTATGAAGGCACCCTGCTTTAATCAGGGTCTCTGTAACGTTATATACAAGTATGAAGGCACCCTGCTTTAATCAGGGTCTCTGTAACGTTATATACAAGTATGAAGGCACCCTGCTTTAATCAGGGTCTCTGTAACATTATATACAAGTATGAAGGCACCCTGCTTTAATCAGGGTCTCTGTAACTTTATATACAAGTATGAAGACACCCTGCTTTAATCAGGGTTCTCAACACAAACGCTGACAAGTATATATTACAACGTAGTGGAAGTTTGTAGCAATAACTTTATCTCATTAAAACTGACAAATCATTTACCATTTAATTTCTAGTTTTATTCATTTATAAATTCATATTTACTTCAAGGGATTAAATTAATCATCATTTATTATTATACAAACATATACCGTAGTGGATGTTTGTAGCAATGACTTAATCTCATAAAAACTGACAAATCATTTACCATTAAATTTCAACAGTTACATTCATTTATATATTCATATTTACTTTAAAGGATTAAAATAATTATCCTTTAATAATTATACAATGTATCTTACATGGGACCGTTGTAACCACATATTGGCACCGTTTCGACTATTTTGAACGGAAATGGGGCTGTTTCGACAATTTCTTGAGACCGTGTTGACCAATTTGACACCGTTTCAGCTTGGGTCCGTTTTAACTGGTATCCTTTGGTTTGGGTACGTTTAGACTCGCTCAATTTATTTTCATGCGATTTTGCTTAGGTTTTTTTTGGGAAAAATGGAATTGCTGAAATACTGAACAAAAAACGGGGCAGTTTTGAAATGTTGACAAGTATCTTCATAAGTACCCGTGGTTAAATATTATATCCTCTATGTCTATATCACAGGCCTTATTGACAGTGCTAGATTTACTCAAACATATTGAATTTTTCTCATCATCTTCTAAGTCGTTTTCCATTTTGGTTATTAAGAGTAATCTCCCTTCTTCAGGTCAAGGTCTTTTAGAAATGACCAGTGTCAGTCAAGCGCTTGGTTTAATCTTGGCAACAAAGCTGTTGGAAAGAAAGCGTCCTATCGATCCGCTATTAGCAGAAGGGCAAACATGTCGGTCGAGAGCGGAGATTGTCATTTTCCACGTATCCATTCCAAAACACAAAATGGAGTTATTCAGCCTATACTTACAGGTAAGATGTTTTATGTGTTTTTAAGTTATTGTCCTTTTCCCCCCACTGAAATGTGTTACTTGTTGTTGATGAAATTGGGTGCTGTCAAAGATTTGTAAACTTAAGTTTCAGTTTCGATTTTCTGCAAATCATTGATTTTAATCACATACAGGAAATGAATCCATGGTGATAACAATTAATTGAAGATATCGTTATGCTTCCTTTATCTCATTAAATCTATTGAATAAAAATTAAATTTGATGATATGATAGGAAACGTCGTTAAGGGAAATAGAACTTGGAATTCGACGTGCCTTTTTTTCTCTTCAAAAAGAGGATCTAAAAATAAGGAAAAATTCGTTATTTTCAAAAAACGTGAATAATTGCAAGTCATAGATTTTAAGGAAAATGTCATCACATTGCAATTATGTTATTGTTAAGATAGGAGTGTCTTAATGTCCATAACTGGACACCTAGATGTGTATATTTCAGGGCCTTTTTGGCAAAATTTGGGAAGGGGCATTAGCCTTTCATTTTGGGAAATGCAAGTGCAATTTTTTATCAAAAAGGAAAAAGACAGTGGAGTGAGATTCAGATATAATCTTTCTTCTTTTATTGCAATGGCTAGCAATTATTTTCTGATTGTTATGGCCTTATTTTAGACCTTATGGTCAAGGATTTCCCACAACGTCATGTGGGTCTTTTTGCTGAAGAGACAGCATCTGAAGAGACATTAGTTGGATACAAGGGAGTCCTGGTGCGATACATTTATTTTGCGAATAGACCCCTTGGTTCTTTTACGTGCCTGGAGTATATAACCGATACACAGGAGACAAGTTCCTGGGTAGACAGACCTGTGAACCTACACGATCCGGTCGTGTATTACACGATTTTGACCCACTGTCCCCCTTGACACGATCGTGTTGTGCAATGTACACGATTCCCCCTCCGGCGGCAATTTATTTTTGATGATCAGTAATTTTATGACCCGGTTACGTAAGTGATAACAAACATGGATTAATTGACATGCGCCAGAGGATCTCCCAGATTTGGTACATTCACGTCACAGGTACATCCCCGTATCAACCAATCGCAATGCGTGTTTGAAGTCAAGCGTCTGCTGCAGATGTACAGCTCGCAGAAAGGGATGTCTGATTGTTTCACACATTTTTAATAGCATAATTAGCACTCGACTGATGATTGGGCAATTATAAGCGGTAAGTTAATGATTGTTTCTACTCTGTAACCTCTTGTTTTATTTGCTATTAGATATTTGGCCATTTAATGACTTAGTCTATTCATTCAATGTTCAAAAACTTTGTGACAGTTTGTCAGGTGTTATTTTTTGGAAATTTCTTGTATGGTATAGATTCACAAAAATGTTAGAAACAATCATAAATCATCTACATGTCAGGGAAAACGCCGAAGTATGAAATGTTTCCTAAATTCGTGGGGTTCCCCCCCCCCCGCTAAGAAAAAACGCATCAACAACTGTGAGTTCAAAATTGAATGGGCCTCTAGGTTCCCAGGGATAGCAAAAAGTGACACTGATGGATATGCTTTCTGCACATTTTGCAATACTAAGTTTGGTGTTTTTAATGGTGGTCAGTACGACATTGAAAGGCACTGTAAGACCAAGGCACATGAGAAAAATGCTAAAACTGTTAGTGTCCAGTCTTAACTGATAGGACTGAAAGGACTTTTCAGTGACAAAAGTGTAAAATCAGAAGTTGTGCGAGCTGAGGTTTTGCTCTGCAGTTTCATCTCTTCAGATCTGCAACATGTATTTGATTTATCCTTTATAACATGTATTTAAAAAAAAAGCTATGTATTATTTTGATTATGTTTTATTGTACTTTCTTCCATTTTCCAATTTAAGATAAAAATCCAATACAGCTTAATACAACTTTTCAAAATCCAATTTTTAAGTATGATTTGTTTTTATTCATATTAAAAATTCTATTGCATAATCTTCATTGAAAAGGATTAACTGTTATTTATGTGTGTTGTTTATTGTTGTTTAAAGAAAAGAATTATGAAATAAAATCTGAAATCAAAATTGCAGCGTTGTTGATTTATCTTTTGATAGTGTTACGCGCTACAAAAATCCCCCATTGAAGCCTCCAATTTCCCCCTTTTGAGTGTTCATGTCCCCCCTGACACATGAAAAAGGTTCACAGGTCTGGGTAGAACCAGTACTGAGTACTCCTAGTTAGGTTTTCACATCGCTTGCGAAAACCTATTGTTCTTCTTCTGTTTTTTTGTTTTTTAGCTCACCTGAGCACAACGTGCTCATGGTGAGCTATTGTGATCGCCTTTTGTCCGTCGTCCGTCGCCCGTTCCGTGCGTGCGTGCGTCCGTCGTCAACAATTTGCTTTAAACAACATCTCCTCATGAACCGCTGAAGGGATTTTGACCAAACTTCACAGGAATCATCCTTATGATGCCCTCTATCAAAGTTGTACAAATTATTCAGATTGGTTAAAAAAGTAGGTCACAGGAGCTAAAAATAGATTTTAAAAATGCAAACTTTGAAAATCTTCTTCTGCAAAACTGCAAGGCCTAGAGCTTAGATATTTGGTATGTAGCATCATCTTATGGGCCATTACCAAGATTGTACAAATCATAGCCCTACGGTGATAAATGACCCCGCACCAGGGGTCACTTGTTTTACATAGAGTTATATAGGAAAATTTTAAAAATCTTCTTCTATGAATCCATAGGCCTAGGTTAGATATTTGGTATGTAGCATCATCTATGGTTCATTACCAAGATTGACAAATCATACCCTATGGTGATAAATGCCCCCGCACCAGGGGTCACTTGTTTTACATAGAGTTATATAGGAAAATGTTTAAAAATCTTCTTCTATGAATCCATAAGGCCTAGGGATTAGATATTTGGTATGAAGCATCATCTTATGGTTCATTACCAAGATTGTACAAATCATGACCCTATGGTGATAAATGACCCCACACCATGGGTCACTTGTTTTACATAGAGTTATATAGGAAAAACTTTAAAAATCTTCTTCTATGAATCCATTAGGTCTAGAGCTTAGATATTTGGTATGTAGCATCATCTTATGGTTCATTACCAAGATTGTTCAAATCATAGCCCTATGGTGATAAATGCCCCCGCACCAGGGGGCACTTGTTTAACATAGATTTATATAGGAAAAACTTTAAAAATCTTCTTATAAGGCCTAGAGCTAAGATATTTCATATGTAGCATCATCTAATGGTTCATTACCAAGATTGTTCAAATCATAGCCAAACGGTGATAAATGCCCCCGCAATAGGGGTCACTTGTTTTACATAGAGTTATATAGGAAAAGCTTTAAAAATCTTCTTCTATGAATCCATAAGGCCTAGAGATTAGATATTTGGTATGTAGCATCATCTTATGGTTCATTACCAAGATTGTACAAATCATAGCCCTACGGTGATAAATGCCCCCGCACCAGGGGTCACTTGTTTTACATAGAGTTATATAGGAAAATTTTAAAAATCTTCTTCTATGAATCCATAGGCCTAGAGTTAGATATTTGGTATGAGCATCATCTTATGGCATTACCAAGATTGTACAAATCATGCCCTAGTGATAAATGACCCCGCACCAGGGTCACTTGTTTTACATAGAGTTATATAGAAAAAACTTTAAAAATCTTCTTCTATGAATCCATTAGGCCTAGAGCTTAGATATTTGGTATGTAGCATCATCTTATGGGCCATTACCAAGATTGTACAAATCATAGCCCTACGATGATAAATGACCCCGCACCAGGGGTCACTTGTTTTACATAGAGTTATATAGGAAAATCTTTAAAAATCTTCTTCTATGAATCCATAAGGCCTAGAGATTAGATATTTGGTATGAAGCATCATCTTATGGTTTATTACCAAGATTGTACAAATCATGACCCTATGGTGATAAATGACCCCGCACCATGGGTCACTTGTTTTACATAGAGTTATATAGGAAAATCTTTAAAAATCTTCTTCTATGAATCCATAAGGCCTAGAGATTAGATATTTGGTATGAAGCATCATCTTATGGTTTATTATCAAGATTTTCAAAATGGTGGCCCTTTGGAGATAAATGACACCGCACTAAGTCTTCTCCTCTGAAACCATAAGGCCCAGTGCTTATATATTTGGTGTGTAGTATTGTCAGGGCTAAAATGTTTAAGATTGAGTTATATCAGAATTCTTGTCTGTTTAAAAACCTTGTAATCAGTTGTAGCAATGGTACTCAGGTGAGCGATCCAGGGCCATCATGGCCCTCTTGTTTATTATTATTTTTCTAACCTTTTTTTGTGAACGGCATATCACCATGATAGAAAAAAGTCACTTTTCTGATTTTTTACCAGTTTTGTCCTATGATCTGAATTTGATCCTAACGTTGAGAAAATTTTCATTTTTGTCTTAGTTTTGCCGCTAGGTGGCGTTTTCTAAAAATGACTAAGGGTTAATAACTCTGTTATTTGAGGTCCGATTCAAATGTGTTTTTTTGCATTGTGTTCCTTGTCAGAAACTTAATAAAATATGATACGTTTCAATTATTTGCGTATATAAAACTTTCGTGCTACAGGAGGTTGAAAGTTCGAATCTCGAAAAAACGATGAAATAAAGGTAGGTCTACGAAAAAAGTCCCCATTTTTTTCAGAGATGAGATAGGAGAATTTTGTTTGTTGCATATGATTTGCAAGACATATACGCACAAAATATATGGTGTGGCGATTTTGAGAAATGCATGGTTTGTCCACAGTACGCGGTCAAACATAACCAATATTTTCGAAAAATCAACATTTTAAAAGCATGACTTTTAAGGTTATTTGCAGCTCCTGACTTTATTTTTTATTCAATATTCATCATTTGTTCACTGTTAATGCAGTTTTATAAAACAAATAAAATCATAGAAAAAAAATCAAGCATAATATGCAAAGGTCAAGGTCATATACCAATTATTATTATTTATATCGGCATTAAATAGCTCCAAATCTAAAAATATTTTATAGAAAGTATATGAATAAAAGTTTTAGTCTGTGAAGAGATCTTTCCATTGGTGTTTAGTTTTTGAAGATCGGACTTCATTTGATCAAATGACCACAGTCCAAAGTTTGATCCTCTTATCAAACAATTGTATATCCATATGTTTCCCCTTTTTTGCTGCTCCTGCCTTTATTTTTTGTTCAATCTTCATCATTATTTCACTGTTTATGCATTTTTATAAAACAAATAAAATCATAAAAAACAGTCAAGCATAATATGCAAAGGTCAAGGTCATATACCAATTATTATTATTTTTTCGGAAAACCAAAAAAAATATTTTATAGGAAGTATATGAACAAAAGTTTTAGTCTGTAAAGAGGTCTTTCCATTAGTGTTTAGTTTTTGAAGATCGGACTTCATTTGATCAAATGACCACAGTCCAAAGTTTGATCCTCTTATCAAACAATTGTATATATCCATATGTTTCCTCTTTTTTGCTGCTCCTGCCTTTATTTTTTGTTCAATCTTCATCATTATTTCACCGTTTATGCATTTTTATAAAACAAATAAATTCATAGAAAAAAAATCAAGCAAAATATGCAAAGGTCATATACCAATTATTATTATTTTTATCGGCATAAAATAGCTCCAAATCTAAAAATATTTTATAGAAAGTATATGAACAAAAGTTTTAGTCTGTGAAGAGATCTTTCCATTGGTGTTTAGTTTTTGAAGATCGGACTTCATTAGATCAAATTACAACAGTCCAAAGTTTGATCCTTTATCAAAAAATCTTCAATCAGTATGTTACCTCAAAAGTTTATTTCAGGTGGCATATTTCGTGATTTCGTGTCTTTGTCCAAAGTCGAAATAACAACAATATGGCACGTTTTCTTTCTTTTGCCTTTTTTGGCCAAGACATAAAGACACATGATTGCGTTATTTCCCCTTTCACCTTTAAGGGCTAGTACACGAAAATAAGAAATGGCAGATATCAGCCATCTTAATTTACTGCATTTCTAAGACCTAAATTGCGATATGTAAATAAATTTTGTTTATCATATTCCGCTAAGGGGCACTTTGCTTGATATCTGGGAAGAAAGTCTGGAGAGCTAATGTCAAACCCCCGGCGTCATTTTCGTCGTAGTCGTCCGTGAACAAACCTTTAACCTGGCTTATATCTTTTATATTCTTAGAGATAGAGCTTAGATATTTTACATGTAGACAGCCCAATTCAAGATCTATCATTTGGAACTATGACTTTTGGCTTGTGACCTTGACCTTGGAGTTTGACCTACTTTTCAAAAACTTAAATCTTAGACAAAAAGTGTTGTTACGGCAATTATGTTGTCTTCTGACCACTCTTGTTGTTATAACTAAGAAAGTTGATATTCTTGTTGAAAGCCTGATAAATTTGATAAATCTAAGGACCAAAAACCTGATTTTTTCTACTGGCTATAGAAGGTTGAATGTTCAAACCTTGCATAGACTTTGCAGACTTGTGTGGGTATATGAAAAACATTCCTTTTGCAATCATCTTCAAACTTTGTAACAAATTTTGTACCGAAGTCCGATTAAAGCTTATATCTTTGAATAAATCACAGATTATGCACCTTTTTACATAAAAGCAGCAATTTTGTACTCTTAAGTATCAACACACGCATAGAAATTCATTTGCTTTTGTAATACAATTCGTGAATTGCAATGTTTGAAAAGAATGAGATTGAATTGCGAAAACCGATGATATCGCAATTCTAATTGCGATTCTAGTTCCCATAGCAACCCAATTTTGCCAAGTGCCAGGCAATAGTGCATCCGGTACCAATTTTATATGTCACTGGAGAAAGTGCCCTGGCTGGGTTTTGAACCCCCTCCATATTGCAAAGCGAACACTCTACCACTGAGTTATTGCACCTGTATCAGGGGGTGAACTTTGGTGAGTTGATTGTCTGGTCTTAAGATATCGGAAAATCCGCAACAAGGTCTTGCATCATAAGTTGCAAGACTGACTGACCCTGCACTTCAGTAGGCAGAGATTGGGCAAGTTGTGTTGTCAAGGTATTTGTTCTTTAAACACCAAGGGTAAAAAAAGTTGCACTGGCCTTTATCATCTACTACCCTTTAAACAGATTTTCTGTAGGGTTTACCGTTTTTCAACATTTTTTACTCACAATTTGTTTATGGTGTACTTATTTTTTTTCTTTCAAATATTGTTTATGACTTGCTCTACAGTGTTTGGTTAAGAAAAACTTTTTTTGATATCAGTTGTAAGTTCCTAAAAAAGTATTTATATAACATTTAAGATGATTCAATATTAAATATCAAGGAAATTAAGACCACATCAAGTCTACATCAAAGCAACAGATAAGGATTTTGTTTCAGTTGGGTAATACCCCTAATTTTTAACATCAATTGGGTATTGAAAAAAACTGTTGGGTATCGAAATATTTCTTGCCCTCTGATGAGGAACTGAATTGGGTATTTCCACAAAAAAACATGCCACCTTAACTTACCATTAAGCTAAAAATGCCCTATTTTCTGGATTCCATGTTAATTGAACATCTCCCTTAGGTACACTTCAAACGTGAAACCTAACCTTTATACATGTAACAAATTATCAGCACTTATTCAATATGTCCTTCTCTATTCAAAGGTACTTGCTTGGTTAAGAGAAAACTTTCCTTTCTCTGACTGGTCATTTTCATAGGGTTTCTTTTTGATACCCAAAGCACTTATCATTAAAAAGTCACGGGACCACCTCTTTCCTACATTTGGCCATGTTTCACCCGTGATCTTGATTAACCCGCCCACATACATTTGTGCGCATGCACACACTCATGTATAGTGTGCAGGTTAATCAAGTTCAACTTGCAAAAGCCATGCAATATATATTACTTGAAAATCAAGGATTATCAGTTCCACAAAGAGTTTTTAGGCTGATGGATCAATACCAATGTAACATACAAGCTCCAATGTATATATAAAATATATGAAACAATTATAACAGCGTGAATTTTCCTTGGGACTTTCCTAGACTATGATTAAAAAAATGTTAGGTAATATGCATATAAAAAAAAAAAGATTAATAATTATTATTTTAAAATGATTTGCTTGAACAAAAATCACCATATTAATCAAGTATAATTATATGTTTGAACCTATATAGAGCAATAGTATCTGAGAGCAAACATTAATAAAATATGTTTCAAACCTAGCTCTGCCTGGAGCATCAAACATTAAATGAATATGCTTCACCCCAAGCAAAACACTCAAATACAGGCTTTGCTTGTTAACACAATGTTCAGAGTAATCTCAAACACCCTTGCCTCAGACACTATACCACAAGGTTTAAATACAGCCTTGTTTGAGGCCCTGTCCAAGGTTCAAGACAAGCTTCAGTGCTTGAAACTGGTCTGGTGAAAACCCTGGGAACAAGCTCAGACAGTGTCTCAGATCCAATGTTTGAAACAACCGTATATATATATATATATATATATATAGTAACATATAACCAGGGCTTCACCCAAAACTGTGAGCATAGATTTTCAACTTTTCAGGTTACACACCTAAAGGTAATTAGTAACTATACTATATATATATTAATAAAGTATACTAGCGTTTAGCTATGAAGTGACCACCACCAGCTGTACCTGCAGAATGATGAAACTGAGCGAAAACACTGTATAAATACTACAAATCATGTGACCAGCAGCTATAATGATGAACTCTTCTGAGTGAACCATTCCCAGGAAATAAGTGGAACAAATGGGTATAAGTGATATATTAAAGCTTAATTTACAATAATCAAGCAAGATGCAAGACAAATAGAAAACTGGAAATAGAAAGTTCAAACTATTGATAAACTCTACCAATTATGAAATAGTATTTATAAACTCAACCAATTTTTTTTTTTATTTTGTCAAATCGATAATGAAAAGTAAAACGTTTCTGACTGTGGCTCTTTTTCAGATATTGGGGAAATGTTTGAGAGTGGGAAAATGTGTTGTAAATCATCAAATTGGAGAATTTTCATGTCACCCATTTTTGAATTGTTATAGAAAAATAAGAATACAGTGTATCAAATATTCCACCTTTTATTGCAACACAAATATATCTCTCTTTTTTAATTTGAATGTTTGAATTAAATCATGACTTTACCTATTCTTTTTGTTTGAAATTCTAATAAGTGCTTCCAGTTTCTCCTCCTCTAAGGAATTTTACTGGTGGGGAATTTTGTCTACATTTGGAGAAAAAAAGACTGCTTGTTAAACATGTTAAACTTTATGATAAGAGTTGATATCTTGTATCAGTAGGCTTTTGTGATGGATAAACCATTTCATGTTCGTTTTTGTTGTTGTATTGTTGTATTGGGGTTTACCGTCGCTGCGATAGTATTTCAATCATATAGCGACGTCCAGCTAATTACAGGTGGAGGAAGACCCCGAGTACACAGAGGTACCCGGGTAGAACCACCGACCTACCACAAGCCAGCTGGAAGGCTTCCTCACATAAAAAATCCGAAGTCCCTACCGGGATTCGAACCCACAGCGGTGAGGGGCTGAGAGGTTTGTAGTCCATGACTGTAACCGCTCGGCCACGGCGGCCCCTGTTCATTGTTGTGTGGTAGGTATGAAGATACATTGTATTGAAGATATTTGCTTATGATAATCATTTTTAGCTCGACTTCGAAGAATATGATAGCTATTGTAGTCACCCTTGCTTCGGCGTTGGCGTTGCAGCTTTTAAATAAAGTTTTGCATGCCAGTTACTATCAACCTTATATCTCAATAACCATTCAAGGTATTGACTTGAAAGTTAATGAATATGTTCAGGGGCATCAGACAGCCAAGGTAGATAATTCTTGACTGAATTTAATATAAATTATGGCCCCTTTTTAACATAGAAAATTTGGTTAAAGTTTTGCAAGAAATGGAAAATTTGGTTAAAGTTTTGCATGCAAGCTACTATACAGCGTGTATCGCAATAACCATCTATGGTATTGACTTTAAAGTTTATGAATATGTTTAGGGGCATCAGACAACCAAGATAGATAAACATTGATGGAATATATTACAAATTATGGCCCCTTTTTTAACTTAGAAATTTTGGTTAAAGTTTTGCATGCAAGGTACTTTCATGCTTATATCTCAGTATCCAGGCTTGTTGTTGATTTGAAACATCTTTTATACATTTAGGGGTATCATACTATCAAGGTAGATAACTCTTGATGGAATATATTACAAATTATGGCCCCTTTTTAACTTTGAAATTTGGTTAAAGTTTTGCATGCAAGGAATTTCATGCTTATATTTCAGTAACCAGGCCTGGGTTTGATTTGAAACATCTTTAATATGTTCAATGGTATTATACTATAGTGGCAGATAGTTTTTGACTGAATATAATGCAGATTAGGGCCACTTTTTGACTTAGATTTTTTGGTTAAAGTTTTGCATGCAAGCTACTATCCAGCTTATATCTCAGAAATTGTTTACGATATTGACTAGAAAGTTTAGGAGTGTGTTCAGGGGTATCAGAAAACCAAGGAGGATAACTCTTGGACTGAAATTTATACACATTATGGCCCTTTTCTAACCTGGATACTTGGTTAAAGTTTTGCATGCACAGTATTATTATGCTTCATCTGTCTCAGTAACTAGGCATAGGATCAATTTTTACTATTAATATATACAGGGTTTATCAAGGGAAAGAACTGAAATAGATTTCATTTGATTTACCAACAAGCATTTTGAATAGTCGATTGTGCTGTCCTCTGACAGCACTTGTTCTTTTTCTGAAAATGGAATATATTGTCGGTAAAATGAGAAATTGAAAATAAACATGAAAAAATTTGCGTGATTTCAGTAACAATCCATCAAGAGAAAATCATTCGATTGAAACATGGTTCAGAATATTTTTGTAAGATTCTAACTGGAACCTTGCTATATATGTAATTGCTGACCTTAGAATTTCCGATACTATATTAGCAAAAGCATCATTTTAAAATTAAACAAGCCAATCAAAGATTGTATCCTGCCGGGATGTTGTCAGGTAAATGTTAAGGTTTTAATCAAACAACTGACATGACAGTATCTAAATATGTCTTAGCAGACAAAATCTAATGACTTTCTTGGGAAAATAAAGTATCGTAACAATGAAAATCCCACTGATAAAATACCCCAATCATATTGCAAGTTCTGATAAAAGACTGAAATAATCGGATGGCCCAAAAAGAGAGAGAAAAATGTCTAGCTGGATACAATCAAATGACAAAAATATTGCAACTGTGGTATGTATTGCGATACATGCATCTCAGCCAGCTAGTGAATTTTTAGCTCACCTGAGCACTGTGTGCTCATGGTCAGCTATTAGGATCACCCTGCGTCCGTCGTCCTGCGTTGTCCTTGTGCGTCGTCAGCAATTTGCTTTAAACGACATCTCTGAAACTGCTGGACAGAATTTGATTAAACTTGGCAGGGATGATCCTTTGGTAAACTTTTACAAAGGTTGATAAAATAAACTTGATCCATGTAGAACTCTGGTTTCCATGGCAACGGAAAGAAAAATTTATGAGAACTTTAAAAATCATCTTCAAAACTACTGGCCAGATTTCGAAATGTTTTAATATAGATGTTCCTTGGGTAACCCTCTACCAATATTGCCAAAATTATTTTGATCAGTCAAAAACATGGCCTCCAGGGGCAGGGCTAATTTGTCTTATATGTATATAGTGAAATCTTAAATTTAACGATTTCTCTGAAACTGCTGGATAGAATTTGATTAAACTTGGCAGGGATGATCCTTCGATGAATCTTCACAAAAGTTGCTAAAGTAAACCTGATCCATGTAGAACTCTGGTTGCATTGGAAATGGAAAGAAATGAATTATGAAAACTTAACAAATCTTCTCCTTCAAAACTACTGGCCAGATTTCAAAATGTTTTAGTACAAATGTTCCTTAGGTAACCCTATACTCAGGTGAGCGATTTAGGGCCCCTATGGCCCTCTTGTTTTACAATTTTTGCTACACTAGTCCAGGGACTCGCTAGGCAAAAAACAAAACAAAAACATATGAGTCCCAATACAGAAAGGATGCATCCTACTTTGATTTCAATAGCATATTCCATACAGGGTTTTCCCTGGTTCACAAAATTGCCCCTTTTGACACAGGGACTCGAAGTTGCATGGGGTGAATCATTTCGTACTAAGTGGTAACATTAAAAATAGGAAGGGGGGGGACACTGTTTTGAGACCAAATTTGGAAAAATACGTTTATAACGGAATTCAACATTGAAAATGGACCAGATTGTGTCTTGAATGAATAAATTCAGAAAATCCTAAACGTAAATGAGGTAGTTTTTCTCTTGTAATGAAAATTTTGTTAATTTGTTGTTCCAATCGAGCTTGACAACAGCCAGGGGAACCTATTTCTCGTTTCTTTAGCAGTGAATATAAAGGTAAGTTTTTATTGGTCAATCAAAATGTAAACGAAACTGACATTTCCCAGGAAAATTTCATTGAGTTACAGAGGTCCAGACTAGCATAAACAACGCGATCAAAAATGGGCACAATGTAATCATTGTCAGACAAGAAGATAGAGGGAAGTCATACCTGCTTACACAGTATTTGATTTAAATATATTGACCAATGAGTGCTTACATTTTATTCATTAAAAAAGAAACCGGAAATAGCCGGTCCCGGCTGTTGTCAAGCTCGATTGAGACATTAAAAACACTTGTTAGTCGTTTATAAGAGAAAAAAAAACAACATGGGAAATGACACAATTCTATATTTCTATTATTTCAAATGCATATAAACCATTTTGTTTATCGTCATTTGCCGAAAATGCGATATTCATAAAATAGCCGAAAATAGTGTTCTCCCTTCCTATTTTTAATGCTACCATTAAGTACGAAATGATTCGCCTCATGCAACTTCGAGCCCCTGTGCCTTTTGACCCTCATTTTGTGTAAATAACTCCCAAATATTTCAAAATTTGTCTACCGGTATTTATCTATATATCAAAGGGTCATTTGTCCCTCATAATGAGAATATACAGACAGGGCTTTCCCTTGATATTTTCAAATGAGTCATCCAGTGAATGCATTGAAATTAAAACATTTCATCCGTAGTGAAAACATTGCATGAAGGATGCAGATGTAAAACAAATTTTTGCAAGAGTTCAGGCAATCCATTCACAAAAGGTTGCATAAATTCAAAAACTCTACTCTAGTCTTTATTTACACAAAACTGCAGTAAAATATTAACTGAAAATAGTGTAACGAACACGGCCCGGCCCAGAATCGAACCCAGTCCACCGGCGTGATAACCCAATGCTCTAACCACTGAGCCAAAGAGTCGACTCCCTGACGCAGTTGTCAGAGATTGAACTTATACCCGTGACGACGCATCGTCACATTACTTCTCCCTCCGAGAGGTCTCGACCCGAGACTTGGCCTGGGAAACACGTGGGTAAGGCAACTCCGGTCTGGCAGTTGACATTATCCCACTTCTGACACCAAATGTAACGAACACGGCCCGGCCCGGCCCGGAATCGAACCCGGTCCGCCGGCGTGATAACCCAATGTTCTAACCACTGAGCCAAAGAGTCGACTCCCTGACGCAGTTGTCAGAGATTGAACTTATACCCGTGACGACGCATCGTCACAATAGTATTGGACACCTACATGGTCATGGACAGACCCCTATTTTTGGGACTCCTGCATCCTATTGACCCTTGAAATTAAAACATGGTGTAAAACCCAGCAGTAGGTTTGCAGTGATTGGTCTATGGAGAAATTTCATATATCGTGCTGTGGAAAAAGGTTTTCTAAAGAAACTTAATTTTAGTCATATTTTGTATTATCGAATCTGTGAGGAATTGTTTATCTGTGTATGTTAAATCTGGCTTTGTACTTGCTGATGTTTTTCAGAAATATGAGGAAAATAAAGCTTCACATTCTGCTTCTGTTCTAGATCTGTATCAGATCACCATGTCCTATGCGTACTGGAAGAGCGGTAAGATGAACGACAGGGCTGTGTTTGACCTCTACTTCAGGAAGAACCCCTTCAAGGGAGAGTTCACTATGTTTGCTGGACTAGAGGAAGTCACAAAGTTCCTGGAAAACTTTCAGTTCTCTGACAGTGGTATGTTTTGTTTGATTATTTACTGTTGATATGAGTATCTTGTTTCTGGGAAACATTAAAACATTTTTTGCTAACCTGTCACTTACAGCAGGAAATGCCACTAACAGGCTGTCTGTTTTCAGCTTGATTTAAGACATGTAAACATAACTTATTTTCTTGTAACTAAACTTATTCATTATGAACTAATCACATAAAGTGATATTTTATATTACAATATGCTTTTTTATATGTGTACATTTGGCAAAGTTATGTATTCTATTAATAATGTAGATACATTGAATTCTGAAGGTGCCTTCAGTATCTTTTTTCTCATGAGTTGCAGATTCTTTTGATGGCATGGTTCGCAGCGGTCTTAAAAAACCCTTGAAAATGAAATATTGCCTTAAAAAACCCTTTAAAATTTGAAAGTTCTTGAAAAAACCTTTGAGTTTGAACTTAAACCTTTTTTTATGTTGTCTTAAAATCAAATGAAACAAATTTTTAATTACTATTAGCAATAGCGCTTATAACCACATCTATTTTTATCTTGTTTTAACTGCACTGCTCTGACTTAAGTACCCCCAACCCCAATATGGTAGTGAAAATGCTTGACTGTACTGCGATAGATCAATAAGGGCCTTGCATCAGCCAATTCACATTTTTTCCATGAAGAAAGTATCTGTCTGCAACAAGGCCTGCAAAGAAACTGAAAAGATGGGGTAGTGCAGTTTCAACCAAAACTTGCTTTGTAATGAATGCTACCAAAGTGATGGTTGCGAGAATTCAAAGACATGCCACAAGCTGCTGTATTTGTAATAAGATCATTGATCTTGGGAAAATAGGTGAGCATGCACTCACGTGGCACATGAAGAGTAAAAAGCATAAATGTGTAGTAAGACAGGCATTGGATACACTTAAAATTAAGATTAAATAGTAAAGTCAGAGCAGTTTTGTAGGCAGTTGTTAATATGCTTTAAATTTTGAGGGCTTAAAGGGGTGAATCTTAGTTGAGTTGAACTAAGGTTAACAATAATCCCTTTCACCCCTTTAAATTTAAAGCATAAGTTTTGGTTTATGTAAGTTCTTAATTTTGAATTTTAAAGCCTAAATCCTTAAATTTTGCTTCATAAAATTTGTATTAACCATGATTTTGTTCTTGAGGATGAAATATTTTGATGACAAAGATATTCATATAATGGATGGAAGTAGTAAAAATCAAGCCAAAAAAAAAGGTGTGTCAGGGGGTTCAGATTGGGCAAAAATACCTATGAGAGGCTGCAGGTGAAGGAAAAATTATTGTGTTCACCTTCTATATACAATGTATAAAACTTCTGAAATAATTTTTTTTTTGTTCCAGATATTAACTATCTAAAGCAAGTTTTACCTGCATACACAGAAGATGAGTTTTTTGTGTATCTGCGACAGCTGTCAGCTAAGGATGTGATTATGTATGCCATAGATGAAGGGACAGTGGTTTTCCCTAAAGAACCCCTTCTCATCATGGAAGGTCCTTTACCTGTCATCCAGCTGATGGAAACCCCCTTACTGAACCTTGTCAATTATGCAAGGTAAGATTGTATATGTATTTTACAATGTTCTGCCAAGGATGAGGCTTTGCAGTATTGGTGTGTTTATTACTTAATATGGCATATAAAAAATGACCAATGGGGTTAATGGGTGTGTCCAAAACAGGTGACACTTGCGGAAATTTGACCAGGTGCCTCAGTTGTAAAACATAGTTCTCTAATAGAAGAAGAAGTAGTTCTACACTGTCAAGAAATTTAAATAATATTGCTAGCCTGCTGAACATATCATAGCCATGTCATTGGCTTAGTGTATACTACTGTCCAATCACGATCGGTTTAAGAATTTGCTTTGCAGTCTTAATAATGGATAATAAAAGTAGCAAACAATTTTGAGTTATTTCAGCTCAGATTTCTACTACTGAAATCTGCTGAATGTACAGACCAAAACCAGTAAAGAAAAAGAGTGGTCTTGCTCATTAACGAAAAATTGATTGCATGAATTCTCTTGGTTAGAATATGATGATAAAAGCAATGGCCTGTTGTGTGGTCTATTATATATAGTCAAGATGTAACAATTTTTAGATTAGTATGGTCACGCGTCTTGCCAACTGTTCTGAACAAAAGGCTGCTGTGTTGACAGAAAGTTTGAAAAATGAAAAAATTTGGAATAATGAATGGATCGACTCCTATTTTTAGCTCTTCTGTTTTTTCAAAGAAAAAAATACGACCTATTGTAACTCCGGCGTCCGCGTTGTCGTCATCGTCGTCCGGAATCTTAACGTTGGCCATAACTTCTCTACTATTCCATATACAACATTCATTTTTGGTATGCATATTCATCTGGACAAGGCTTATCAAGACATATGAAAATTTTTCACCTATTGACCTTGACCTTCACCTTTGACCCATTTTTATACGCCGCCGGAGGCGGTCGTATATTGGCGTCGTCATCTCCTCTGTCCGTCCGTACGTACGTCCATACGTCTGTACGTCCATATCTTGTGAACGCAGTTCCTCCTACATCTCTGAATGAATCTTTTCAAAACTTGGTCAATGTCATTACTATAATTATTATGGGTAAATGTGCATGAAGTGGCGATTTTCCAGTTCATTGATTTTTACAAGATTTGTGTCCCTTGAAACTCAGTCTCTGTAGCTGAATGATATTGCAGCCTTGTGAATGCAACTCCTCCTACATTTCTGACCTAATCTTTTCAAAACTTGGTCAATGTCATAACTTAAATTATAAAATGTGCATGAAGTGGCAATTTTCTGGTTCATTGATTTTTTACAAGATTTGTGTCCCTTGAAACTGAGTCTCTGTAGCTGAATGATATTGCAGCCTTGTGAACGCAACTCCTCCTACATTTCTGAATAAATCTTTTCAAAACTTTGTCAATGTCATTACTATAATGGACAGATGTGCATGAAGTGGCAATTTTCCAGTTCATTGATTTTTACAAGATTTATATCCCTTGAAACTTAATCTCTGTAGCTTAATGATATTGCAGCCTTGTGAACGCAACTCCTCCTCCATTTCTGAATAAATCTTTTCAAAACTTGGTCAATGTCATAACTATAATGGGTTGATGTGCATGAAGTGGCGATTTTACGGTTCATTGAATTTTACAAGATTTGTGTCCCTTGAAACTTAGTCTCTGTAGCTGAATGATATTGCAGCCTTGTGAACGCAACTCCTCCTACATTTTTGAATGAATCTTTTCAAAACATGGTCAATATCATTACTAAAATTGGTAAATGTGCATGAAGTGGCAATTTTCCAGTTCACTGATTTTTACAAGATTTATGTCCCTTGAAACTTAGTCTCTTTAGCTGATTGTTATTTCAGCCTTGTTAATGCAATTCCTTGTATGTTTCTGACCTAATCTTTTCAAAACTTTGTCAATGTCATTACTATACTGGGTAGATATGCACAAAGCAGGAATTTTGATGTTCATCAATATTTGCAATAGTTATGTCTTTCTAAACATGGTCTCTTGAAAACACAACTCAAGTTTCTAAACTGGTAATAGTGCATAAAGAAAGGATTTTCTGGTACAGTGATTTTTGCAAGAGTTATGCGGAGAAATAAAAAAGGGTTCATATTGAT
>CM037792.1:21338891-21351061 GCA_021229015.1 Solen grandis | reverse complement strand
AATAACACTTGGTCTATTGATGACGTCATATGGGTCACGTGACCCTAAAATGTAAATACTGCCCAGTCGCTAACAAAATCGGCATTTATCATGCTTTAAGAGATTTCTTTGCTAAGAAAATATGTTCGTGCCTCCTCTTATGAAAATGGACAAAATAAGAAAGGTTTTAGAAAGAGTAAATTTTCTTTTGTGGGTCACCTTTAAGATATATGAAATTTCCATTCCAATAAATTGTGATGTAAGATAATTATCAAACCAAAACAATTGATTTGTTTTCAAATTTTAGAAAATCTAACAAATTATTTCTATATAAGTTATGAAAAATGTATTAAGTAACTAATGCAAATGAATTCCCTAATAGAAAATGTAAACAATGCTTGCTATAATATTTTCAGATCTAATTATTATGCATGCACTAACGATTACAATATATCTGTCTACTGTATACGACCATACAACTACCTGTCATGCTCTCTGCGATATCATATAAATGTTACATTTGTACACAAACGTGTTATTGTTGATCACTGCGGACCTTGAACACGCCACGCCGGATTTCCTACACAACTTAACGGGTCCTTTTATTGTCATTTTATTTAAGTCTAATGGTTACATATAATTATATCAATTAGATTGTTGTGTTACACCCATAATGTGTTATATATGTAGTATAATATTTAAGTATATAAACTTGTTAAATAGAATAATTTACGTTATGTAAAAAAGAATATGTTAAATCATACGGCCCGTACTACTTGTATATTATATTTATCTCTTATTCCTCATATTACATGTATCTATGTTCAAATCTGTAAGTCTAAATTGGAAGGCATAATTTCCTGCTGGAAAATATCGATACAATAGGGTTATATGTTAACAACATTCTCGTAAGTTTTAATTAAATGTCGACAATATATATTATTTCTTATAACTAATTCTAGTTTCTATCAAATTGAACTCGCACTGCGTCATTTACTGATAGAGTTTTGCTTAAATCGTACTGTGTAGGCGTACTGTGATTTTTGCTTTGATTTTTGGAAGTGATTCAATGAGCCTTGCCGATCTTCACCAATTGTTACGCTTTTTCGATATGCCTATCCTTTTTTCTGATTATTCGTTGACCGGATATGACGTTTCATGTTTGAAGGATAACATTTTCGCAAAGCCCTGACGTGATTTGCTTGCAAATTACATGCGGGCCTTTGTCTGATATAACAATACCACAAGGCCACAAACGCGACATGATTTCTGAACCAATGACTGTAAATCTTCTTCAGAGAAACTGTTGAAGTAGTTTATAGTAAAAAGATACTCTTTTCATTTTTAATTGGAGAGACATAAAAAAAACGAACGAAAATTTCGTGAATATTTTTTATTACTTTAACGGAATGCAAAGCTTGCTTTCTCTAAACAGTCAGTCAAAAATAATTTTTATACGGTTTATTTGCTTTAAGCATTTGACGAATAACAGTGTTTACAAAATGCTGCTTTGGAAACCTAAAAAGGCTACACCCCATTCTAAGCTTTCATGCAAACCCGGCATCGACTGACGCGGGTAGAGATGTTTGCAGGTGTAAGAATATCTGAAACAGGACTTTGAAACTGCTGGTCGATAGTAGCCAGCCAGAAACTGTGCGAACTGGAGGAGAAGTTGCATGTTCCTTGTGGTCCGTTGCACTCAATGAAGGGTGTGGCTCGGAAGTCTTCCAGGCAAGAGCCAGGACTAGAGAGCGACTGGCCACCACCGCTGGAACCGGCACCGGTGTACTGCAAAGGAATATATAGAAAGGTATCATTCAAGCAATGATAATTTTTTTAGTCACAGGCATGTAGAAAAGATGACTGTAGGGTACCTATATCATTCATCAGACTAAGTAAAACACTATACATCACTTCAGAGTTTACCTGGAAATCTAACACCCAACAGCAACCAATTTCAAGATATGACAATCTGATTCTGATTATAATAAAACATGATTACGTTTCAGTCAACCATCAACCTGCATATATAAACATATCCTGTATATATAAACGCCTTCCTTGATCTTAACCGATAATGCATTATTTTCTATCACAAAAGCAGCAGTTACATATCTTTCCGTTTTAATTGAAGCTTTTGCTACCTTTTGCAGTAAGAAATATTTTAAAGCACGTTTTCACATCCAACTTTCTTCTTCTGTAGAGACATGTAAGTACACAACCACTTTGTAGACGAGTATTACAGGTATACGCCAGTTAATACAAGACTTATTATACAAATATGCAATGCTTTCATTATTGCAAAAAGACATAATTCGTCGCCTGAGTCTTAACAAGTCCTAAGTACCAGACTGATGTTTCTGAGAAAATCGACTTTGAATATTCAAATTATCCTTTATTTTTCTTTAACATCAATGGACTGAAATTTTACGGTCATCTGTCGACAGACATAGGTGAGATATTAATGCCAAACATTGCATTTTTCGTACCTTTTGTGTTACATAATGAATATCATCAAAACTAATCTAAAGAAACTTGCCTACACTATTATATTAAATTACCATCATAAATATTTGTTTTAAGCCATTATAATCCAAATTAGTTTAGAAAATTAAATATAAAGATGTTTTTTTTTAATTCTAGACATATTAAACCGAATTGAACGTAGCATGTCCTCCTTATGATTTTTAGAATTTATGAAAATCGATTCAGGGGGTACCTAATCAAGACCTCGGACGGATGACTGACAAATTCTTCTACGTGGGTAATAATTTTCAAAAGATAATTGATATAAAACAAGTCAGGTGGTATAACTTCCTGTCAGGAAAACAATGAATTAATAAAGTAAAAGGAACCTTCAGATAAAAATAAGACTAAAGAGTAGTTACATGTCATTCCACTATCATTATTTCCCATGTCTACCTACTGATTATAAAAGTGCAAAGTATATACCATCAAGAAGCTGTATCCGATCCATATGCTTGCCCAGTGGGTGGGACATACTGGGATCTCCAGAGTTTGACTGTGTAAGACAATCACGTTAGATGAAGCTTCACACACCGAGCATCGGCTGATGTATGGAGCGATATTTCTATTGGCCACCGGCATCGTACTGGTCGAGACACTCGTAGACAGCCAGTATGATGTGGCGTTGCTTCTGGCATAGGTACAATTATTGTCCCTGTCGCAGGATAGGAACGGCATGGTGTTGAACCTCTTGATACACGAGCCTGCCGAACCTGCAACATCAAAGCAATTTCCTTTTGCACTATATCGTTAGTTGTTTGTATGATGCTTGCTGAATATTTACTAACTGAATAGCGAACAGCACATTTCATGATATGACTGCATGAATGTCTTAAAAGCAGTTACAAGTGTCCGCGATATTTTGTGTTTTGAGTCTTTAATCTAATTCAAAATAGGAAGTAATAGAGTAATATCATTTCGGAAAATAGCAAAAGATACTTTAAAGATTAAATTTAGACCATACAACAAATATTACCTGAAAAGAACTATGCATTCGTTTAAACAAAATGCTAACCTACCGATCCACCAGAAACATTTTTACCTACTAATAATCATAAATTAATTTCCTCTGAACACCTGCATCTTAATTTCATTTCAGTTCTCTAAATAGTGTAATTTTATCAATATCATATTATCTAATATAGTAAACTATGTAATCACGTTGATACTATCAGAATCGCATGCTAAGGACAACAATTCTTGAATTCAACCAACCATACTTAGCGCTAAGTAAAACATGTTCTTTGATTTTTAAATAATTTAGATTTCTGTTTAATTAAATGTTCAAGTACTAAGTTGACATAAAATACTAGCTTAATAATTAATTATGTTCATTAAGAAATGTAATATTTGGGTTTTATTAGAGAAACTAATATGATGAAATTCGCCACTAAGTATTTAAACCTTACTTAGTTCTAAATAAGGTTGGTGGAGTTCGAATATCGTAAAAGTGCTTACCTAAGTCCTGACTGTGAGATCTCTCATTGCCCTCAACATACAGCAAACTGTATCCGTCCCACAATTTGATCATGTCATTTTGACACAAGGGGGCATTCGTCGACTGACTGTGACGGGTCACTAGGAAACCAACACGCACTTGCTCTGAACCTCCGCTCAGGAAGATCATAAGCGCAATCTAAAGCACACGAATAGATAACATTATGATGTGTACACATACCCACTTGCACATACATATCTCATTAAAATAGAACAATAATAACATATAAAAAAAGTCCTTAGCTCTGATAGTCATGGGAACAGTTGATATGTATAAAGAACACTAAACAGTAGAAGCACAATGCTGCGTTTACACTATTTTCCCGGCGGCCACGGCAGTCCCGTTTGCACGAAACGTAGTGCGCCGTGGGACTTTGGTATTTATTTTACTATGTATACAAGTTGAGTTAAGTCCTCCCAATTTTTCTCACTGTCTATCACAGTACAACCGTGACGAACCGTGAAGGGGAAAGGACTGAGCCCCGGTATCAACAAGGCGCACCACGTTGCGGCCGCCACGTTCTGATAGGTTCTCTCACGTTTCTTACGTTCTGATCAAGGTCTGGCACGTTTTTTACGTTCTGTCAAGTCTTTCTACGGATGAATCGTGGACGCCGGGCAGCTTTGGGGCACGTTCGTATCCACGGTATAAATGAAAGCACCAATACCGCTGAGAGAACATCTTTTAAGTGCACTTAAGTGGCATTTTTTCAAATTTTCAAACGATTCTGTAACCCCAATGTCATACAGATGTTTGCGTAAACCTGGTCGTAACAAAAAAAGGATGAACTCAAAATTTGTTTCAATAAGCGCAGTTTCCCTCTTTCTTACAGTATATTATTTGAAGAGAGAAGCAAAATGTGTACTACAGATTTGTGAAGAGATGCAATCTGCACATGCTCGTTGGCGACAACATTACGACATTGCATGAATAAGAAAGAATATTTTACTTCAGATCATACAATTGTTTACTAAAAATACCATATTTTCATTTCCGCATATCTTCGTCAATTTTCTGATGTTTTGCAAAGACCTCCCGTACTCCCCCGATAACGAATCACGAGTGCTTTTATTGATAACGTAGCAGATAAATCAATTGTGATTCGGCTACGCGTTTTCAAATTCAAAGTAATTTCGATTACTGACTATCTTCGAGAATACACGCGAATGCAAAATGTAAACAATGAGAGTATCTTGACAGCCATCCAAAATACTAAATTGCGTTATTTGATTTACACTTTCAATGTGTTTAATTATCATTTTATAAAAATTAAAATTTTACATGTATCATGAAATATAATGGGACATTAATAAGATTTATTAGATATATGTATTCAAATAAAAAGCAAGAAAATATAATACAAGAAACACACAATAATAGATGGCAATGAATAAATATATCTAGTACAAATAAAGTTACAAATAAAGCCCAAGATTTATTTTTTAAATAGAGCCCCCCCCCCCCCCCCCCCACAACAACACACCCCCCCCCAAAAAAAAAGAATTCTGACGATGTTTTAACTAAAAAGATGGAAATGAATGCAATGCTTCGTTCATGTAATCTACCAAGTGAAAAATGCAACTATCAATTAAAAAGACTTTTGCAAACAAGTAATATAGGGATTTTGACAACTTGCCATTCCCTACGTTGCGTTTTAGACTGAAAAAAAAGGAATAAGATGTTAAAAATTCCACTAGGTCAGCCCGCCATTCCCACGGGCAAAGCATTGCAAGGTGCTTTGCTTTACTTTCATCTTTTTTATTGCATTTTATTTATTTTGTTTTATTAAATTAATATTTAAAATTCCTAATTTCCCCAGCTAGATTCGAAACTGCGACCAACTTTGCACCGCGCTGCATATAACTAGCGTTACAGATGGTACACTAACATGCATGTGCATATTTAAAGTCAACTACAAGTGATGGAATTGCAGATGTCAATGTTTCAAATATCTCCTAATTATTTGCCACCTACTCGCTAGCACATTTACTCTTTATTTTCGTTTTTTGAACATTCTATTTCCAGCATAAATTGTTTGCACTTTTCAATACGGTTTTGACTTCCATAATGAAACCGTACTTAAATATACATAAGAACTAACATCGATTGGTGAAAAAAAATCAGACCTTTATTCTGTGTAGTTAGAGGAAAAATAAGTTTATCTAATTATTGCCAAGAAATGCTGTTCGATGCTAAATGCGCGCTACCATAGAACATAGTTTTTAAAAATGCCATCCGAAGAAAATCAATCGGTGTACAAGACTACATTAGGAAAGCTCCCCGTCCCACTACGGACTACCTCTATGTTTTTACGGTCTATTACGGCCTATTACGTTCTGTTACGTTTTGCTACGGCCTACTAGGTTTCTAATCCGCACCATGACTGCCGTGGCGAATTTTGACAGTTTGAAAATCTGGCCCGGCATCCACGGCGATCACGGCCTGTCACGTTTGCCCATCCCGTTCAGCCACGTTCTCTCACGACCATCACGTTTAATCCACGGTGACATGAAACGTGGTCGCCGTAGCCGCCGAGAACATAGTGTAAATGCAGCATAACATAACCCTTTGAACTTTACCGACACCTTAGCGACGTCAACATAGTCCGTCAACGCCGACATTGAAAAAAAGGGGGGGGGGCCATTGTGTTTGGATATGAAAGATATATACATTATACTTATATTATGACAAATACGGGTTACAATTCCGAATTAAATTCCGAATTCTTTTAAAATGTCATGGTAATAAATCTTACTTTAGTAAATGAATGTGAAATAGCACTGCAATCAGGGATTAACATGGGAACATGCAAATACTCATGTTTCAATTCTAAAGCAGGGAGAGAGAGAAAGGGAGAGAGAGCAAGAAAATGAGAGATGACGACGACGACGATGACGACGATGATGATGATGATGTAAAATGTAGTCATTAAACTTTTAAAAGTTATTACAGTGAGTAGGAAAAACAAATTCAACTGCATATGCAAAAAATATATAGAAATCATTTCTTAGTTTAAAGTTTAGTTTTAAAGTTTATATGCATTGATTTTAGGGCCATTTCATATATATTTTTTGTCATAATTTTTATCTACATACACACAAACACATGGCTATTTTCAATCTTTTTCAATTTTCAATTTTTTATTAGACAATCAAGGCATTTTTTATGAAACTTTCAGAATGAAATGCAAAAAATGATAATAATTATCTTAATTTTTTCTTAAGATCATATGTATTTCTGTAAAATACAACCATTTTAAGGGGGTAATGAGTTTGAAAAAGGGAAACTTACAGTGTTTTAAAGGTGAATATTGTTATCAATATTAAATACAAAATTCAAATTTAAACCACAATTAAATACGGGATAGCAGTTTGATTTCATGTATTGTTAACACAAGCGGAAAAATCACTCTCCTATGCGTTTATTTAACTTATATGATATGATTTTAAAGTGTTAAAACGATATGGTAGATATCGAAATGTTATTATAAAATATCTTATAGTGATAATTAATGTTTTGTACAAACTAAGTAATATTTCAGAAATGTATATTAGTTTTGTAATTACTTATTGCAATATCAAAATGAAATTATAGCAATTTATTTAAACAGCTTAGGTTAAAAGTAAATTTGTTAATAATAAATATTCAACACAGCGTTCCTGAATTGTCTTTGTAAACACCTTTGGCAAGTGACGATGAAGAACGAAAATTATGAATATATAATCAACATCTAATTTAATCAAATATTATTCGATGTTTTTAATTAACATTTTAATAAAATGTTTGCTTATCTTGAATGGTGGAAACATCTTTGTTTTTGAAAATCAATGGTATACATGTGTTAATGTTGTGCTGATTTTGCGTTGCATGAAGTACTTAGTTTATACAATTTGATCAAACATAAAAAATACTATTTACACAATTTTGAAATTCAATAGTTGAATATAACTGCAAACAAAACACCAAATGAAAAAAAATGAATGTGTATATCACTACTCAGTGACCAACACGAACTTTAATATTGATAATCAATGTAGTGTAAGACTTAAGCCATACTTTATGTAAAGGGTATATAAGTTTTAAAAAAAAATTAGATATGTAATATTGATAATCAATTGGGTGTTTAGTTTCTTATTGTTAATATCAAAATAGAGTAATAGCAGTTTAGCCAACAACATAAGTTAAAACTCAATTTAATAATAAAATATAATTAACACAAACTTACCTGAATGATTACTGTAAACATTTTGGCAATTGACGTTGAAGACTGAAATTCATACTTATATATGCAAAAGCTAATTAAAACCAATGTCGTTCAGTGTCATTCAATTAACATTCGTCATCTTTTGCTTTTGAAAAGCAATGCTATACATGCTAAGGACGGCCGCTGATTTATTTAGTTTATTCAATTTCATCAAGCAAAACTAGTTAAACAGTTACTTAAATAGTTGAATATAACTGCAAGAAACACCAAATGGACAAAAATTATATGTGCATTACTTCTCATTGACCAAAACTGATAATACAAAAAACAATAAACTTCTATACATTCTCCCTGGGATGTCATATTCTGTCAAAGTATTCCATCAGCTGTCGGGTAACAATGCAGTGCCAATGTATATATTTTTAGATGTGTAGAGAACGCCAAATACACGAACTGTTTTGTTAGTCCATGTAACGTCAGTATGTGGTGTAAGACTGTCCATACTCAGGGGTTGATACTAACAGTGTCCTGGGATCCCGAGGACACCAAATATTAGGAAGGGACTCCAGAATTGATATGTCAGGTGTTCCGTTCGGACTTCTTAACCATTTTGTTATGTGAATAATGACATGAAACTGACTCCGAACTTTCAGAAGGGACTCCTTAATATCATAGCAAGTGTTCAGTCGGGTTACCTGGCTTAAAAGTTATTGTCAAACGCTGTATACTGAGAAGTCTTCCTCGATCATCATTTGTTTGGTCCTGTTGGGTCAAGTACGTGTCTATATCGTCAATTTTATCTTAAATTTTCTCATAAGAAAATTAATATCAATTAAGAACGATATTAATTTCCAATTCACTAAAGTTGACAATATATGTAACGTAACTATTATCATATTGTGATATGTATATGTAACAATATTGTTGTCTTTTTATAATATTATTTTTCTACGGTATTATATTTCTATCCAATAACCACATATAATGATTGCCCGGATGTATGTGACACGATCCTATACTACAAAATGGCACCCCGGTGATGATTGACGTAGACCAGTTTCGTTTCTGAAGTGTCACATGATGTGAATGTCGACCTGGTGTTCGGACGACCCACTTCGGGGGGGGGGGGTGCTCCTTAGTCACTTAGTCAATGTGTAGCGCTGCGGATCAACCATACTGGTCATTCTATAAAAAGAATGTAAGAATTTCTTCATGTTGGCATTTGACAAAATAAAACATGACTTCTAACTCAAATTTTATTGTTTATTTGTTTTTCTTAATGTCTTGGTAATTAAAAGCAACAAAATACAATTTCAACATCAATTGTATAGAAAATTACACGAAAACTTTCGCTAGGGGCGACTAAAATGTCCATCATGTTCCCCACAAATAAAAACGTAAAGAATTTCTGAACAGTTGTATTTTTACACAAGTTTAAGCAATATAGTATTTTATTGGGGGTAAAAGACTGGACACAAAGGTAACATGCAAGACTTAAAACAGCAGGAACACTGGATCAGAATTGTGGATAATGTCTGTTGAAAATGAAATTCAAAGAGAATATTAGGATGCTAAGTGACATAGAAATGCGTATACAGATACTGGTCATACCCTAATCAAAATAAAATTAAAACATATTTTTAAATTGTAACAACGTGGACGGTAACAGCATGGAACACCTCTGTGACTGAATGGAATTTAACCAATTCAGTGCAGGATATGAATAAATATAATATGGGTTAACATTGTTTAATATGACCATAAGAACAAAACTCCCAGTAAGTCAAAATACAAACAAAATATTTATATCAACTCTGCATAGCCAGTATTGAATGAATATTAAACATTTTTTTTAGATTCAACTAACATTCTTATTTCATGTTCAAATCTCGTGTCTGTTTTCAGATTGTCATAAAGTACCATCAGTTCTTGTATACTTGAAACACTTAAAAAAAACAACAACACACATTTGAAATTGATTATATTTAACCAGTTTAGTAGGAGAAATAAAGTGTTTGCATGTATCAAACAGAAAACCCCTGATTAGGGTTTGTCGTATTTAAAAAAGGAGTTTAGGAAAATAATATATCAAATATAAAAAAATAGACATAATAGACAACTATAATATTTATTCAATCTACATTTCCTGTCACCAAATATTAATCTTTATTTCATTACTATTTGTATGTTTAACCACTAAGTATATATAAACTTGTAATATTTAAGACACTCTAAATGTAAAAAGCAAATTATTCTGTTCTGGACAGTATTTTTATTTGTTCATAAATGGCATAGACTAACTTCCAATTTGATTCTTTGAAAAGACGAAAGACTCTATACTAGTATCTCTCTTTACAAATAGCTTTGAGAGAAATCATTTCTGATGCAAATCACACTTTAATTGTTCAACTGAACAAGATAGTTATTCAGGAAAAGTTATGGACAGTAACTCAAAATTGTTCCGACGTTATAGTTTCTACATGTATTCCTTGCGTATACTCAGAATTTTTTTCAGTGTAGTCTTCGTTTAACTAAGGATAATATCGACATATTTTCGGAACTACGTCTACTGATTCACCTTTCTGGTTATCTAATCCGGGTAAAAGATATTGGTCCTTGTTGTGATTGATATCATTAGATTTGTCGTGAATCACGTGTCAATGTATATTTTCAGATCACTTTCATTTATAGGAATGTCCTCTGTCGTTTATTGACGATCACGTGCATTTATATACAGATCTAGTCAGAGGATTCGATATTTGACAGTATATCTATATATTTAGCCTTAACTTTAATTGCAGCGTGATTATAGCATACGCCGGAAATATCTTTAACTTATTGATTAATCAGGTTTACGTGCTTATACATATGTAACTTGATTGATTGAGTTTACCAATCAATCAATCAAATGTAATTTGATGAAACATTTTAATACCATGTAACTTTAGTGTGGCGAAGTTGCGACTAGCTTAGTTTGTACTGGGTTTATTATGCTAAAACATTGAGCATTGTTGTCTTTGTTTGTTTAGATTGTGTATATTACTAGACAAAACGCTCCAATTTTTTTAACTTGATTGGAACAACTGTGTATATAGATCAGAGTGTTGTCTTTTTTTATTTTACATTTATGGCGGTTTATGGACAGTAGTAGGGTGAATCAGGTGGTGTTGAGTTGTGTATATGTATTGGCAATAGGTATTTGATTGCTTGTTAGTGCGAATTGTTTTGGGTATAAATAGGATGTTACTTACTTCTGCTGTTGTTTTATAAGTTTAATTGCTAAAAATTGTGATAACTGTGTTTGTTTACATTAAAAAGGGATGATTGTGCGGCACTTAGTTGTTACCAAATTTACCAATATGTTTTAAAAGAGCCTGAGAGAGATGATGTTACCTCATTCCAAAGTTTTGTTTTCTGAGGTAGAAATGATTAAATTGCTCCCTTTCAGACATGAAATAAAACTTGGAACCCAAACTGTCCGTTACTACCGGTGAAGGTGCGAGACCCAAATTTCCCCCTATCAAATTATTTATATCCTGGGCACTCACCAGTGTCGTTTAGTAGAAGTCCTATGGTCGGTTCTTTATTTTTTTTACTGTTAATCAAGATAACTTTTGTTTCTGGTGAAGTTCCTTTTCCCTTAACTTAGTTATTATGAGTAACATCATAAAATCCGATGTTTTCGCAATGATCCATGATTTTCAGATATTCAGATTCTCCAAACTATTAGAAACAGAGTGATTGGTACTCCAAAAAAAAAATTTCCCTCGACGATGCTTCGTTGGAAGAAGTTTTTCAAAACCTGGGTTCAAACTTTTAAGACAGTGATAACCATGGAAGAGTTCTTTTCGATTTTACAACATTCTGATGAATCCATTACTACTTTTGGTTGTCGTTTTGAATCTGTTTTAAGTAATGTTTTTGAGAGTGGCTACCTTTCGTGACGTACTACAGCTTCATTGA
>CM037792.1:21288791-21338791 GCA_021229015.1 Solen grandis | reverse complement strand
GCCATCTGTCAAGTTTCTCCTATACATCATGAGGTCCCTTAAAATAAACTTATTTGTTTCAGGGCTCACGCTGTCGGTCGCCAAACGCAACAAAAATATGAAACTGGCGCAAGATTTTTCTAATTGGCGAATGTGTTTGGCGCATACGAAGAAGGAATCCGCGTTTGTTTAAGTTCCGTAATGCACAAAAATGCAGGTCGCTTTACACTGTATACTACTTAAAGTAACCAGCACCTGCTGTGGGATTATCCAATCAACACGCATTCTAGGGCTTCCTAATTATGCAAAGATGTGGAATACTCGAATGGTATTGGCAGCATATAACTTGTTAACATTTGTCACACTCTCTACCGACTTTTGTTTATACCTGCATTAGGAACTGTTATGAAATTGCGCAATCATAACAATGGCGGACATTTGCGAAAAACATCAGCAATGTTCCATTACTACCATTTCTTTTAACATTTAAATTGATTAATTGGTTTACCTAGCTAGATTCCAACTAGTAAATAGCATAAATGTACCGATGTATATAATGACCCGATACTAATCGCTAATGCAGCGAGTCAAAACGTATCCAAACCAAAACGTACCCAATATATAACGTACCCAAGTTTTATTGTTATTTATTATTTTTTTTTTTTTTGTATTTTTTTTAAATTTCACTTGATATTTTCATATAATAATTTTAGTCAGGTTATTATTGGAAAATTTTTTTTTAACTTTTTTTTTGTCTTTTATTGATGTTTGGTTATTGATGTATCAAAATATTCTCATGTAAAATTCTTTATTATTGATATTTTTATATTTTGAATGAAATATTTTTTTTTTTCTAATCTGCCGGTGCATATGGTAAGACTTTCAATATTACATTAACAAGAGGGCCATGATGGCCCTGAATCGCTCACCTGAGTACCATTGCTTCAACTGATGTCAAGGTTTTTAAACAGACAAGGATTCTGATATAACTTAATCTAAAACATTTTACCCCTGACAATACTACACACCAAATATCTAAGCAATGGGCCATATGGTTTCAGAGAAGACTTGGGCGCAGGGTCATTTATCACCGTAGGGCCAAGACTTTGAAAATCTTTGTAATGAACCATTAGATGCTACTACATACCAAAAATCTTAGCTCTAGGCCTTATTGATTCATAGAAGAAGATTTTTTAAGATTTTCCTATTTAACTCTATGTAAAACAAGTGACCCCTGGTGCGTGGGGCATTTATCACCATAGGGCTATGATTTGTACAATCTTGGTAGTGGCCCATAAGATGATGCTACATACCAAATATCTAAGCTCTAGGCCTTATGGATTCATAGAAGAAGATTTTTTAAGATTTTCCTATATAACTCTGTGTAAAACAAGTGACCCCTGGTGGGGGGTCATTTATCACCATAGGGCTATGATTTGTACAATCTTGGTAGTGGCCCATAAGATGATGCTTCATACCAAATATCTAAGCTCTAGGCCTTATGCATTCATGGAAGAAGATTTTTTAAGATTTTCCTATGTAACTCTGTGTAAAACAAGTGACCCCTGGTGCGGGGTCATTTATCACCATAAGCTATGATTTGTACAATCTTAGTAGTGGCCCATAAGATGATGCTACATACCAAATATCTAAGCTCTAGGCCTTATGGATTCATAGAAGAAGATTTTTTAAGATTTTTCTATATAACTCTATGTAAAACAAGTGACCCCTGGTGCGGGTCATTTATCACCATAGGGCTATGATTTGTACAATCTTGGTAGTGGCCCATAAGATGATGCTACATACCAAAAATCAAAAGGCTAGGCCTTGTGGTTTCGGAGAAGAAGATTTTTTCAAGTTTTTCCTATATTAGCCTATGTGAAATCAAGTGACCCCTGGGGCGGGGCCAATTTTGACCCCAGGGTCATAATTTGTACAATCCTGGTAGACAGTCATAAGATGATGCTACATACCAAAAATCAAAAGGCTAGGCCTTGTGGTTTCAGAGAAGAAGATTTTTTAAATTTTCATTTTTAAAATCTATTTTTAGCTCCTGTGACCTAATTATGCGATGGACCAGAACCATTTATACAACTTTAGTAGAGCTTCATCCAAGGAACATTCCTGCAAAATATTTTTCAAATTGGCCAAGCCGTTTAGGAGGAGATGTTGTTTGAAGCAATTGTTGACGCCGGACGCACGGACGGACGCACACACGCACGCACGCACGGACGACGGACGCCGGACAAAAGGCGATCAGAAAAGCTCACCTTGAGCACGTTGTGCTCATGTGAGCTAAAAAGGGACTGGACATTACAGGAAAATGTGTGTTTCTTATGTACATAAGGAGAGGCTTCTTCTCTCCCTTGACTCTCATTATGACCTAAAGCTAAAAAGCCGAATGTGTACTAACCTTTCATCATTTTTTTGTTCTCGGCCTTGGGGTACTGTGGATTATGATCATGCTTGTCCCCAGAGCTGGGTTGGGCCTGGTTGTGGGCTGGACTAGTTGTGACAGTCGGGCCGGCAGTTGACGAGGGCACGCTGGACCGCGTTTGAGAATCTGAACATATTAATAAACTGGTCATTTGTGGCATTAGTGTCTCTGTGAATGTATATTATAGTGTAAGAAACTCAGCCATCAGCAGCATCATGGTGAAATTGAACTGACATTTGGTACCACATCATAAAATGATTAAAGATACCTTCAGATTCTACATAGATCTACAAAATATATTGGTAAAGGCCCTTGAGCAATGAAACACTCAGACAAATGATTAACAACTGCCTAATTAACACATATCAGTATAAATATGATTTTATTTGATTGAGGTACAATTTAGAAAGAAATGATTTTCCCTAGTCAATAATGCAGTTACCACTAAGTGGTGTTGTAAGAGTGCCAGAAATGTAGGTGTATTATGCATTTGGTTTGAATTTGTCGTTCAGCTTCGAGTAACCGAACAGTATTCATCGTTATTTAAAAATAAGTGAAACTCAAAGATATACTTGTTGATAATGCTTTTTTATTTTATTTCACTGGTATCCAGTTTTAAGTTAACAAGAATGTATGTTAAAGATGGTGTAAAGAGGATGTTTCTGTACACATAAACCTTTATGAAGTTGGTATTCAAATGTTGTGGCTTCAAATTAACAATTTAAAGTTTATGTAAAACTTGACTACATACTTAGATGTTTGGTACCTTTTCCAAATTAAAATATGCATTGCATGATTTATTGTTTTTGTTGTTACTAAAAGAGGTTACAGAATAGTATAATAAGAAACTACTGTTACCTGAAACTTGTATTAGGCAGCTGACCTTTTATAAATAAAATCAGTAGAAGATAAATTTTATTAAGCCATTAAGTTTTACTCAGCAATCAGCTGTACTAAGAAGCCATTTTCATGTTCCTTTATTAGCTGCTTCACCCTTTACTTCATGAATATTCATACCCAAATCTATAACTTGTTGTATATTGATTTACTGAACTTTACATGGTATATGAAACAATGGATTTTCTTTTCCATGCAGACTGTTAAGAATATGAGCTACAATTCTGTATGACCAAACAGACAAGACCCTGTTGCTAGAGCTGTCTGACTATCACTGATTTACTATCATGAAACGTATCTGATGACCATGCATCTGTAGATGGGTATTGATGGAGCTAATGCACACAGGGAGTTTTAAATCATATTCTTACTCAATGTCCATCCGTGCAGGTTTTTTTTTTACTATATAGCAGTAGCCGAATATCGGCTACGTCCCCCAGCCACGGAGCCTACATTTTTCCCCCTACGAAGCCTTAAAATTCCCCGAAGTCAGAAAATTCCCCTCTGAAATCGGTTATCGTATATATCTAAAATGTAAACAAAAACAGCAAGGGAAGTTACTGTCGCAGTTCAATATTGACGTTTTACGACACCGTTTTACAACAATAGTTATTTTACGATATCAATTTCGGGTACTATCGGATCCAACAGATCGCCGATCGTCAACACACGGAAACACCCGATTCTGCTCCAGGTGAATGCTACTAATAGCGTGGAACTGTCGAGAAAAATTTTCGGCAAATGACGTAAGCAATTTCAGAAAAATGTCACACAACTGGAAGAGCTACAGAAAAAAACTGCAAACGCCTCCACGGACGGCGACTTCAATTAAAACTTTCTTCCAGCCAGTGTTAGTGACTTTCAAATATTTCCCAATTAATTGTAATTTTAATTCTATAAGTTTCTTGTATGAGGGCTATATCTTATGAGCATTTTCGGTCTCCCCACCAACTTTGTTATAAATTATCTTCAGTCCGATACACGTCGTGCGTATTAGCCTCGACTTTAGCCTTAACAATAAATAACTAAATCATTAATTATATTAACAGTACTATTTATGCCTTTCACTAAGTTATTTAGCTATTTTTAAAATAAATTAGTGTTTAAAAGTTCAGATTGTCAGATGATTTTTTTTTTTCATTTTCTTTTCATGAGTAAAATTAGATCTATTTTTTTTAAATCAGTTGCCAAAATGGAAATGCACTGTATTTATTTTATATAATAAATTTTAAACAATTATCCATCTTATAAATATAAATAAATAAACGAATTTATAAATATGAAATCTATAATACAACAAAAAGTAGGTGTTTGAAATAAGGAGTAAAAAAAAACGTTGTTTCCACTAACCCAACCGACCCTACTATTTCTTTTACTGACCCTAAACTTTTTTTTTTCCATAGCTTTCGGGCTATTTCATTTTCAAAATGTTCAAAAACAAAAAAGAGAGAGACATGCCTCTTTAATTGGAATTGTTAAAGTTGTTTCTATATGTTTGAATCAGTAAAACATTGTTTTGAAGTATTTCAGATTTTCTTATACATGTACATTTGTCAATTCCCACAAAGAAAAAAAAATCCCCCAAATCTGCATTTCGCGCGCTATTTTTCCCCCATTGAAAGGCTAGGGCCGCATCCCCTAGTTGTAAAAAAAAAAACCTGCCGTGAACCAGCTACTTTAAGAAAGGTCATAAGACTGGAGTAAAACAGGCATGTATAACCAGTTTCTTCACTCCCCTGCTCCATTTCTTGTTATATTATTCTGGAAAAGCGGATTAATCTCATACTGACCCCCATTTACATTGTTGACATCTGAGGCTGAGGATGAGCTTGTAGAATGGGCGGTGGTGGGTGACTGCTGATGGTTGGACACACTACGGCTGATGCCTGGTGGTGTTGAGTGAGACGAGGGCTGATTCTGTTGGGAGTAGTTCCCTCGCTGGGGCTTAGACATGCCTGCACCACCCTGACTGCGCAAGTTTGGAGGTATATATCTGTAAACAGTATTTTGCCATATATATATTTGCAACTAGGAGAGATCCAAAAATGAAAAATACTGTAAGTCCAGTTGGGGAAAATAACAGCCTAGAAATAAAATTTCTTACTTTTTTTTTACAAAAAATAAAAAGTTATAACTCTTCATGTGGAAAAAAATTCTTAAACTAACATGACCTTGAAGTTCCTTAGACTTAAAACACGAGGGCCAAGATGGCCCTGTGTCGCTCACCTGAGTAAGATGGCTATGTTAGGCATAATGACAAAAAATCTGGCATCTAAAGTGTTTTTCTAACATTTGACTAAGTGACCTACATATTGATCCTACCTGAATTTGCACTCAACTGGGAATTCATGCAGTCATCATTCATATCAAGTTTAATGAAGACTGGGACAAAAATGTAGGCCTCTAGAGTGTTCACAAGGTTTTTCTAAGATTTTCCCTGGTGACCTAGTTTTTGACCCCATGTGACCCAATTTCGAACTCATCCGAGATGTCATGTAGACAAACATCCTGACCAAGTTTCATGAAGATTGGGCTAAAACTGTGGCCTCTAGAGTGTTCACAAGCAATTGTTGACGACGGACGACGGATGACGCACGACGGACAAAAGGTGATCATAAAAGCTCACCTGAGCACAAGTGCTCAGGTGAGATAAAAAAAACAACAAACAAGTGACAGGAATTGTCACAAAACCAGGTTTTCTTTTCGCAATGTTTCGTCCCAGTACAGATTATTTTTATCAGTCAAATAATTTTGTGCTCAATGTCTATTAAATCTAATGCAAAAAAAAAATAACTAAGGGCCATAGCTCCATCAAAAATGGTCAAACTGCAAAACCAATCATTACTATATATTTTAAAATTAACGAGTTATGCTCCATATCAGGAATTTTTACGAAGGGGCAAACATGTAACTCCAAAATTATGAACCACAGAGTGAGGTTCCTATGCAATGCATTCCGCCTCAATGAGATGTATCCACCTATTAAGTTTCAAGTCAATACCTCTTATAATGTAGGAGTTATGGTCAGGACAAGGAATTTTATCAAAGGGGCATAACTCCATCAAAAATGGTCAAACTGCAAAACACAGGTAATATTATCCAGGGTGACTTAGTGAAGGTACTTCTGTTAAAGTATGGACAAAATTTATTAAGAAATGTAGGAGTTGTGCACAAAAGAATATTTCCCTTTATATTACATCCGTTAAGGGGCAAAGGGCCATAACTGCATCAAAAATAGTCGAACCACAAAACCCTGACAATATGCGCCAGGTCACTATGTAATAATGCTTCTGTAAAAGTTTGTGCCAAATCCATTGAAAAATGTAGGAGGAGTTGCGCACAGAAGAATATTTCCCTATATATTACATATGTGAAAAAATAACAAAGGGCCATAACTGCATCAAAAATAGTCGAACCACAAAACCCTGACAATATGCACCAATCCACTATGTAATAATGCTTCTGTAAAAGTTTGGGCTAAATCCGTTGAAAAATGTAGGAGGAGTTGCGCATAGAAGAAATTGTTTACGCCCGCCCACTGACATACCCCAATCTAATAACCAGAGTTTTCCTTCGGAAAACCTGGTTAATAAAAACAATGCGAGTCACTTACTTGCCAGATCCCCCTGAACCTGAAGACTGAATGCTAGACTCATTGGGCCGCACAACCGAACTGAACAGTGCCTCCTCATCGTCACCTTCTCCATTCTCCAAGGCAATGTGTTTTTTGTATGTCTCACTGCCCTCTATCTCAGCCGCAAGCCGCATCGCCTGTTCCTCCCGACGTTTCCATTCCTCTGAATTTTCCTTTTCTAGTTTAGTGCTGTTAATGTTAAAAGATTAAACTTTCAAAAAAGTTCAAGAATACAAACATCTAACATGTTATTCTTGATGCCAAAGATGGGGGAAATCACTCTAAGAAGAAACTATAGTACCTTGAGAAAGCATGTTTATGAGAGGGTGACAACACACCCTCTCACCATTGCCAAAGAAGCTCACTTACTGCTGTGAAGTCAGTCAGGTCTTATATTCAGTCATGTCTTTTGCCTTTCACAGTTTATTTAGAATTATGTTAAAAATAAGTAGGTTGAGTGTTTAACGTTGAAAAAATTTGTCAAAAACACCACTTATTGACTATAATTTTGTTGAAAGATCATTTTTGGGCCTATCAGTTTTCCTCTTCATATATTAATAGCAAATGTTAATCATAATCAATGAATTAGTAATCTACAGAAAAGGAAAGGAATATGTATAATTTATTCAACTTACGTATATTGCGCTAAAGAGTCATCATAAGAAGATTTGACATTAAACTGTGTTGCATTTATATGGAACATGTCATTCACATCCCAGCCATTCTGAAAGAATACAACAAAATTCACATGGCATCAATTTAAATAATTTGGGAAATATAAACAGCAAAAGAAATTCTTAAGATGTTGTGTTTATTAAGATATCAAAACAGTAGAAAATCTTGTGCAAAATAGTTAAATTATTCTGTTTAATTTTTACTCAAAACATTTTTGAAATATAAAAACTCAAAAAATGTGAATACAGGATATGAAATTAGAGGACTTATAACTGTATGTCAAAGGAAAAAATAACTCACTGAGGAGCGACCAGTGTCCTCCAGGAGGCCAATATCCACCCCACCCTCAGAGTCCCAGGGTTGTAGTTCCTTCATTTCTTTGTCCTTCGTCTCACCATTATACTTGCTGATTCCAGTGTCTGTGAAGGAATCTGCGGTAAGAAAGAACAGAACTATTAAAAACCATCAATATTCATTTGAAAATTGAAATAATTGTTTGGGTTTTAGAGGACCTATATTATAATGTAATGTTTTCAGTAATCAGATTCAATCTATATGTGGAAGACACAGTGCTAATTCTTATCACAACATCGACTACTGATAGTCCAATCACAATACCTGACCAACCCATCAAAAGAGAACCTATTACTAAACTTCAATGAAACTGTCATCTGTTCTGACTACTTTAACAAACATAACAAGCATGAAATATCTCAAGCTTCCTTTGCATCCAGGTTTTCACTAAGATTTTGAAAGTCTCCAAAATCCGCCATCTATTTATATCCAATGTGATTTGACAATCATTAGTCCTTTTTCTGAAGAATTTTTATCCTGGCTCTAATTCACAATCAGTCAAGTTTCCAAACACAATGAAGAAAATCTACAACAAAATAAATTCAATTTAATGAGCAAGATAACGTATTATAATCACCCTGCATACAGAAGTCTGAGCTAGTAGTAATCCTTCTAGAAATAGTGCCTACCTCGAACAGCGTATTCCAGATCTACATTGACAGCGTTGATTGTGACAAGGTCTAGAGCCTTCACAATCAGTTTATCCATGATGCGTTCCCGGGACGGGGCTGTGGAGACGGAGTTGTTTCCATTGGAACTATCCTCTACCATATGCGCAAACTCTAACACTGTGTCACCCTGGGGAATTAAAGTGTATATTGTAAACTCTAATATTCATACAGCTATGTTTACAATCTACTAAACAGGGTAGCTTCACAATCCATTCGCAATACCCTTCATTCCCATTTGTTTTTAGTTCTGCAATCACCCTAATAGATATCTTTTGACTTCTACATGTGACAATGAACAAGAAATATAACTGGAAATTCGTCCTGCCACATCTGTTTGGTAAATATAAATTTGAACAGGTCAACCAGTATGTGTACATGACCACTTGACTTTTTCACCTCTTACAGAGACATTGACCTTGCATCAACATGCAATATTAGTTAAGTTTTCTCGAGACAAATTTGACATCAATATTTTAAGGTTAAAGAGCTTGTGTTTAAATGGAAAAAGAAAGACATGCTACATACCTTTGGTGAAACTGTTTTCAAAATGCCTTCATAAACTTTACCATTCTTCACTTGAACTTGTACATTTGAGCCCTAAAATAAAACAAATTATCAATTACAATTCAGCACAACCAAGTGGTCATTTAACTAATTGTTTAAATTACAGAAAATGTGACTGACAGTTGTTGACTGCTTTATATGAGAGGCATCTCTCTTTTTTTCAACTCTTTTATTTAATCCCATACCACTTAAAAGCTATCAAAAATGTAACTTGCCCAGCTTGATAGAAATTTTATTTTGATTTATTTGTTTTTGCTGAATTCTTTCATGTACCTGCCTTAATGATAATAACATAGCATATTCTTTAAAAAATCCAATTGCTCATTTTGGCCCTGAGACAACCTGAGCAATATGGTACTAATGACTCTGCCACCCTTGTTAACAATTTATTATATGAGTGTGTTTCTGCAATTTTTTTTGCAGAAAATTAAAGATAAAATAAGAAACTGGTGTTGCACGCAACACATGAGTCCTCTGTCAGTGAGGTGCATAATTTTTCCTATTACCATTGCAACCAGAACTTTGGTCAAAGAAAAAAATCAAAGTGAACTGCAGAATCTCTATACTGCCATCTATTCATATACCAAGTTTCAAAGTATTATCTTAAATGGTTTTCAAGTTATCACGGAATCCAGATTTCCTGACATCCGGACGGACAGATGGACAGACGTTGGGCAAACCTATAGTCCCCTCTGATGTAAACACCAGTATGGGACTAATAACCTATTTATGATAAGTGCAAGATTTAGAACTCACCACCAATGTGAAGACCACATGAGTAAATCTCTGGTTCTTGAATATACCATCAATCTGTAAAATATTGAATAGATATGTGAATATCAAAGTGTAGACTTCATAATTATGAAATTTTTCACAGCTTTCAGACAATGCTGAAGGCATATCATAAATACATAAAAATTTGCGAAAATTAATACATAACGAAAGTCTTAATGGCAAAATATGCTAATATTATGATCAAACCGTATATATAATATATTGGAATGTACTTATATCATTAAAAATAAAACACAGAAAACATTCATGAACTTACATTTACATTTTTGTCAACATTTTGTGTTCTTGGGGTTCTTCTGCAAACAGAAAATAAGAAGAAAATGAGAAACAATAACTCATACTCATTTTAAAGCACCTTTAAAGTCTTTGTCATTCAATCATCATGGTTCTTTGAAATTAAGTTAACTCTGTTTTTTTTTTTTTGTTTTTTTTACATCATGCTTAATGAAGACTTTCAGAGCCTTTTCTCACAATTTTGGGAAAATAAGTCTATATCAGTAATTTTTATACACGTGGTAAATAGATATCTAGAAATGCAGTGACAGGTTAAGACAAAAAATAACGATGTCATTCAAAAGAGTTAACTTTGTACATCTGAATCTCTTTCAATAGGACATCTATTATTTTATGTTGGTGATACATTTTTCTATTGTCACAAAGTATCTAAATTTCTGTGACGTTCTATAACTTATTTTTGTAGATAAAAAATTACTACGACACTGTTGACAGTTTTATTCAAACGTCAAAAAAAAATGCAACAATCTTTCACAGATTTTCCCCTAAACTGTTTCAAATAGGGGTCTAATGATGCCTTGATATGAAGATAAAGAGACAAAATTTGAAATATTTGGAGGTCATTTAAAAATTTGAAAGTCAAAATTGGCAAGTTGTGTGCTATGGAAATCCTGCTTTCATCCCAAGGGTTCTCATATAACATGAAATTTGCCCTTATAACAGTTTAAAGAGAGCATGTATTTAGAAATGGATGCTACTTGTATAAAAAACATTAACTAGTACCCATTCAATGTCAAAAGTTGCAAATTTTTCTCACCAATAGGGAATTTATCTTTAAAATGATTTGGAAAAAAAATATCTTTCCATTTGGAAATGGTAATATTTACCTGAGGTAGATACATAGGAAGAAAAAGCCCTGTAATGTATTTCATACATACGTAAATGGTAAACAAAATAAAACAGTTGCTTTATTCTATCTTATATATATATATATTTTGGTTTTATTTCAAGTGTCAATATATCTATTACAAAAAAAAAAATACATATATCTAATTTCAATTTTACTGTAGTCTTCTGTCTTTTGCAACTCATGTTTTACTATTCTTTCCTAAAATATAAACCAGAGCTCCTAGTAACTTACCTAATTTTCAATGCAAGCATTTTTATACAACAAAGTGACAATAAAGTCTGAGATCAAAGACCTTCAAAAGTTGAGAAATGATACACCAGTCTTACAGCAATCATGAGAAATAATGACACAGTATTACCAAGGAGGCTAAAACTCACTTCTCAAATTCGTACTGATGAATTAATCACCTTTGTGATACTCTGTAATTATCATGGTATTCACCACTTAAAGAAATCATTAAAGTAGAAGGAAAACCTCGAAACTATAAATGGATTTTTTTTCCTTCAGAAGAAACAACAATAGTGTTCTCTGGAACACTTGTGTCACCTGCTGAAGCATGACAGAAAAAAGTGTGACGGACGGATGGACGGCCAGACGATGGAAAAGTGATCCCTATGTGGCACCTCTGCTTACAGCAACTGACACAATAAAAATACATTTGCAGAGTCTACAACATCAAAATTAAAACATGTTCATAATGGTTCCATTAAAGCACTAAAGCAGAATATTTTATTGATACATTTATTATATTGTAGATCCCATTACTGGGATCCACAAGTTGGAAACTTCATGGTTTAAGGTGACTGAATGGTAATCAATACAAACAATAACATTCTTGTTTTGAAGTGCTACTAGCAAGAATTACAGACAATGTGAAAAAAACGAAGATGTGACCCTAGTACAGCGTGAACCACTGTCAGTTCGAACCCTGGTTGGTGTGAACCGTTGTTTAGGACAATTGTGAACCATTTCAAAAGATGATGTGAACCCTTACATTAAACCATTTGAACCAATTTGTTCTCAGCATAAATATGTTTTACATAATATGCTTTGAATGGTTTATTCAAATTAATGATAAATGCCATGTAAAATACACATCTGTAAGAAAATTAATTTAAACTTTATTTTAAATTATTTGGATGCTTAATTATTTTCTTTATATATTTTTTATATATTTTTTTATTTTTATTATTTTATAGAATTGTTATGATCTATCGTTTTTCTTCCAAGTTGAAATGTTTTGATTCATTTATACATTGTAATTTAAGATTATTTTTTTTAAAAAAAATTTTAAAGATGTATTAAATGTTAAATAATCATAATTAAAATAGTACCTTAACCTTTTCCCTCATAGAGGAAACCATGAAAAGACCTATGCGAACAACATAAAACCAGATCAGCCTGCGAGTAACTCACAGGCTGATCAGGTTTTATGCTGTTCGCTGCTCCTCAGTGGTCTGGAAATGAGGACTTTGTAATTAAATTTGTTAAGGTTTTACTGTGGTTTTCTGCAGATCAGGCGTTATGTGGTACCTATTGAGTACATGTCAAAATGAGTCTATATGAGGGAAAGGGTTAAGACACATAGCCAATCAATTTCAGAAATCTAGTCATCACCCAAACATGAAATATATATGCGAATCATGTTTATTTTGTCAAAGAAATGTTGTTCATTTTGTTTATAATGTTGACCTAAATTAAAGATTTGTGTGATTTATTATTCATTCCAGAGATCACGCTAGACTGAAAATTTTCTATCATATTTTTAGGGAGAAGTTTGAAAAGAATGAGAAGTGATATTTTCATCTTTTTTGTAATGCAACAGAATGTATGTATGTATGCATGTACTTTCTTTTAATACAAATATGTTCAAGTGTTTCAGATACAATTAGAGTTAAGATTCAATTGAGGTAATTTCAATCTAAAAGTAAGATGGGTGTGAAAAAGTAACAAAGTCATAAAAATCATTTGCTATGAGTTTAACACCTGTCACCATTTACAATTTAGAGCTAACACAGGTAATCATCAAAATTTATGCAATGATTCCTGCCTTTTGGTTTAAAAAAAATCATAATGATCTTAACTGACACACACAATTATTATTTTAAAAAAAGCAGATTTAATGTTTTAAAATTATCCTTTCATTTCTTATTTATTTTCTATGCAATTAAATTACAAATAGATATTAAAATCTAAAAAGTGTACACTCTTTATATATATAGGCCTACAATAAGTATATTTTTTCAGGAAAAAAAAAATAATTAGAGCTACTGTTATCAGTGCAATTGTTTAAAGCAATAAGAAATATTTTAAAAAAAAATAAAAAAATCTTAACGTTTCAGTTTTCGTTTAAAAAAAATGGAAGTAAATCCACGAAAATTTATGACACTTTGAAACCCATCCGATTTCTGCTAACATTTGATGTTACAAGGCTAAAGATTAGTTTCCATAATCTCTACAGAATACTATAAACCTTTGTTTTTGGCTTTTATTCTCAATATAAATGTATTATTTCCATTTCCTTTACAAAACAAAATCGGCAAATTTGACACCAGACAGATCGGCAATCTGGCTGTAAATTAGCAGGCATTTAATGCAAGACTTGAAATAAAATATATGAAGTTAATATTAAAAAATGTAAAAGAGAATTCGTAAATTAGGTCTAGTATCCCCCCCACCCCCTTTTTGTTTCTTTGTCCTCTAATGGAATGTTATGATGCCAGGCCAGTTTAGGTATGTCCCTATGGTTACATGAATTTTGCGTATTTTTTCAGTTCTTTGTCCTGAATTGACCTGCGTGTCTTTTCTGTCTGAAATTTGAAGTTATTTAATCGGATATAAACATGAGATAATTGTCTATTCAACATTACTAGATTATGGTAACTTGAAAACAGTCACTTCGACAATATTGAGACAGACAACATTTAGCAGGCTGGTACCCGACCTTTCTGTTTCACTCAAGCAAATGTATGTTAATCTGTGAACATGGGCGGAGCAAATGTTACTTTATTTGCATATGCCATATCTTGATTACACATGGACCCTGCATGGACTAATAAAAACACCACACAACGTCTGGTATACACGCTGTCGGCATATGACAGGAATAAAGAAGTCATGTCTTGGTGCACACAGCCATGTTCTGGATGTACGTTCTGGCCCTGATGGGAAACTTTAGGCAAAAGTTATAGGGCCAAGTTTTTTCGCTCTACGGATTTTCTTAGGCGAAGTTTACTGACTTCGCCTAAGTTGCCCTCTAGCTTGATCCCTGAATTCATTAACAGACTTGCTACTTATTTTATATACATATATAAGGCTAATCTCTACTGAGATCCACTCCGGTTATTTTTTCATATTGGCCTCCGCTGGATCTCTACTCAGGCCTTATATAAAAGCATTGGGAAATTTACACCGATACCCCTACCTCGTTTCGGCCGTTCAAATCGATTGTATTATGATGCACACCTAAAAATCCACGCATGTCTAGTAAGAAGACATATTTTTCTTTCTATTTCATTCAACATCATTGTCTTAGCTTACCGATTTCACCAGTTTTACAGCTACGGACTCACCAAACCTCCAAACTCGCCGTTTAAACCGCCATATTGTTTACATGCTATGGTTATCACGTGACTAATCCGTGATTGGATAACTACAGTTAGGTTCAACTCGTGGGTTATGCGGTACAGAGCAGTATATGGTTTTCTCGATCTATTAGTAAAAAGAATGTATATCACATAAACTTTATTTTGAAAAATCATTTTATACTGCAAACTTTCTTTGATTTTGCCAGGGCCAACTTATTGGCAATGAGCATTTACCTTTTACTGTTGAACAGTCGTAACTGAACCGAGCTGTAGTTTAAACTGCTTCGCCACTAGTCACGTGATCAATATTTACAAAATGTTTAAAAATATGAGGTGAGCGGTTTGGTGATTTCTGTCGCCGTATTTCATGGAATCGGCAAGCTCAGACAATGATGTTGAATGAAATGGAAAGAAAAATGTCTTCTTACAAGACATGCGTGATTTTTTAGGTGTGCATCCAAATACAATCAATTTGAACGGCCAAACGAGGTAGGGGTATCGGTGTAAATTTCCCGGAGCTTATATATAAGGCCTGAGTAGAAATCCTGCGGAGGCCAATATGAAAAAAATAATCAGAGCGGATCTCAGTAGAGATTAATATAAGGTCAGTCAAGTTACGTTGAAATCAATCAACATATTGAATAAAGAAACAGGCCATACACTTTCTTATTTGTTATTTCATATGTATGATATGATGTCGGGGAAAAAACAAAAGCATGTTTAATATATATAACTGCAAATAATGTAATGAATGTAGGGTTCACATCGTCTCCCCAAAATTGTTTACATTGTCTAGGTATTAAACAAGTTCACATCATCCGTCACCCTACTGGCAACATTAACCCCTTAGACATTTAGATATTCAAGAAACCTGAACAAAGATACAAAATGTGCAATGAGAAATGAATTATGCCTCACAATGTCATAACCTGTTTAAAACTGTCAACATCACTTACATACTGATACAAAATTACAGATGATGGTGAACATCCCATTTCAAGCTTTTGAATTTATTGTTTGCAACATTGCATGGTTACTGGAAAGTGGTCGATGTAATCAGGAACGACTTTAAATTTTCATGAAGGTTCTTGGAAAAATGGAATGGACAAGTAGGATCAAATGTCAAAGGCACCGGGTCGTGATAACAGACCGTGTAACTCTCAAATCTGATTAACTAATTTGCATATCAACAGATCACAGTTTTCTTTAGTTACCTGTCTTGCTGAGAGTACATTTGTCGTTTGTCTCTACCGCCAAGAGGCATTCTGCCTCCTCGGTTTCTTTTACTGTTGTTCATCATGGCAGACATCAAGAATGGAGGGGATTCTTAGCACGATACGATTAGATAAGCTCAGAGTTACATCGCCCTTATAGGGCATACACTGTAACCTCCACGGTAGCAAACCTGCTGCTTAATCGGTCAGTCATATAATCCCACTGATCTTTCAATAGATGATATCAAAACAAAATAATTTTCAGATTTTCCAAAAAAACATGAAGGGCCTGTCGGCGTAATTATACAATACACTAACTCATTTCTGATGAAATATGTAATCAGTGCATATAGTAAACTGATAAAGGAATATTATTAAACAGTTTATTTTAAATGATTCGAGATTTGACTGAAATTGAAAATAAAGATATGGTACATGAAAAAATCTTGATAACTATGTGAACTATTTTTTGTACGGTAATTGGGTTTCACTTCCGGTGCGTTAATAATGCTCTTAACTTTGACTGCAAATAAAATCATGTAATAAATCAAACATTTTAAAGCATTAAAACGATTCATTTGATATTTGTTGTGCATATGCAAACATAAATGCATACATATAAATACAAAATATAGTTTAAAGCGTAAAAGCATTAAGTATAATTCATTGGCCGAATAGACTCAAGACAGATAAACATCGTCTCTCCTTTGGTTCAACTGGTGTGAATGTATTTTGCTAGCACACAAAAATGTAGAATAAATTCTACATATTAGACGTGTACATTATAAGTTTAGTTTATTAGCTTTTGTTTGTTCTTCAAGCATATATCAAATTGCAAAATAAAAGTAAAAATTTAGGCAATCAGTTTCTCCAGCTTCTGGTTCACTCGCAGGGAGAAAGAGAATGGAGAAAAATATACAAAAAAAAAAGAAAGAAAAGAAAAAAGCCGGAGACCTAGAGAATACAGGTTATTATAGATCTTTGCTATTCCTGATCAGGGTTCAAGCCTGGCTTCATAACAAATATAGAACTGCTCTTTGATTAATATCGAGTCGAAATATTCACAATTAATGTAATTCAATTCAGTATCAATATATTTACTGTGAATATAATTCGACAAAAGGGCATGCCATGGTTTCAACTTATGTAATATGTATATTGTCTGTCATCGGGTTGACTGTTTACCATATACGATTATGGTCAATTTTCAAGTATATGGACGTTCCTTATCCCCTATTTATTATTCTATATCTGATCTATAAAATATTTGAAGTCAGAGCCAGTTAGGCTACATAAAATTTGATTTATTTTGATTTATTTCTAGCAAGTGTTCTTCAATCGGAACCACTCAGTTGTCTCAGCATCTACATGACTCTACGACACATTTCATACATAAAAAAAAAAAAAAAAAAAATATAAAATAAAAATGCTAAGGGGTAATTATTGAGATCAAGGAACATTTCATATTTCAAGGTTTAAATTCTGCTCTCTTAGTAAGTCACACCAGTGTCATTTGACCAGAATATTAGACGTCAGGATTTGCATTCTTTTTCAGTAATAATATTTAATTTTGATTTAAATTATTTTCTAATTCCTATTTATTTTTTTTTATTTTTTTTATTTTTTTTTTTTTTTGGGGGGGGGGGGGGTCATTTATCGTAGGATGTTACATGAAAATCCAAATTTTGAAATTCATGTGTTTAAGACATTTCGTATTGAAGACCTAGAATCCCGGGATCATTGCATCCATCGCACGCGCGGACCCAGACAGCGGATGGACCTGGGATTTGCCCTCGCCCCCTTCATATGAGTTTTAGTATTCAAACAGTGCATTTTCCTTATTTAAACATTGATCCAGATATGTGTTCTATTACCTATCGGGGCCTAATTCTACATCAGGAGACATGGGTTCAACGTATCCGTATTGTTATTTTTTTTGATCGGGGCAATGACCGATACGACAGCATGTGTTTGTATACACATAACGTGTCTTGAGGTCATGAACGTTCATGGTCCTTTTTGGGGGGATTGCATAAGATATACATGTGATATACATGTGCAGACTACTAGATACATTTATCCGAATTAACCGGACGCGGTCCTCGAGTGGTAAGAGCGTCTGTACAGTAACCGGGAGGTCGTGGGTTCGATCGATCCCAGACCTCGACACAACAAAGTCGTTAAAATGTTTAAACTTGGCACTCGAGATCGGGTTACAGAGCTGGTTGTTTCAGTGCCAGTCTCCAGATGTCATGGAATCGTTGGAAAAAAAAAAAAACAGAAGACGTAGCTTTGCCTGCTTTTGTTTTCCGTAGCGTACAATTCGAATTCATGTCGAATAATAACACAAATGAAAAATATATATAATTTAATAAAACCCGAGAGGAGTGCTGAAGAATGTTCATGCAAAGTACGGGCCAAAAGTCAAATAAATGATATGCTTGTAAACGAATCATCAGGCGCAAAGTTGACAATCAGTCAGAACGACAGTATTGATGGCACTGATTTATCGTGGGTGGGGGCAGCTGTCTCGGTCATATAAGTTTCTAGGCTATATTTCGATGAAATTGCTGTGGATTTGGGTATTTTTGTACACAATTGTGGAAATCCCCACTGTAAGACCCTTACTGAAATAAAGTTCCCCAACCGACCAGTAACCAGGCACCTTCTGTTTCCGAGACCCCCTACTGTCACCTGGCAACATCATTCAGTGACTGTTGCTGCTTCAGTCGAATCAATCAGATGCTTTCAGTTTTACTGTGTATACAACAATTTAGTGCCTGAATGTCACGGACCCCCACCCTCTTGCCTACAATTTATAGGATATACATGAGTATTTATTGAAATGAATAAAAAAAAAGAAGAAACATGCAGATTAAAAAAAAAAAAAAACAAAAAAAAAAAACAAGAATAGGAACATCAATGTATTTAAAATCTAGAAAGAAAATAACACAATAATGTTTTTGTTGATTTTTTTTTGATTTTTTTTTTTTTAGTAGAGCAATATTATAAATGTTGTAATACTTCATTACTGCATAGTGTCAAGGAAAAAAATAACCTTATCAATTACTTACATTCTTTTATATATTTTTTTTCTTCCTTTTTACTATTTGATTTATTTTATAGGTAAATTGAAATGAGATTAAATATTAAAATAAAAGTTCCACAGCTTGCAGCAAGTTGCATAAAAAGTGCAGGTAGCACCATATGAAACATGGACACGGATTTTTTTTTTTTAGATATCATTTTTAGAAATAGATAATATCATAAAATAAAATAAAGAATAACTATTATGTTATATCCTCTTTACGAAAAATGTTATTGATTGTTTATAAACAAATAACAGATTAGGCAAACAAAATTGTTTCAACTGAAAATACTTGAAATATGTTATAAATTCTTACCAAACCAAACTTATTTTACACACTTTTTACATCATTCAGTGACTGTGTCTGTACAAAAACATTATTGTGTTATTTTCTTTCTAGATTTTAAATACATTGATGTTCCTATTCTACTTGCTTTTTATTTCTAAATTAGTTTAAACTTATTTATTGTACGTCGACTGGGACACAAATTCTTACAACTAAAACTTAATATCTCGACGGTTCCTTGGTTGTACCAGTACTTTGTGCCTATGAAGGTAGTGAAAATCTTTGCTCCCACCGGGGTTCGAACACACAGCCTTCCGTTCCGTAGTCAGGTATGTTACCACTGGACCACGACGCCCTTTCTTTAAATTCAGAATATGCTCTATTACTAAAAAAAAACATATTTCAAAGTTTTTTTCCGAAATTTCTACGAAGTATTTTTTGTTTGATCTTGCCAAAAGACTTTTACCAAGTGATTTTGATATGATTTTTTTTGTCCTACATTATACCAGGTACTATATTTGTTTTAAACTTAACACGATTTGTTTAATAAGTATCTAAACAAATTCTAAAAAACAAAAATATGTTTTTCTTTCTAATTCTAATCTGACTGAAACAGATATAATGACCAAAAAGAAGAACAGACAGAAAAAGTTTGACCGTGCTGGGATTCGAACCCACAACCCCGAGTTTCTACGCGGTTGATAGTATGTGTTCCTAAACTGGAGGTGATGCTTAAGGGTGTGTGACTACCTTAAGAAAAAGCTATCACTTCCCCCCAGATACCTTTCAGAATGCATCTCCATCACACTAGAAACTTTTTTTTTCATTTTTCAAGGGAGAGGATGCCCCCGGACCCCCATACCACTGACAACACAATCAGATTCCCCCCAGCTGAAAATACCTGATCCGGACCTGGTGATGAAAAGATTATAGAGAGATAATGGCAAGTCTAGTCCAAACATGATGAAAAATGTGATAAAGATAACTGACAGGAGTAAAATTCGAGGATCTAGGGTTGGTGAGTTGGGGTATTATATCAACATTATATTTTTAGACCGGGGCAATGACATTACAGCAGGACAAAATCACTTCAATTTTTTTTTAATTTTTGGACGTCGATGTCTACAACAGAATTTGAATAGGACTCCGACTTAAATTAGCTTCAGGGAAAAAAAGAAATTAGAATTAAACACTTAAACTCGTATTTTCATCAATCAGTGCTGATCGAGATCTAAATTCAAACATGGTAAGAGTGAAAGAAAGTCTATGACGATTGGGGGAGGGAAGGGGGGGGGGGGGGGGCATTATACATGTATCACGACCAGTGAGGACGAATCGTCAGGAAAAATGTGGTCATGCATGTTTGTATGTAATGATGACGTTAAAAAAAACACACCAATGCTGTAACATATTTCTTAAGGGGTGTTGTTTGCCTAAAAACTCACCCGGGAAGCCCCAAAACCCCCGAACTCTACATACAGAGATGAAATGTTTATGAACAACATGATTTCGAAAATATAACTGTTTTAAGGTTCTGAGAACGCTCGCATTCCTAACTGGTTTATTTAAAGCATTTCATTTCAGATGTTTATAATAAGAGTTTTCACAATTTTCAAGAAAATTCTAATAAAGATTAAGATCTCCGAAAAATGCAGCATGTTTAGGAGACGTTGGCAAAATCAAATAATAAAACTGTCGAATCACATGTATGCAAGGGTGACTAAAACCTCATAATATAATTGTGATTAATTATTATACGTACGTATTTCTTTTAAAGCAGCTCGTTCAGATGGTTCAAGACAAAGAATTTGAGTTTTAATTATTTGTGATTACACCGGCGGATTCAAGGGGGAGGGGGGCAACCGGCGCCCGCCCCTCTAAAATTCCCAGACCATACATAAATGTAGACACATAACCCCTCAAAAACTCACAAGAAAGCACTATTTAATTGCTTTAAATTAAAAAGAGTTCCTCTGGACTCAAATCCAACCGGAACTACACCATTCTCATGCTTCGGACAAAGCGGCAAGCCACTTGCATTGTCACGTCTACATTTTTTTTTAGTATTGTGTCCCCACCCCAACCCCTAACCTGAACTCCTGGATCCGGCTTTGCATCTACCAATATACCCATCTTCAGACGCATGATCACCCAATGCAACATTTCGTGATTGTAAGTAAAATGGGCGGTTTCTCTATCAACGGCATTAGCGTTACGAATGGTATTGAACCTATATATTAATATTTCTATCCGTGTGTCATCAAATGACTGACCACATTCACTCTTTGCGCATGCTCCAATTCACATGTTGAACATACGAATTCGCTAACTGGAACTGGTGAGGACGTCATGTTGTGGAAACGTGTCGCAGTAAATGCTTCGAGGATAGGCCTACCGTTTTCTTTTTATAACCGATTTCCCCGAAGTGGGCGTTTACGAAAAAGGCGTTTCCCCGTGCAATTTTACCTATATGTGCACGGAAACTAAGACTTCACCAACACGAACAAGGAGAGTAGAAAACTTTTTTTCCTGATCATGTGTGAACGATCTGCTTTAAGGATGTGTGGGTATTAGCAGAATAAAGAACCACACTTTTTGCTCAGCCATTACACATTAAATGTTATTATTTAACCGTTAAATAAAATATCTCCTGGCGCGGGTGAGTCCGAATTCAGCTGTGGAATATGATACACAGAAATAAGTAAAATGAGAATTTTAGATTTTTCCTTAGCACAATTAGATCTAGGTACGTTTTGAATCTCGCTCTCTCTAGATATTTTTTCCTTGGCATCACTTAAAAATGGTTCTTGTTTATTATGTTTACTAATTAATATACAAAATAAATGTGCCAACCTTATTCTCTTTTCGCAGCTGGCGCTGTGATTTAAGAGTTTGGTTTCCATACTTATCCAAACTAAATGAGAACTGTCCGTAGACGTGCAGCATAGAAATTGAAATAGTGCCCACCTTTGCCAACTGAGCTCAGAATTAATTACGGTCGTACGTGTATATATTTAAATGTAAACGCAAGGTATTTAAATGAATATGATGGGAACTATATCTTCGCATAGTTGAAAAGAGAGAACTTCTACTAAATATAGCCCTGAAATGTTGTCCGATGCCAGGCCTCTCGATCTCCATTGTTTAGTACCTGTATATGGCACCATTCTCCCAGCCAAAACGTATTTTTTTTTTTTTCATTTTCAAGCAGAATTCTCCCTGCAAACAAAAATGTAAGAGATCACATAAATAACAAAAATGGTCAAGTGGTAAATTGTTGTACTGTATACCATTTGATTTCCATTTCAGTTTTAATTACCAAATAAAGCTACTAGACAGGACCTATTTTGTACATATTTACATATACAATTATTGCAGTATGTGCAGCAATAATTGCCTAATATTCCCCCAACAAGAGAAAATAACACACTCCTGAAGGTAGAGATACTGTTCCCTAAAAACAGAGAGAGAGCCCTGGATGCAGAAAAAATGTGTGCTACCATCGAACAATATATACTTGTAGACAATCCTGTTCAAAAGGCCTTATATATTGAATTTACAAAACCACATATAATCAATATCTCTGTGACAACTTTAGATGAGTGCTTTTATTTATTTGTTTTACCTATATATAGACCCACTGCCATTGCAGCCCATTAAAGGTAGACATTTAAATAGTGCTACAGTAATTAGTATTTTAAATAATGGAGCGCTGAAAGTAGTCTGTAAATGCGCATGCGTCAATGTTACTTCCGAATGTTTACTTCCGGGTATCTGAAAAGGCTGCAAATGACAGAATAACTTGGTATCCACATCGGTTATGCCGGGGATTTGTTATACGAAAAGTGATGTTTGTGTCATACAATCTGAGCATGAAACATAAAGCATGTGTTTGATCAGTGCGAGTTATTCGTCCTACGCTAAACTGTGTGTTCTTAATCACGGATGTTTACAAGCCTGTTTTTTAGTAAAAAACTTTTTCACAACCCATCTACCAAACAATACATTTTTTGCCTTTTAATTGTTTTTTCCTCGCGGTCAATATAGCTATTCCGATGACTCGTTTAGTATTTTTTTTATATAAGATGTTAAAAAGGGTCAGTTTGTCATGTTCAGAGGATTCTAATATGGATAGGTAACACCCACTGTTGACATCTTTAAGAAGATGGCAAAAGCATTACCTAGTCCAACTATGCAAGATGCAAATTATTTTGAACTGGATGTAGACATGGAGCAGGATGAGGATGATGACAGTGACATGGATGATAATGATATTCAGATATCATCAGGGCATTCGAAATCTAACCATTCATCTGCTGCACCATCCCCATCTAAGTCGCCCAATAAATCACCTGTCAAGACACCAGTAGAGTCTAGTCCAGAAAAAGGGCGCCAGACTGAGGCAATGGACACCACAGATGGTCCTTTACAGAATGGAATTACAAAACAGGAAATTGACAGATATGGATTTGTGGGTGGGAAGGAATTTACAGACCCTGAACAGTAAGTTTATCAGAATCTGAATATAATACATTGTAGATCTTATTCTAGTACCCTGATAAGTGGGTTTTACACAACAGCCTAGCAGAAATGTAAAATGCTTGCTACATATGTCACCAATAAACATAGTTATCCTTGTTTCATCCTTTTGCACTAACTGAATGACCCAGACATAGTTGTGAATTTATACACATGCTGGTACGGGAAATGTGCAAAATAAAGAAAAAAAAATGGATCACACGACTTACCGAAATACCAAAATACTTCCGAAAAACCGGAATACCCTAGATAATTGGGATAGCCATATATATTGTAGGGCTTAATAAGTGTTAGAATGCTATGTTATGAGTGCTTTCTGATTGTGATAATTATCAGTTTCTTTTTCTTCTTCTTCTCCGTGTGTGTTATAAATTTATCGTACCGAAAACTAGCAAATATCATTTATTTCACTTATCGCAATTCATTTCTCATTCAGGAGTATTTTGTGGGGAGGGGGGGTCGTCAGTTATGTCTATAATGTTAATAATCTTGATAAACACCCGCAACAACAATAATCAATGTATTGTTTTTTCAATTTTATAACTAAATTAAACAAGCACTTAATCAAATAAAAATTAATACATGGTCGTCCGGTCCTAGGGAGGGTTCCGCAGACTAGCAATTTCTCTTACAGGAATACCGCAGTCGTCAGTTCTGTTTCATCGATAATATCAGAGACGTAAATACTTTAATATAGCTTTTGATAATATCAACGTACTAAATAACAAACAAACACAACAATTTTGAGCAATTTTATAAATTCATTCAGGGATATATTGGCCGAGAGAGGATTCGACAGACGAGAAATTTCGGTTAATACGGAAATCTCGAATTGGCCCATTTAAAAAGAAATAAGATAAAAAAAATAAAATATAACACTTCATAAACAAAATAAAGCATAAAGCCATTGATACCTCATAATATAGCATTCTAACACTAATTAAGCCCTACAGTATATGGCTATCCCAATTATCTAGGGTATTCTGGTTTTTCGGAAGTATTTTGGTATTTCGGTAAGTCGTGTGACCGAAAAAAAATATAACATCTGGGTTAAAACTTTACAATTATACAAGGAAAAAAAAGTTTGTTTTTCCATGATTTTTAACATTTTCTTCTGTTTTACATAGTCTATCTTCAACACTCCTGGTTTAAGTCCACATCGTGAACAATTGGCTCCTGTTGAATCTTTGTGAGGACCCAGAAGGTCCTCTGGACTCCCCCATATAGATATGTCCACCATACAAGGCATGCATTCACTATGCCAAACCATATGCAACTGGTTGCTTACAGTCATCTGAGGAATTGGTCTTAGAACCATATACCATGCTGTTCAATTGCAGCTTATGCTGTACTTAGGTTTTTGTGATATTGTGGTTTATGATATTGAAACATCTTTATAGCTGAATGTAAGTGTATGTTTGTACAATCATGTACATACTTGGCATACTGAACACACGCCATGTGTCCCAACAGATTTGATTTTATGGATGCTGGAGGATCAAACTGCTATTTTACACCCACTATTTTTGTTTTTATCTACATGCATTGCATTGAAATAAATGATGTGTGCTGATAATTTTACCGTAGGCGTACTCATATGACTTAATCGAAAACTTGTAACCCAAGACGGATAACCTATCCAAAAGCAAGGACTCTGATATATTCCAACCTCAGTGAATCATTGCTCTCCTACCTTGTCCCTAAAATTGACGTCTAGGACTTCAAATTTGGAGAACCTTATATGACCACTATTATAAGTAACTTTGATCAAGGATTTAATAAATTTAAATTTAAGTTCCTTGTAACATTAGGTCATTTAGAATATAGTTTTGTACTATCGTCACTTCACATATGACGTAAAAAATGTACATGAAAACATAAACATTAAGAAATACTGTCCCTCCACCTTCCTCAAGAGGACAAAACTGTTGATCACTTATTGGAGTATATATTATAAATATATAGGCTTTTGGAACAGGGCAAGGCCCATGAAGCATTCACATGTTCATATTAAGCTACTGTTCATTATATATAATTAGGAAGTAGGAGTATCTGGATGCTGAGTCAACCACTGAATTTACTGATAACAGAGTACACACACGTCATAGCCCAGGAAAGTAAACTAAAGGTAGTGCATTGATATTGTGTCACATTAAGCTTTTATTACATTGTTCAATGTGCTACATGGACAATCCTGACCGAGAAAAGAATCAGCGTTCAGGCTGAAAAAATTCAGGCTAAAATCAGTGTGACTTGTTAGTTTCACATTTTAACAAGGGACTTTTCTCTCATCTAGTAGATTTCAGTAAAATTCTAGGCAAAAGAAGGTATAATAGCTGGGCTGCCTTTTTTGTCCCAGGAAAGTCCATGGTGTAAAGATTTCATTTACAATACTGATTATCTGATAACAAATATCCTTTAACCCTTTCCCTCATAGAGGAAACCATGAAAAGACCTAAAATAGGTAACTGCTGTCACTTTGCTCCTCAGTGGTTTTGAAATGAGGATTTTTAATAAATTTGGTAAGGTTTAACTGTGGTTTTCTGCAGATCAGGCTTTATGTGGTACCTATTGAGTGAACTGTCAAAATGACGTGCTGTCATGTCCCAGGTCTGGAAAGGATTGTAATTAAATTGGTAGTTTAACTGTTTCTGCAGATCAGGCTTTATGGGTACCTATGAGTCAAATGACATATGAGAAGGTTAAATCTTTAATTTACCAGACGTTTACCATCTCTCTTTAAAAAAAAGACATGATTGTAAAGAACGGTACTGTAGCACTCCTCATTTTATGTCCTCAGTATAAATACTGCAGCCTGATTTTCACAAACCATAATTCTGGCTCCTTTTTTATGATACCTCTGTTTTGGTCAGTTTGTCAAACCAGTTTCAATTGACTTTGGTCATTTTGTGACCAGTAATAGAGTTTCCTAAGTGCTTGATCCTCAGTATTTACATACTGGGTAATCATTGGACTCAGCCTTTTACCTCATGAATAACAGAATATTCATGTACACATCTAGGACTTGATGAATATTAATTTATGATGTTTCAACTGTAATATTTGTTTCTGATACAATGGATGTTTTGCAGGTTGTATAGAATGATCTGAGCTACAATATTAAATGAGCAAACAGAGGAGACCCTGATCAGACAGATGGAGCTTTCTGATTTGGGTCTTGTCTGTTTGCCAGGGCATCATCTAGACTATAATTTATGAGGTGAAGGGTTGAAATATTAGATGAACAATCCTGAATCCGTATATCATTGTTCTATAGGATTTGCTATTTCTGCAGTTACTTAAGATCAGTTTGAATATTAATACAGCCTAAAAAATATTTTCGTAGGTTTTGCTAATTTCAACCTCTGTTTTGATGGAGCAGAGTGTGACTTGTAGTGAGGTACCAAGTCATAGGTAATCATTGATGATTGTTTACACCTACAAACCTGCATTATTTCTGCCCATTAACACTGGTTCATTGAATATGTGGTGTTAGATTGTTGTAGATGACTTCCACTGTGACCACATGTTTACTGTTTAGTATTGGTAGTGAGTTAAGGGATGACCACAAAATTGTTTGTAGTTCATATAGAGATTGAAGATGCAGGATAAGTTTCGCAGTCACCCCTTGAGATACCTTATGCACTAGAAATAGAAAATATGAAATGGCAATCAGCTTAGATCCATAGATCAGCTGATTTTTTGGAAAACATGAAAAAATAAATCCATGATTATTCATGATATAAAGGCTTTAAAGCATTATTTACTCTACGTATAGCAAAATGATAATATCTTATGAAATTTCATTTGTAAACTGACTTATCTTTTTCTGGGCTCCTCCTTTGTTTACTAAATAATAAATATGGTTGGAAAGTTTGCCCATCTGTATGTACTTTGTTAACCCTTTCCCTCATAGAGGACACCATGAAAAGACCTATGCAAATTTATGCTGTTCGCTGCTCCTCAGTGGTCTGGATATGAGTATTTTGTAATTAAACTTGGTAAGGTTTAACTGTGGTTTTCTGCAGATCAGGCTTTATGTGATACCTATTGAGTGCGTCAAAATGAGTCTATATGATGGAAAGGGTTAACCAAGCCTGACATAATGATTGTAGATTTTGAAACCTGTAAGGTGTGGTAGCATCATATTTACATAAAACTGTAAACAGCAAATAAAAACAAACAATCTGAACCTCTTTCCCAACATCATGTCTGCAACTGAGACATTGAAAGAACCGGATCTGATAGACTGGTGCTTCTGAAGGTACAGATAAGTACCACAATGGCCCAGTCATAGCACTGACCTTATCTTTACTTTACCTTGAAGTTAATGACCTTGTCAGAATTTTTATATTTTCGTGAAACTGGCATACCTGTAGTGAAGTCTTGTACTTTTTGTTTTGTAAACAGGTGGATTATTAGGCATCTCCTTTTTGTTGTAAAGATGATCATGCTATGCTATGCTTTTGGAAAATGTTATGTTGAATGTTATAAAACTAAATATTCATAATGATAATATATCAGAAATAATCAGAACTATGCTGACTTCATTATGTTGCTGTATTTTGGTCTAGGCTAGGTATTGTATTATATTGCACTGTATCATAAGACAATAAAGAGCATGAAGATGGACTCTTATAGGTCACAAAACAAACCATAAAGATTTTGGCCATTGTTGGACCATGATATATTGGTTATTGTGTTATAATGGAGAGTGTTATAATGGAGCATGTTAATTGTTATAATGGAATGTGTTATAATGGATCAGTACAGTGTATTTTTATAGTGCACACCTATCCATTACAGTTTGCTCCATTTTTATGCAGTCTGCTGTATCAGTTGGATCAAGCTTTAGATATCAGATCTCGAATTTGCTAATTGCTGTTATATGGTTAGTGTTACATTGTGGTCCAATATGATGGCTGTATCTAGTTCTTGACCTAAAATCAGCATTGTAATGAATGTGCAGTGTATCAGTTACTGTAACTGTTATAATCTGGTCATGGATAAACCATTAGCTAATCAAGTTCATGTCAGAGCCGGATCCAGGACTTCAGGATGGGGGCGAAGTGGGGGTGGGGGGCAATATTTAAAAAATGTACAACAGTAGGCAGTGACAATGCAAGGGGCTTGTTGTTTTGCCAGGGCCGTGATAAGGGTGTATTTCCAGTTGGACTAGGGATCCTGGGGTAGTTATGTATGGTCAGGGAATTTAGAGGGGCGCGTGCCAGGTGTGCCCCTCCCCCTCAATCTGCCACTGCATGTAGCAATTGCTAGGTTAGGGGCTGTGACGCTGTGTAATAGACCTGGGGGGACGATAGGTTTGAAACCTAAGCATTCAGACAGTGAAAAATATGTCTTGATAATAGTATTTAATCAACTGCATATTTGTAAAGGTCTGACACTATCGTGTGACATGCTTGAATGTGAGCTCTTGAAAAGGATATACCCATGATAGCTTAGATAGCCAGAATGATCAGACTTATATGTGATCATAGACATGCCATTTGTTTGATTCCAAGTACTGGTAAATTATCTACCTTGCTTGGCGCTCAGGATTTAAGGGTAGATCCAGGGCTGACTGGTCCAATACCAGGAGGATGTGACTCAGCAGGGGTGTAAAATTCCACTTGCTGGCTCACTATGCCAAGAGAACATTAGCGCAGGGCAAGTGAAAAACAGATTTCTTTATATTTTCCTTGATTTTACTATCACAGATTTGGGAAGGGTGAGTGGTATCATGCCACTTGTCTACACCGTTATATGAGGATATCACAGCGAGGTAGCATTATATCTGTCTCAATTGTAACCAAATGTCTCAAATGACATAAATTCTGTCAGTATGATGTTAAACCCTTGTAAAAAACAAGTTCCAGTAAGACTGAAATTCTGTTTGTGTGATGTAAAAGCAAGGAAACAAATTTGTCAAATTCATAGCTATCATTAGTTAACCCTTTCCCTCATAGAGGATACCATGAAAAGACCTATGCGAACAGCATAAAACCAGATCAGCCTGCGAGTAACTTGCAGGCTGATCAGGTTTTATGCTGTTCGCTGCTCCTCAGTGGTCTGGTAAGGAGGATTTTACAATTAAATTTGTAAGGTTTGAGTTTGGCTTTCTGCAGATCAGGCTTTGTGTGGTACCTATTGAGTGCGTCAAAATGAGTCTATATGAGGGAAAGGGTTAAAAAAAATGTCATCTGACCTCCACTTGATAAGTAACCCATTATTTTCTGATTTTGACATTTTCAGTACAGGTAATCTCTTTTTAGGACTCAACCTGTATGGAATATTTAGAGTGTTAAAAACGTTTTTTGGGCATTCAACAATGAGTATTAATACAACAGTTTTTCTGCTACCATCAGTTTACGTTATATGTTATCAGCTGTCCTCATGTGCTCCTTCATCAGTCGTGTTTCCTGGTTTTCCTTGAGTCATTTACAGAGGCTCAGTTTGCACTACGACAGAAGAATGTACTAGCGACCTGCCCTGTACATGTGATGGTTATAAAGGCCTGATACTTGTATTGATTATATTTTCCTGATGATACAGTTCACATTATTTCCTTGTGAGCCAGTCTGCCTTCAATATACACTGAGTCACTCAGAGGGGATCAGTCTGGAAAAAACTGTGGCTAAAACCATTTTATATTATAAACTCCCATATCCCAAAAACAAAATGTGCAATTGATGTAAAGCTTTATCAGCCTGTTACCATGACACTAACAGTGTCCCAGGATCCCAAGGACACCAAATATATGTATTAGGAAGGGACTCCAGAATTGACATGCCAGGTGTTCTTGCTTTTTCTGTAAAAAGAAAATTGAACAGCCATATTTGTTGAAAACCTATGTAATCATCTTCATAAAGCTTTATCTTCATAAAGCTTTCTTATTAGTAACCCTTTTTGATGAATCATAACTTTTTGACGAATAAAGCCATCATATGTCTGAATGACAAAACAGGGACTCCTAGTTTTCTAAAGGTCTCTTGAATTTCAAAGCAAGTTTTCCATCGGGACACCTGACAAAAAAGTATCAAATGCTGTTAATCACAGCCTGTCTCTTTAACTGATTGATAATGAATTAGTAACTTATATTATTGGTATTAACAGGGATCGAAAAATTCCACTCATCTGCACAAATTTACGAGTTTGCAGCAAAACGAGTAGAAAATTATGACCTGCTTGTCCAACAGGAGGAGTTGAAATTTGCTAAGTAGAAGACTGCTAGAAGGATCATAGTCAATGTGTTTAACCCTTTCCCTCATAGAGGACACCATGAAAAGACCTATGCGAACAGCATAAAACCAGATCAGCCTGCGAGTAACTCGCAGGCTGATCAGGTTTTATGCTGTTTGCTGCTCCTCAGTGGTCTGGAAATGAGGATTTTGTAATTAAATTTGGTAAGGTTTAACTGTGGTTTTCTGCAGATCAGGCTTTATATGGTACCTATTGAGTGCGTGAAAATGAGTCTATATGAGGGAAAGGGTTAATAAATAAATACATTTATAATTAAATTTAAGCTACAAAATCAGGCATGAAATGCAGGACAAGTAGCCTAACATACAGGACAAGTAAAATTTAACAGTCGCTTGTCCTGCAAGACGAGTGGATCAGGATTTTTTTTTATCCCTGATTTACACTTGTATACTGTTATTTCTCATGCAGACTTTGGTACCATAATGATACCTGAAAATTTATTGACTGAATAGCAAACAGTGCAGAGCATGATCAGACTGCATGGGTGTGCAGGCTGATCTTGATCTGCACTGGTTGCAGAGGCAGTCACAAGTGTCCACAGCATTGTAACTCTTTAAGGGTTGAATAATTTTTATTTATCAGGTAAATATTGCTTTTTCTACCTTTGTGTAAAATGACGTATGTGAGTGGTAAAACTTTCTGAATAATGACATGTTGGAGCAGTGCAAGGCCAGATAAGCATTTCATGAATAATCTCAAAATCCAGAAATTTCTCATCTCAAAATTTATATGATCTAAAAATCATTGAATGAAATAGAAATTCTGCTAGCATGGTGTAAATAACAAGCTATTACAAGCTCTTTAAAATATGTGTGTGTATTGATGCGATGCAAACTCTCATTTAAACAACTTTCTTTGAAATTGAGTTGTTTTCTTTCTGTATTTTATTCCAGACAGAAGCTAAAGCAAGGAATTTGTCTGTTTGGTGGAATCATGCTATACATTACAAATGTTAATATTGCATATTTTGTGCAGGGTAGTCCCTTTTTTTATATCATTTGTGGCTTCCCTGTGGTTAAATGCCACTTCCTTGTTTTCTAGGGCTGGTGACATGACTCACCCAGTCTACAAATTGTGTGTTCAGCTTTACAATAATGTTTAAAACTTTATCAAGTTGCTTCTGTATTCTTTAAACTTTGAGTACAATCATGCAATTCACTTTATGTGACTGATATTACAAAACTAGTTTTCTTCAATCTGATGTGATATTAATTAGGTAGATGGAAGGTTTTAGGATTTGGTAATAGATTAATCAGTATTGTCTGATATGTCAGTGACAAATAAACTTTTATCACTTTTTTGATTACTCTTCATAAAAAGTTCTAAAACTTGTGTTGGCAAGCCCCTTTTTTTCAGTTAGCCAGCTTACAGATTCTCTAAGATGACTTCTATATGTTTGATTTCTATTCTATGACCATCTCCTTTTAAGTTTAAGTGACTTCTTTTCTTAAACGGTTGTATTTGTAACAGGTTTCAATACTACTGTTATAATTTAAAGCACATAAGTTCAGGTTCTCTTGCTTAACCCTTTCCCTCATAGAGGAAACCATGAAAAGACCTATGCGAACAACATAAAACCAGATCAGCCTGTGAGTAACTCGCAGGCTGATCAGGTTTTATGCTGATCGCTGCTCCTCAGTGGTCTGGAAATGAGGATTTTGTAATTAAATTTGGTAAGGTTTAACTGTGGTTTTCTGCAGATCAGGCTTTATGTGGTACCTATTGAGTGCGTCAAAATGAGTCTATATGAGGGAAAGGGTTAGCGTCCAAATTTTGGTAATGTGGATGTTTCATGTGAGGAATCTCTCCAGCAGCTTCTGGCTTGTGGCAGGTCTGTTATCTGGGTGTTTCTATTTTTTCCTCCACCTCTAATGACCTGGATGTCACTTTGTGACTGAGGCAATGATGGCTAAATCCTAAACATATTGCAGTCCTGATAGCTGAGTGGTTAGAATGTTGTGGGTGCACCAGACTCTTTAAAAAAGGGTATGTGTCCCTTGTGCTGAGTCTCCATGCTGGTCTGTCAGTGGCTTCAATCAGCTCTCTCACTTTCTTTTTTCACCTTGACCATCGGTGCCCTGCATTATGGTCTTGTGCAGACTGTCATGTCTCGTGGCATTACCTTGATACCCTGGCCAATGGCGAGCTGAGAAACTGCATGCCTGGTAGATCCATTATAAAACACTCCATTATAACTCAAAATTTATTTTTAGTATTATTACACAGTTCAACATTTGGGACCTTAATGTTTATTTTGTGAATAAGTTGACTGAAATGCATATTGTGTAGTTATAAGATGGTCCAATACCATATAATACTTAACAAGCTAAAGTATTGGCTGCACTGGATCTACACTGATTGTAGACAAACACATTTATCCTAGATGCATTGAATCAGAGCAGTATCATTTGATACTTGAATAGATGGATTCCAAGTGAACCTGCCTAAATTTTCTGGCCTGGCAGGATTATCACACCTCTACAGAGTATATTGACTGCTATTGTTGTCTGCTGCTTCACCTATTGTATGTCTTGTAAGATCTGATAAGAAAGGAGTCAGACAATGGATCGACAGGAGGTCGCAGACTGAAGAATGAGAGCAATAACTCAACGGTGCTCTCTGTACAGATACTGATGATGGAGACTGTAAATTCTATATCCAAACCTGTTTGTCAGCTTCAGAAAGTTATCCTTACACAAAGTCACTCAAGTCAGATTCACTATTTTAATCTGTATACTCAGTGTTCATTTGCAAGTAGGGGTTTTCCTTGGATTTTTTTTTCTAAAAGAGATTTGTGGTACTGGGACAGAGTTATGAATGTTATGAAAATTACTAAATGAGATATGAATATGAAATATAATTATGATTATAAAATATAGATGCTGCTCAATGCTGTTGCATATGTTGATCTGTTATAGTCTAGTGGTTCAAAGGAGTGACCAGTAACACTCAGTGATTACAGTTGGGTGATAATTGATAACAGGCATATAAAGGAAACATTAAGCTAGAGTTCAAAGAAGCCCTCAATAATTGCAATATAATGCTAATTTGACAACAGGTATATTAGTATCAAGATAATGTTGATGGACATTAATATCTATCATATACTTTAATATGATTGGAAGAAGGAGAGAAAGGGGTGTGATTGAATGAAAGATGATGATGTAGAATAAGAAGAAGAGGTTAGTAGGTTTGGGGCAGATGAAGGAGAGAGTAGAGAGAAGCAGAAGTGAGAGGTTAGAAAAGAGACAGGATAGAATGGAAAAGTGGCAATGGTAAGATGTTGTTGAAGGAAGAATAACATAGGACAGGATAACATGATAATGAAACATGTACCAGGAACTTTTAATGTGAAAAATAATAAAAGATGAAAATACAAGTGATGTGTTATGAGCTAATTCCAACCCAGTTAACCCTTTCCCTCATATAGACTCATTTTGACGTACTCAATAGGTACCATATAAAGCCTGATCTGCAGAAAACCACAGTTAAACCTTACCAAATTTAATTATAAAATTCTCATTTCCAGACCACTGAGGAGCAGCTAACAGCATAAAACCTGATCAGCCTGATAACTCGCAGGCTGATCTGGTTTTATGCTGTTCGCATAGGTCTTTTCATGGTGTCCTCTATGAGGGAAAGGGTTAAAGTACTGGTATAGCTCCCTTGCTTGGCACTCAGCATATAAGGGTAGTTGCAGGACTGGTTGGCCTGGTGTCAGGATAATGTGACTGGGTGTGATATCATGCCACATGTCTACAGTGTGATACTGCAGTGTGGCAGCGCTATATCTATCTCAAGTAGACATAGTCTCCAAATGACTGCAATACTATTGGTGGGACGTTTCACCCAACAAACAAACAACAGAGATTTGTGACAATACTCTTAAAACTGGGGGTACTGAGAAGACCATTTTTGGGGGTAAAATGACCACATGTAGGGGTTTAAGGGATCAATGATACTATATAGTTGAATTTTGAACCGATAGAACCCAAGCAAACACACACACCATGTGACACCATACTAACCATGGTTATCTGTGTTTATTTTCTCAGGGGTACTGAAGACACTTAAACACAACATCAACAACATAAAAATCATAAAGAAAATGGTCCTGATATGGCGCCCTTCTTGCGCCCTGCTTATAAAGGTGGTACATGTATCAGGACTTGCCAGCTGTCAGTATACGACTGGGTGTGGTATCATGCTACATATCTGTTGTTTGATATGGCTTGATATCACAGTGAGGCAACACCATATCTCTCTCAGGTAGACAAAGGTTTTTAAGTGGGGCGTTAAAATTACCAAATAAACAATACAGCTTTTATCTTTGAGACTAAGATAGCATAGCCTGACATAAAGATAAAAATATGGAAAATCATAAAAAATAATAAAAAAATAATTAAATTTTTTGGTCACCACATATCATTGTTGTTTAATTTTATGTTTCTCAAAAAGACTGCTAAAAATAATTTTTTTTTAAAAAAAGGGGGGGGGAGAGGAGAAACTTCAAATATTAGTTTTCTTCTCAGATTATTTGAGGCTACTATTAAAGGAAAAGGTCAACAGTCCATAATCATATAACCTCTTTCAGTGGAAAGGTTTTCCTTCACTATGAAAATTGGCATGGTTTTCTGCATTTTTCACAGAAGTATGTGACATATGTTATTTTAAAGTGATTTCATTGAATATTTCAGTGGACCACTTTCTGTTCATATGACTTACTGTAAAACCATTAATTTTAGTTGACATTAAATTTTGTAGAATCTGTAATTAAGACAATTCTATTTGTACATATAAACTATCATTCTATCTAGAAATCATGATGTCTGTTAAATAAACTCTTTAACAGTGTTTGTGAGGATTAATATTCATGGATAAAGCCGTCCACAAAATCAACGAAAATTAATCCCCTACGAAAATTAATGATTCTAAAGTATCATGTCACAAGGCCTCATCCTCTCCAAGTCAATGCAATAATTGGAAAATCATGACGTAGAGAGGGAAAATGAGTCAGAAAACAACAATATTAACAACTAAATATACAATAGATTTGTAAAGGGGAGTGACAGGAGATGATCTAGACTGAAACAGAATGGCAATGTCTGGAATATGCTTCAAAAATGCTTTTATAATATTGTATCATAATTCATAAGTTTTTTTACATTCCCTGAGGCAGATGTGTAAATTGTATCCTTTAACAAACCGTATAAAACCCAAAGAAGACATAATGAACTTCAAACTGTGTAGATGACAGTGATCTTCATTGACAGCAGCACAGTAGCTGTGTCTGAGCCATTAACTTTGACCTTGAAATAGACTTGGTATCTGCCCTTGGGGGAAAATTCTGATTTAATTATTCAGGAATACCAGTAAGACTGTCTGAAAATGACACAAGAAAAAGAAAAGAAAAAGAAAATGTCTCATTTGACAAAAAATGTATGAGAACTTGTCAATATATAGTGATTGATGAAAGACATATGTATGACTGGTTAACAAGGCATTTTTCTTTTATTTAGCAGATTTTAATGAGATTTCAAGCAATTAACCTATTAAGGTTATTATCCAGGAGTGAGATTGCTAAAGTTAAGCAATCTCACTCCTGGATAATCCGTGATTATAATACCCTGTTGTATAGAGTTCAAATCCAAGAGGGGCCTCCATGGCCGAGAGGGTAAAGTTGCTGACTTTAACACTCGATCAGCCCCTCACCGCGTGGGTTCGAGTCCCGGCAGGGTCATTCGGATTTTCATGTGAGGAAGCCTTCCAACTGGCTTGCAGTAGGTTGGTGGTTCTACCCGGATGCCTCCGTGCATTCGGGGTCTTCCCCCACCTGTAATTAGCTGGACATCGCTATATGACTGAAATACTGTAGCAGCGACGGTAAACTCAAATCCAAGAATTATGTTGCAGAAGTTATGTACAGTAGAGACCTTTATTTTGCTGAGTGTAAATTTTCACTTTTCACTATGCATATTTTGCAGTTTATCAAAAAAAAAAAAAAAAAAAAAGAAAGAAAAAAAAAGAAAGTTAATTCATCAAATAGGGAATAAGGAAATTAAAAATACTAAAATGTCTTTATAATTTATTTTATGCTTTAAGCCATGGTGCACAAATTTATACTGCTTATAATAAATTAAAAGGAAATAAATAGTGATACCATGAAAGGCCTTAACAGTATGGTAATTTTTGTGAGAGATTTAGCTAAGAGTACCTGTAAATCAAAGATTTCAGGGCAACAAACGAGAACGTGTATTGGCCAGTTTCGTTAACAAGACTGGTTTAAATATTGGTTAACTCTTTCCCTCATAGAGGAAACCATGAAAAGACCTATGCGAACAACATAAAACCAGATCAGCCTGCGAGTAACTCGCAGGCTGATCAGGTTTTATGCTGTTCGCTGCTCCTCAGTGGTCTGGAAATGAGGACTTTATAATTAAATTTTGGTTTGGTACCTCTTGAGTGCGTCAAAATGAGTGGTTAAGGCATGCTTTTAATTTTTTCCAGCTTATTACAGATGCATGATTCCTGGTATTTTAAAGAGTCAAGTTATGAAGGTTTTTATTATGGGAGGCTGAATAGTACTTTCCAGTGCAACAGGTGGCAGTCGAATGCACAGGCCCTATATTCATAAATCTTTTCCTTTGAATATAGTATATAACAACATCCTGTCTGCTATATTATAGCAGACAGGATGTTGTTTACTGGGCATATGAAAGGAGTTATTTTGGGTGAAGCTTTTTTTAAAGTTAAATCTTTTACAGTTATGAATTTGAGAACTGCATGTTGTTTTATCTTCTGCCTAGCAGATCAAAAATTAAGTTCTTTTTTGGATTTGTTTATGATATTATCTCTAGGATATTTGTTTTCCACTTGAAAGTTATCCAGGAAAAGATTTTTGATCCAACCTGTGTTTAAGGTCCATTTATTTCATATGATACAATTTTGATGAAAAGGAAAAGATATAATATTAATAACATTGACATACTGTAGTTTAATGCAAATGGTACATAGTGTGCAAATATCTACTGTATAATAAAGCATTGAAAATTGATCAAAATACTCTGTTTAGTTTTTTTTATGGATGTTTACATTTTGCATCGACAGTTTTCCTGAAGACAGTCTGTAATCAGAAATAAACCCAACAAACAAACAAACATGTACTCACAGTTCATTAATAGTGATAACAGAAGGCCTATAAAAAATGTCAAAATACAGATAAAGCACAATATCAGATATTTTTTTGTGGGATCACTTTTCTGTTGTCTGTCCGTCCGTCTGTCTGTTCATCACACTTTTTCTGTCATACTTTAGCCGGTGACACGTGTGTTCCAGGGAACACTCTTGTGTAAACAATTACATGATCTTTACTAAAAGATTCTTTCTTATTTTTGCGTTGTAGTAATATTGTTGTTAGCAAGTATATATACAGATTGCATCTATTAACAAATCTGTTAAACACATTTAGCTTTTCTGTCCAAAGAATATACACTTCTTTTGGATGAATAATGGGCCTTTAAGCAGCTAGTCAAAGGAGAAGAAAGAATCGACTGTTTAGCCCAGTTAGCTGCTTAATAAAGGTCAATTAGGCATAAAATTCCTTTTCTGGGATCTACATGCTGGCTGCTTAATTGTTTACCTCATGAATATTCATGAGCAAATTTATGACTTGATGAATACTATTGATCTACTTAACTAATTGGTGTATGAAACATTGGATCTTTCTTTGCTATGCATGCTGTGTAGAATCTGGGCTACAATATTGTATAAGCAAACAGAGGAGACCCGGACAAATCTGGTCTTAGTCTGCTCTGGTTGTCAAGGTGTCAAAAACACTTCTATATGAGGAAAAAGGTTAGTACACGTGTCTTGTCTGGTAAAGGTGGCCCCTAAGTTAGAGGCTGTAACTTTCGGTGTGTCCATGCAGTACATACAAGATCAGACCGCACATGGTGTGGAGGCTGATCATGTTTAATACTGTTTACTGCTCATCACTTTCAGTACCTTTAAGATCATTTTGTAACAGTAAACACTTAAAAACCTAGTTTGAAATCCACCCTAGTCCAACAGTACTAAGCACTTACAGGAAAACTGTAAATCTTAAATGGGTTTGGAATTCTTGTAAAAAATATTTCAAATATGAAATTAAAAAAAAAAAAGATAGTTACTATACTGACTAATAATATTGGTTAAAATAAGAAATATGCAGGTATATTTATAATAGAAATCAGAATTATTAAACAAAATTCCTAAGTATTTAAGTATTTCTCAACACTAAGTTAAGGTTGGTTGAAAAAGGACCATTGCTGTCACAGTGACTTGGATTTCCTATTGGCTAACTCGGTGTCACATGACCTATCCACATTATAAAAGGGTAAAACAAATTTCATTCAGATGTTGAACCAAAAAATTAGGAACACCTGGGCCTTTAATTAGTTTATAAAGATTTACTCATTCAAAAACCCTGCCAGCATGTGTGTAATGGAACACACATTTTAAACTGTTTGTGCTAAGGCTATGCAAATTGCACATCATCAAGATGAAATGAAAAATATGAGCAACTGGCAGGAAATAGAGGAAGATCTAGTTACAAAGTAATTGTACCTTGCAGATCAAAGGATATCAAATGGAAAATTTCAAGTAGTAAATGCATAGTTTACTTATAAGTGTGTTATAAGTAAGGGACTGCGTTGAATAATCAATGAGCTGGTCTGAAAACCAATACAGCTTGCGAGTCGAACATCAAGGTTAATTGTTCACTGGATGAAATCACTCTTTCTTAACCCACAACCGGAATTAGCATACTGAAAATAGCGCAGGTCACGTATCGGCAGGTTTGCATTAAATGGTCTTCATTTTCTGAATAGATGGACTCAAAACTAGCGTCCCAATCCACTGGTGTCATATACAATAAAAAAAGGGGGGGGGGGGTTAGAATAATTTTTCACCAAGTTTACCACATAAAAACACTTTTGAATGGGGGGGGGGGGGCTGCTGTGGCTGAGCGGTAACAAATCGTAGATATGTAGATATGTACGTTGTACGTAGATACAAATCTCTCAGCCCCTCACTGCTGTAGGTTCGAATTCCAGTAGGGACATTAGATTTTTCATGTGAGGAAGCCTTCCAGCTGGCTTGCGGTAGGTCGGTGATTCTACCTGGGTACCTCTATGTACTCGGGGTCTTCCTCCACCTGTAATTAGCTGGACGTCGCTATATGATTGAAAGACTACTGCAGCAACGGTAAACCCCAATACAACAACTTTTGAATCATTCTACAAGTAAATTACAGGCTAATCAGGATTTGCTTCATTTGCACCTCATCATGAAGTGGCTAACATTAAAATTTTGTTCAGACCAAGAAATGCTTTCAGTTGGATCTGGGCTACAGATGGTCCAAATTAGTAGAGAGTGGAATAATACCTTTCTTAGTGGTAGAATCTTTGGTAAGTCCTGATTTTTATATAGTATACTAACCTCTATGTAATCATTAATCAGCCACTTTCTCCCATGGCTGGCCCCTAGAGACAGGTTTTATTAATAATATCAAGTCAGGTATTGTGTTGGATACCACACACCCACCTGGATATCTGGGGCATGGGACTCAGTTTATAGTCATTATTAGTGGCATTATCTCCTTCTAGCTGTCATATTGTAGGGTCATTATGTAGGGCACGGTGAATAAATTGTGATAATATGTGACATACGGCTTCTTGTAATGGTGTCTGGCTTCATTGTTTTATCCATACTCCAGTAAATCTCTCTTGACACATACTTTTTGTTCAGGAAAATCTATATAATTACGGTAATAGACTTCTTTTCTTCCTGTATTTATCATTAATATTGCATGGCCGCAGTTTGGCCATCCTTTTTTAAATCCTTTTTCCAGTTTAACATTAACCAATGAAAAACCTTAAACACATGTTCATTACCAGTAAAAGGCACTTTTCTTTCCCTGTCTCAGACAGTGTAGCAGGGCCCTGCAGGGGTAGTAATCACAAGTGTACAGTGGTAGCTCAAATTTTTACCAAATTGTTTTGCCATACATTCCCAGACACAATTATGAGCCTTAAGGTCAGAATGAACTGACAACCTACTTTGTATTAAATGTAATGATTAACCGTATTCTCCATTGTATATTACTGTGTGTTTACCTCTGGTTAAATGGCAACTTCAGTGTTTTCCTACATTGAAATGCAGTAGCTGTGTGGTGCCAACTTTTTTCAGTTGCCCTGCTCAGAGTCAAGTGAAAGTGTTGCACGGATGAAAGTATGTCCTGACTTGTCAAGTGTCAGAGAATGACTAGGAAACAGGAAGTGCCGTAATAAAGTAAACACTTACTTCTGAGTGTGGAATGAAAATAAATGTCCATGACTTGTTTTGTGCTAATAGATTACAGAAGCACCTGATTTACATGGTTTTTACTAATTTCTAATATGCACAATCAACCCCCCCCCCCCCTCAAACTCAGCGATCAATTTTAATATTACCAGACAATATCCTTTTGTTATATTTTTAATCTAATTTAGTGGTCACCTCTGTTAAGCGACCACTTTCTCTTGTTCCCTTGACTGACCACTTAAGACAGGTTTGACAGTATTTAAACAGGAGTTCTGTGGTCCAGTGGTAATATACCCAACTGCAGGACAGAAGGTTGTGGGTTTGAATCCTGTTAGGGGTAAGAAATTTTCATGGCTTTCTCAGGTTCAAAGTACTAGTCCAATCCAGAGAGGGTTTAATATAAGTTTTAAAAACCCCTTTCCCAATCAATTTAAATGAATAAGTTTAAATAGTTCTAAAGAGCTGCTTAAGAAAACCAGAATCCTTTCCCCAAAAACTTGAATCAATTCAAATCAATGTGCATCAAAGCATATCTCATGAAAATAATTATATATGATATTAGTACTTTTTATATACATACTTGTTGTTCTGAAGCAATAAATTTGAACCTGAAAACTGCCTTGTAATCGACCTCCTACTTATCAAAAGAAAATAAAATAAAAAAGAAAATAGATGATGAACTATATTAATTCCTTCCAAGATGATATAAGGAAATTAAAAGTGTCTTATCTTCCGTTTGACTTTTTTGAATAGTTTCTCCATAAATGTCGTTTTTTGATGTATTGACAACTGTTCATACCAAAGGCCTTGATACTTAGAGAGTGAAAATAACCACGTTTATCCAATCTGTCATTCTGTCTCTTTTTATTCTGTTCAAGTTTGTCAGTAAATTGTTCATCTTCATTTGATTTTCTAAACAAATCTTCTATAATAAGTCTCTCTTTTTCTTTCTATTCCTTCTTTCTTTCTATCTTTTTCATTCTTTCTGGTATTTTCCTCTTCTTCTCTTCCTTTCTCTTTTGTCATCCTTTTCAAAACAATGAATCATACAATGTTCTGTCAACAATAAGATCAGGCCATTTCATCGAAAGAATTTTCTAATGGACTGAAACCATCTTGATTGTCATCTCCTCCTGTATATTTCTTACCCCTTTTAACACCATACTTTAACAATAATTTACACAATGGTATAAAATAAGACATCAGGGATTCAGACTGGTTGTGATCATACTGGTAAGACTGTCACTTACTTGCAGTCTGACATGGATTTACCCTTTGCCTCATGAATGTTCATGTACAAAAAAATGGATCTTAAGTAGTTTATGTAACAAATTGATTTCTCTATCCTCTGAAGAAAGTGTAGAATCTGAGCTACAATGTTGTATGAGCAAAGAGAGGAGACCCTGATCAGGCAAGTGTGATTTGGGTATGCTCTGTTTGCCAGGGCCTCAGAATGTGTCTGTATGAGTGAAAGGGTTATGGTTGCATACATATTTTTGTGTCATCTACAGTAAGCAGAGGTGACATATAGGGATCACTTCTCCATAGTTTGTTAATCTGTCTGTCTGTAACACTTTGTCCCATTTTTTTACGTCATGTTTCTTTCAGCTGGTGATGCAGTTGTTCCAGGGAACAGTTCTTGTTTTGGAAAAGGGTTAATTAATCCAGATTTTCTGATTCAGACAATCTAGGCTTGATGGATGTTACGTAAGCTATGATGGCAAGGCAATGAGATAGGGTAGCTTCTGCTGCTGATACTGTAGAGGTGGTGAGGTTTTTATGATTTCTCGTTGAAAGCTTTGCAGTAAATATTCACTTCTTTCATCATGATGCTAGTCTTAATGTAGAAAAAGTCCGGGTCCAAATTATGACGGGAAGAAAAAACATGAAAACATTTACCATTACCAAATCATTAAAAAAAAAAAATCTGGGTAAATTTGTGTTTTGCTTCATTTGTAAGAGCCTTGGAAATTCAGTTGCTTAATCTCTTCTGTTTATGATATTTTGTTACATAAGGAACAGTCTGCTTGATTGTGAAAAGTCTATGGCCTTATTCATGAGGATTGATATTCATTGGTTTTGTAAATGTTGGTATGAATTTCTGTGGGTCTCCATAGCTAATGAGAATCCCTATCTGTCTACCTGAGGAGGCCAGCTTGACTGTAGTGGTCAGTGGTTCTATCCAGGTGCACCAGTCCTGATAGTGAAGTGGTTAGAGTGTCTGCCACAGAAACAGGAGGTTGTGGGTTCGATGCTTGACCGCGACACAACAACATATTTTTGAATGAAGAAGTCAATTGTAACGATGGCAAACTGATCAAAATATGACAGTGTTTATATCAACCCCACAGCTTGGTACATAGAATTTGAAGGTAGTTCAAGGACTGGTTGGCCAGTTATCAGGATTGAGTCGGTATCCTGCTATTTGCCCTTTATTTGTTTCAAGTGGAATCAAGTTTGGTAGGGGAATAAAGAAGAAAAAACATCAGCATTCAACTGTAAACAAGAAAAAAAGTAGATCCAAAAGCAAACTATCTTGTATAAGAATTAATCTCTAGAAAAGCGCTAGAAATATTAAGAAAATACTGGTAACTGCAGGAGCATAGCCTGAGAAATGACAGGCCTGGTATACACATATTAAGGTTATCACTTGAATTTCTATTCTAGACTGATAAGCACTGAAATCAATCCTAATTTTTGTTATTCCTGAAGTATAATTTTGAAGAAAAAAAAAGTAAACAGGAAGTAAACTGTCAAGTGTTATAAACTTGTTAGCCTGTCAAATTCAGTGAGATGTTAGCTGAAGCTGTAAATTGGTAACAAGCTTTACTGAGATAAGTATTGATTTGCATGCTGTCACACCTGTCCTATCTAGCCATATGTCAAGGAGACAGGTGTTTGGGTGGGGTAGTGGCCACTAAACAAAGTTTGCTGCTTAGTGAAGGTACCCAAAGGGGACTAATTATTAACAGGTAGACTGCTTAATACAGGTTATTGCTATATTCACGTTGACTGGTTGCAGTGGTTGAGTAGTTAGAACATCTGCCTCAGATTCCAGAGGTTGTAGGTTTGATCTCCTGTCACAGCATACCAAAGTTGTAAAAAAATGTTACTAGTATAACTCTCATGCTTGGCACTCAGCATATAAGAGTTGGCTTGTGTCAGGATAATGTGACTGGGTGTGGTATCATGCCACATGTCTACAGCATGATACTGCAGTGTGGCAGCACTATATACACTGAAATACTGTCAGTAAGACATTAAACCCAACAGAAACAATTTTCTCAGGGACAGGTTTTATGTACTGCATAATAAAGAGAAGATAATTTTTTTTACTCTTTCTTTGTGACACTGTGTGAATGTATTTTAATACCTTGCATTGGTGATTTTAGAATTAATCAACAGAGCACCTACTGTTGTTGTATTGATGGTTTGATGATTTCTTTGTATTTATATTTTGTCTGAAGGAAGTTATCTTTCTATCCAAAAGAAAATAATCTGGGTTTAACTTTTTTTCAATTGATATTTCAATCATTTGAGGACTTTTTCTACATGAGACAGATGTATTGTGCCGTACTGGGATATCATATTATAGACAAGTGGCATGATATTGACACACCCAGTCACCATGCCAACAAACTGAGCATCAAATAAGGGAGCTAAACCAGACAACCAGTATCATTGTTGAACCTATGACCTCCCAGCCTCATGACATATGCTTTAACCACATGGCAATCAAGAGCAGTTCAAAAAGCTTGTAATAAGAGGGAAAAAAAACATACAAGCGAGGTTAAATAGCCTGTAATAATTAGAAAAAAGATTACAAGTGAGGTATTATTGGCAGGTCTCTCCTCAATGGGGCTGAATAGGCATCTAGATTGGACAGAATTGTTTATAGTGACTCTGGGCTGAACCAGCACTTTGAGGATAAGAAGGTATAAATCTTGTGTCCAATGGAGCCCAAATCCATAATCTTTGAATCCGCAGTCATTTAATGATTAATACGGCCACTAGAACTTCTCGAAGATATTGAGAATTGTACTCAAACTTAAACTCAGACCTAAGTATGATTATCTTACTTAACTTCATTTGAATTTTGATCAGTGAGCTATGTTCATTATTCAGTTTTCAAGAATCAATTTCATACTCATTAATGCTTGAGACAGTGTTTGAGAACACTCCATGTTACTCAAATTTAGCTGTAGCATGATTTTATGAGATCTTTTTTTCTTTGTTCAAGAACACACGAATATCATATCACAGATTATTTACAGATTAAGCCTGAGATTGTACTTTAGTAATTTTGCACTATTTTAAGGCATGCATTATTTTTGTAGCCTCAGTTACTTTAATTATTTACATTAATTATTATTATAAAAAATGTGTTATGTAAAGCAGTGTCAGTCTTATTGAAAGCTGATCTGGTCTTATTTCTTATTTCTTTTCAAGCAACTTCTAGCAGTCAATTGAAATACACTTATAATGCATTTATCTTTTTGCACTAGTGGTATGTCAACAAGAATCTGTTTATCCACAGGATGTAATGTTATTGGACAGATATCTATTTTGAGTTCAAGATTTGTAAACAATTTTATGTCTGAAAATCCTGCATAAACATGTTTTGCTTGGTCATGCCCTGTTTTAAACTGATAAAGTTTTGTCAACTCAAAGAGCCTTCAGCTAGAGCTGCATGTACATTTATTTAGAAACAAACAAATAAGCATCAATGACTTTAGATTCAAAAATTGCAAGTTGGATCCCCACTGGATTATATTTTTCTTGTCTGTTTCAAAGAAAAAGTCGAGCTATTATGATCGACAGACCAGCATGGTTGCTCAGTGGAGCTCTTGTTAAGAAGTTTTCAGTTCACTACAAAGCACAAGGTACTAGTCCAACCCAAGAACCTTGGTGAAAAGGGATAAATCCCAGTTTTTACTGAGAGTTTATGTAACAAACAAAAAAAAAGCATTTGTATTTACACTTCACATTTCGTGATGCTTGTAAAAGTTTTGTAAGACGAGGGGAGAGAGCCCTGTGAGGCAGACTCTGTTTATTGATTCTCAGATAAAGCAGCCCTAGGACAGTGGCATACTTAATTAAAAGAAATAAAGACTTAATTAAATTTCTGATCATTATGGTGATAATTTTAGCCCTCATAACAAACATGTTATTAAATAACTTATTTGCTGATGAATGCTTGAATCTGCAGTAAGTTGTTTTGATGAAAAACGGCTGTCGGAAGTGTAATGCTATAGATGCACATTAAATCCAAGAAACAGAACTACTAAACTGTTTTGCTAGCTGTTTATCTGCAATAGGCTATAGACATGTCCATAGTTTATTGATATGTCTGGTTGAGCAGGATGTTGTGCAGTATGGACATATCTGATATACAGCGACCAGTAGGGATACGTCACATGGGCCAGTGTCCGTGGACTGCACCATAGACACTAATGGATATGTGTAACCATGTTTATAACAAGAGACTGGGACAGACTGGCTGAACACTGACCTACATTTGGTCGACATTGTGCCGGCACAACGCTTCTGTATGCAGCTAATCAACAATGAGATATCCCAACTTTATCTCTGATTCAGTTATCTCTAAGTTCTTCATCTATTCTTGTGTTTATGATCGCTGATCCAGCTAGAGAAAATTAAATTTTTATGAAATTATGCATGATATGTCGCAGAGTTATGAGTAGGGACATGACTGATCATTGAAATGTTTTGATTTGAATGACTGTCGTTCTTGGAAAGTCTTATTAGCTGGGAGGGTATATGAAGCTGTAGACTAGCTGCAGAAATAGTGACAATGATAAATAGTTAAAAAAAAAAAAATGAAAATAAAATCATTCTGTAATGAATTTTGACTGTATCTTGTAATTGCAGGATGTATTTCTTTGAAACCTCCCTCTTTTTAATATCTCTGGCCCTCCCTCCTCTTTTCCTCCAAGTCTTTGAGCTGCATTCTGAATCTCAGAATGCAGACTCTTTCCTAAAATCTTGGTCTGCCGAACTTGGTAACACAGATTTTCAGTAAACTTCTTGAGTGCTTCTCAAGAAATAAGCCGATTTTTACATAATACTATTTATCATATGACATTGTGCTCAAACAGCTTTTTCTGGTGTCGTATACCCATTACATATTTTCGTATATTATACATGTTAATATAACTTTTAGGCTGAATTTCATCTCTCCATGTCAAACGCGTGTATTCTATATGTATGCATAGTGTGTTGAACTCAAATTGCTGGATTAAATGTGTTTGATTCATTATTCATATGATGTTGAAAATGTAGGAGAAATACACACGTTAAATCATTATTTTCAGTTTTTATTTGAAACTATTTTCTTGGTGTTAGATTTTATAAGTAATTTGTGCACAGTCTGTTCCTTCAATTGTTTGTTTGTTAATTGGTATAATTGCGTTTTACTGTCACTATATAGGTCATAAGATAAAAAAAATCTGACATGAATTGTCATTTCATATCAAATTTTACTAAATGAGTTCATGAAAATGTTATCAAGCGAACCTCTGGTGAGCTTAATAACATTTTCATGAATGAGTTTAGTAAAATTTGATATGAAATAACAGTTCATGTCAGATCCTTTATATATGTGTTACTTATATTTTTCTCTTTGTCTTTGTTCTTTCATTCTCTCTCAGTGAATATTCCTCACCGTGTGGGTTCGAATCCCGGCAGGGTCATTAGGATTTTCATGTGAGGTTGCCTTCCAGCTGCCTTGCGGTAGGTTGGTGGTTCTACCCTGATGCCTCCGTGCATTCGGGGTCTTCCTCCACCTGTAATTAGCTGGACATCGCTATATGACTGAAATACTGTCGAAGTGACGGTAAACACAAATAGTCAAGTCAAGTAGGAATACTCCTGAAATTTGCTTCCTTAATATTTTGCAGAAATAATCAACACAATTCTTTTTATATTTTTCTTTTTTCATCTGTTTTTCCTCCCTCTCATCATCATCATTCAACCAATATATGTATAGGTATCACTAATTATGCACTTATTTTGATTTGAAGAACATTTTTTTTTTCGGATCTCATGAGTTAATTGCTCACTTTCTCTTCTCATCTTTACTTATCCTATCATATTTGGTCTTAGGGCACAAAGCTCTGTGTGTTTTTTTCAAAGTTAACAGCGATATAATTACTTTCCATTTGACAAATGCATGAACCTCACTGTGTTTTTGTAGACTGTGTAATAGATGCCAAACGTTCATTGTAGAAGTAATTTATAACACATCACTCCTTCATTGACAGGAAAGTTTCAACATTTCTGTAGACAGACATGCTGTTTGTGTCTGAAACATTGATTTGAAACTTCATAAACAACACCTTGTTCGTGTTGAAATAAATAGTCTTTTGTTCTTTATATTATAATTGCACATTGATATTATGTGTAGGATTCTTTATGAAAAGAATTTCAGAAAGATTTCCAGAGAGAAAGAGAGGGGTTAGGTAACAGAGAGAAAAAGAGAGTAAGGGGCAGAAAGAGAGAGAGATGTTGAGGGGGAAGGAAACAGGGCTGTGAGAAGGAATACTTTTTTGGGGGGCAATATCCATGATTTATTTTATGTTTTTATGTTTATCTTCGAATTCTATTACAAATGATCTTTTAATTGATCATTTTTAATGAGAATTCTCAGCAACATTTAATTTTTCTACAGATCTTTTCACAAGAGCTACGATATTCTATCTGACATTTATTGCGATCTTTAATGCAGCGGACATGAACACAACAGATGTACTGTGATTAAATTAGTGCCTGGCCTAACTTCAAGCTAAGTCAGCCTCAGGATTCAGTGTTTACTAATTGGGCCATTAATTACACACCTTCAGTTGTATAGTCCTATTTTTACTCAGGAAATTGTCAGTTAATAGAGTACTAATGTTTGTAGGCAAGGGCTGGGTTGGTTATTAGGAGGCAAGTGCATTGTATAATAAATGTGGTTTACAACCAATATAGAGCTTTTGCAGTATGAATTTCAAAGACAGTTAATTATCCTGAGCTTTAATAATCCTGCATGATTGTTCATTTCATTGCTAATTGAAAATTCATACCATGATTACTTACCAGCAAAACTGGTTCTATAATTTTATATTCTAAAATAAGTTTTTATGCCTCCACCAAAATATGGATGGTACATATAGATTTGCCATTGTCCGTCCATCCTTCCATCTGTCCTGAAACTTTGTGACACGCATAACTCTGAAAGTATTTGTACTACAGACTTGAAACTTCATGGATATATTACTCAGGCCATGAACTTGTGCACCTGGGTATTTTTATCGAACCTTCATTGAAGTTAACAGAGTTATGGGCCTTTTTTATACCCCCTAAACGAAGTTTGGGGGGGTATATAGGAGTCACCCGGTGGTCGGTCGGTTGGTCGGTCGGTCGGTCCAGCGGTCCGTTGCATTATTGGAATTCAATACAACTTCATGCAATGATCAAGCACATGGAGAGGAAGTGCAGTGCACAAGAACCATAACTCCATCTTGACTTATTACA
>CM037792.1:21252577-21288691 GCA_021229015.1 Solen grandis | reverse complement strand
AATTAAAATTCTTTTACGATATTTTGCTAAATTATACCATACTTTTTTTTTTTTTTTTTGGCAAAATTTTGAGTAAATTGAAAAATGCTTGGTTTATTATTTTGATATAATTTAATATTTTTTTTTTCCCCATAGTTACTTTAACGGGGACAATTAGAACAAAATGTATTCATCTTCCAAATCATTTTATTTTTAAAGGAGCTTAAATATTCATTTTATGGAAAAAAACACAGAGATTTGACTATGCCATATAATTGTATACATCGCATATTAAATCCTGCCATAAACCTTTTTGGTTGCGTCAATTTTGAACTTTTTGATTGAATGTTTTTAACGCCCCCATCGCCAGCATTTCAGTTAGTTTTTTTTTTTTTTAAATGAGACAGACATTATTCACGCCCCCCCCCCCTTCTTTTTAAATCCTTACACGGGACAACCGCCCTGAAACTTCCCGATATCTGAGAGCCAAGCAAGGGGATGTACCGGGGTGGGGGTCGAACCCACGCCCTTTCCGGTTACAAGACGGAAGTTTTAACTATCCTTTTGAGGGGTTTCAAAATCAAAAAGCATAGGACTCCCTTTTTTATTTTCTTTTTATAAAAAAAGGTTTTGAAAAATAATTATATAAATATAATATATATATATATATATATAAATAAATATAAATATTAGGAATTTTAAATATACTGAAATCAAAAAATAACACACACACATATATAAATTTTAATTATATATATATATAAATAATTATAAAATATAATATAAAATATATATATATATATATAAAACAAGACCGCCATTAAAATATTTCAAAATTACCCTAAATTTCAAAAAATTTGCCCAAGAAAAGGGCCAAAATGTAATTAAAAACAAACAGTCAATAAAAATTTTAGTATAAAAAAAACATGGAAAATTCCCCGGGAAAGTAGGCCCTGAAAAGAGTACCCGGGTCCCCGCGGGTGGGGTTTAAAAAAATGCGGGTCCCCGGGGTACAAACTTTTTATCCTTTACCCAGGGTCGGATTTTTGTATGTTGGTACCCCGTGTATACTATTCTTCAAAACACCTAAGTAAAACTTCTCAAATTTTTTCTAAGCACCAATAGTAAATTTCAGCAAATAGAAACTTTTAAATCCTTTCCTTTGGGCGTATTATTGTTGTGCTAAAATGGACATGTTTTGTTATTTAAACGCAACCAACCCTTTGGAACTTTTATTACGGGCATTTTTATTTCTTTTTTAACTGGGTTTTTTAAATTTAATAAAAAATCAAAATTGTAAAAATTTAATTAACAAATAACCCTTTTCATACAATTCCACAACAAATATAAATTGAGAATTTTTTGAATTAAAGTTATTTTTTTCTTTTTTGGATAGAAAACGTTTTTTCTTTTTTTTCTGTTGTTACGGGTTTTCCCCAACCTGCGGAAAAAGTTTGGGTTTGTTATGTTTTAAATTTTTCTTATTATTAGGACTTTCTGCCCACTGGCAGAAAGTCCTATTGGGTTTGGGACTGTTTTTTTTTTTAGGACTTTCTGCCTACTGGGAGAAAGTCCATTGGGTTTTTACTGTTTTTTATTATTTGGACTTTCTGCCTACAGGCAGAAAGTCATATTTGGGTTTGGGACTGTTTTTTTAAATTTTTCTTCTTCTTTTTATTCTTTTTTTTTTTTCCTCTTATATTTGTGTTAATTTCGAGGTGTTGCCACGACCCCCAGAACAATGAAAATTTTTGGCTTATATTTTTAAACCATGACTTTCAAAAGGGAATGGGAAATTTTTTATTCATACGACGTCCCTATTTCTCAGATTGACTCAGGTGAAAAGTTTGTAAACCGGGGCTACAGCCTTTTTCTGGACCGAAATTCTTTAAAATTTCACAAATTGTATGTTAGGTTTTTAGTTGTGCATCCCTGTGCCGTTTGTCAAAATTCGAAAAATCCATGGTTCTATAGCGAATCCAAGACTCGAAAACCAAAGGGCGTAAATTTTTAAAGGCTTAAAAATCTTCCCCATTTAAGATAAAAAAGTTGAATTTTTGTCAGTATATAGGTCTCAAAAATTTTTAAAAATATTTATGAAAATAAAAAGTCATATGACTCACGTGGGCCCTCATTTTTATGATAATTTAAATTTTTAATATTAAAAAAAATATTTCTTATTTAAAATTGTCGAAGGGCAATAAAAATTTTAAGACAATGCTTCAAAGCTGAATTTTTGATTTCTAAATTTCAATCCTATACGTCAAAAGACGTCCATTAAAAACAAAAAAATTTGTACCCGTCTACACCATTGTTTTGAACCGTTTTTCATCAAATTTTCACAGATTGTATTTTAAGTTTAGTTGTGCACCGGTGCCCCGTTTTTAAAAAATTCGAAAGTCCATGGTTCTTAGCGAATTCAAGTTTCAAACCCAAGGTCTAAATTTTTAAAATGTTATAAAACGGATTTATTTAGATAGAAAGTGTTTGGGTCATTTAAAAGGGCCTGGGGGAGTTTAAAAACTTTTTGTAAAAATAAATCACATGACGTCACTTACTCATTATATGAAATGTATTTCTAAATTAAAAGTATTTCTATATGTGAAATTGTCGAAGGCAATAAAATTTAATGACAAATGTTCAAGCGAAATTTTTTTTCTGTTTTTTCAAACCTATAAAAGTCATATACGTCACATTTAAATTACAAAAAAAAGTTTGTACACGTCCAAGCCATTTTTAAGGGGCCGATTTTTATAAATTTTCACAGAAGTAAAAATTTTAAATTTATTGTGATCCGTGCCGTTTTTCAAATTCAAAAAGCCAAGCATCTATGGGGGATTAGATTCAACCAAGGACGTAAATTTTAAATGTTATAAAAATTCCTTTTTGAGATAGAATTTGAATTTTGTCATTAGTAGGTCTCTGGGTGCCCTAACAATTATGTGAAAATAAACGTCATATACGTCAGTGAGTATTTTTATTATTATTCTTTCTTTTCTAACTAAAGTTATTAATATGTTGCAAGCCCTGGGACATAAATTTTATGGGAAATTAGTGAGTGAGGAAATTTGTTTTAAATGATTGTCAGCACCCTATGAGTCACAGGGACGATACAGCTAAAAATAGTGAAAAATGTGTTTGCGCTCTACAGCCGTCATTTTTAGTCGGATTTTCTTCAAATTTTCACAGATGGTACATCTTGAAACTAAGGTGTGATAGTTTGTCAGCTAACCGAAATTCCGAAAGGACCGATGTTCTGTGGCTTAAATAAGATTCGAACATAGGACCGAAAATTTCCATTTTAGGATTAAAGAGCTTCAGGATGAGATAGAAGTTGAAACTTACACAGTTTGCAGTTTGCAGAATTTTACAAATATTTTGAGTCGTGACGTCATATGACGTCATGTGACGTCATAGCATACTTCTGAATTTTCATTTTAGGGCAATGATTTCGACATGATGCCAGTTGTTCAGAATAATGAAAATTTCAGAGTCACGTGAAGTAAGTAATCGCTTTTAACAAAAGCATCTTCAGTACCCTATGACGCCATAGACGTCACAGCTAAAAATATGAAAAATGGTGTTCGCGCTCTACAGCCGTCATTTATGGTCGGATTTTCTTCAAATTTTCACAGATGGTACATCTTGAAATCAAGGTGTGTATATCCTGTCAGCTAACCAAATTCCGAAAGACCGAAGTTCTGTGGCTTAAATAAGATTCGAACATAGGACCGAAATTTCATTTTAGATTAAAGAGCTTCAGGATGAGATAGAAAGTTGAAACTTACACAGTTTGCAGTTCTGCAGAATTTCTACATATATTTTGAGTCGTGACGTCATATGACGTCATGTGACGTTCATAGGCATACTTCTTAATTTTCATTTTAGGGCAATAATTTTGACATGATGCCAGTTGTTCAGAATAATGAAAATTTCAGAGTTATGACAGTAATGTATGCGTTTTTGAAAAAAACATCTTCAGCACCTATGACGTCACATGAGTCACAGCTAAAAATAGTGAAAAATGGTGTTCGCGCTCTACAGCCGTCATTTATGGTCGGATTTTCTTCAAATGTTCACAGATGGTACATGTCTAAACTAAGGTGTGCATATCCTGTCAGCTAACCGAAATTCCGAAAGACCAAGTTCTGTGGCTTAAATAAGATTCGAACATAGGACCGAAATTTCATTTTAGGATTAAAGAGCTTCAGGATGAGATAGAAAGTTGAAACTAGCACAGTTTGCAGTTCTGCAGAATTTCTACATATTTTGAGTCTTGACGTCATATGACTCATGTGACGTCATAAGCATACTTCTTAATTTTCATTTTTAAGGCAATAAATTTTGATGATGGTTGTTCAGAATAATGAAAATTTGAGTTACGACAAAAAGTTGCGTTTTGAACAAAAATTTTAGCACCCTGTGACGTCATGTGAGTCAAAGAAAAAGAAGTCTTTACGAAAAAAAAAAAATAATAAAAGGTAGAGAATTTATATATAGTTTCAACGGAAAAATCTTAATATTTTCCTTTTAGAAGAAAGCCCATATTCGTATCAACGAATGAAATCTATTCTTATTCTTTTATTATTCTTTTTTTCTTCCTCTCATATTTGTGTTAATTTCTGTGTTGCCATTGACTCAGAACAATGAAAATTTTATGGCATACATTTCAAACCATGAGCTTTCGGATGCAATGATTTCATATTCATATGACGTCATATAAACGTCAGATTTGACGTCAGTTGAAAAAGTTTGTACGCTGTCTTCAGCCATTATTTCTGGACCGATTTTCATCAAATTTTCACAGAATGTGTATGTTAGGATCTAGTTGTGCATCCCGTTATCCGTTTTTCCAAATTCGACAATTCAATGGTTCTATAGCGAATCCAAGATTCGAACCAAGGTCGTAAATTTTTAAATGCTTATAAAATTGTCCTGTTTTAAGATAGAAAGTTGATATTTAGTCAGTATATAGGTCTCTAGAAGTTTTAAACATTTTATGAAAATAAATGTCATATGACGTCACGTGACGTCATTATATGATAATGTATTTCTAATATTAACAAGATATTTCTATATGTTGAAATTGTCGAAGGGCAATGAAAATTCAATGACACGTGCTTCAAACGCTGAAATTTTGATTTCTATGATTTTCATATGCCTATGACGTCATATGACGTCACACTTGAAATATGCAACAAAAGTTTGTACGCGGTCTACAGCCATTGTTTGTAAACCGATTTCATCAAATTTTCACAGGTTGTGTATATTAAGTTCTAGTTGTGCATCCCGTGTCCGTTTTTCCAAATTCGAAAAGTCCATGGATCTATAACGAATCCAAGATTCGAACCAAGGTCGTAAATTTTTAAATGCTTATAAAATCTGTCCTGTTTAAGAAAGAAAGTTGATATTTAGTCAGTATATAGGTCTCTAGAAGTTTTAGAAATTTTGTGAAAATAAATGTCATATGACGTCACGTGACGTCATTATATGATAATATATTTCTAATATTAACAAGAATATTTCTATATGTTGAAATTGTCGAAGGGCAATGAAAATTTAATGACACATGCTTCAAACGCTGAAATTTTGATTTCTATGACTTTCATATGCCTATGACGTCATATGACGTCACACTTGAAATATGCAACAAAATTTGTACGCGGTCCAGAGCCATTGTTTATGAACCGATTTTCATCAAATTTTCACAGAATGTGAATATTAAGTTCTAGTTATTCTTATTCTTCTATTCTTTTTTCTTCCTCTTGTATTTGTGTTAACTTTCGATGTGTTGCCAAAGGCCCAGAACAATGAAAATTTTGTGGCATATATTTCAAACCATGAGCTTTCGAATGCAATGAATTTCATAATCATATGACGTCCATATAACGTCAGATTTGACGTAAGGTGAAAAATTTTTTACGCGGTCTACAGCCATTATTTCTGGCGATTTTCCCTCAAAATTTCACGAATGGTATGTTAGGCTCTAGTTGCCTTCCAGTGTCCGTTTTTCAAAATTCGAAATGGCAATGTTCTATGGCGAATCCAAGATTCGAACCATTGACGTCAAATTTCAAATGCGTATAAAATCGCTTACAAATGAGCTAGAAAGAATTTATATTTGGACGAATATAATCTCAAGGGTTACTTTACATTCTTTTAAAATGAACGTCATATGACGTCATATGACGTCATGAGGTGAAAGTAATTTCTAATATTTACGTGTTAATTTTATATGTTGTACAAGTCTGAGCACCTTGAAAATTTAATAGCATATGCTTCAGATAGAACTGTTTGCATTTCAATAATTTTCATTTACTATGAGTGCTTTGCGTCAAACTTGACGTCGTCTAAAAAATGCTTGACGCGGTCTACAGCCATTATTTCTGGCCGATTTTCATCAAAAAATTTACAGAATGCGTATTTAGGCTCAGTTGTGCCTTCCTGTTTTCCGTTTCCAAAATTCGAAAAAGTCCTGGTTCTATGGCGAATAAAAATTCGAACCATTGACGTCAAATTTTTAAAAAGCGTATAAAAATCGCTTACAAATGGTCTAGAAAGATGATATTTGGACAGTTTTAAATCCGAGGGTTTTCTTATATTCTCTGAAAGATAACGTCATAGGACGTCATATGACGTCATGAGGTGAAAGGTAATGTTTTTAATTTTTAATGTTGTTTTTCGTCCGAGCAACTTGAAAATTTAATGCATTTGCTTCGATAGAACTGTTTCCATTTCAATAATTTTATTTGACTATGCGTGTTTTGACGTCAAAATGGACGTCGTCTAAAAATGTTGAAAGCGGTCTAAGCCATTATTTCTGGGCCGATTTTCTTAATAATTCACAGAAATGTTATGTTAAAGTCTGTTGTAATTCCCCGGGGTCCGTTTTCCAAATTCGAAATGCAAAGGTTTTATGGCGGATCCAAAATTGAACCATTGAGTCAAATTTAAATACGTATAAAATCGTTTCCGATGGTTAGAAAATATAATATTATATTTTGGATAGTTAAAAGGGTTTCCCAAAGTGCCCTTTTCATTCTATGAAGATTTAAGTCACTGAGTCATATGAGTCATAAGGTCAAAAATAATTTTGATATATACGGTTAATTTAAATATTTTGTTTATTCCCCGGAAGTAATTAATGGTATTTAATCATCCGTGTGCTTTAGAAAGCAATTAATTTCGGGATTAATGGACCCTTTTATCAAAGTAAGATTTGCGTCAGGACAAAAAGATTTTAACCGGTGTACAGCCATTTTTTTGGACCGATTTTATCAAAATTTCACAGAATGTATATGTAACGCTCTTTATGTTATCCCGGGTCCCTTTTTACAAATTCGAAAAAGCAATGGTTTATGGCGAATCCAGGTTTCGAACCCATTGACGTCAAATTTCAAATACATATAATAATCGCTTCCAGATTATTTAGAAAGTTGATATTTGGACTGAATATTAGTCTTTGAGACTTATTCATATTCTGTGAGGATTTAACGTCATTTGACGTCATAAGGTCAAAAAGAATGTTAATATATCTACGCGTTATTTTATATGTATGCAAAGTTGTAAGGAGCATGAAAAAATTACTTGATATATTCAAAATACTTAATATTTTATTTCATTGATTTTCTTATGCCTATGACGTCACATGACATCAAACTTGAGCTGTCTACACAAGCTTTTATGCGGTCTTCGGCAATTATTACAGGATGAAATTCGAATTGTAAGCATTTTAAATAAATTTGATTTGTAACATAGATTATAAAAAATATCCAAGTTAAATAAATCGATAAAAAAAATGATTTTCAGTTACTTTTGCCATATCCTCCAAGTTAACGGTTATATTTTTCAAAGTTTATTTAAGTTATGGCCATACAAAAGCAAGTTAAAAGGCTGGAATTTCATATCTTTTTACTTTTTTAGCTTTTAAGTGTTTAACAAATGTAGCAGAAAGTCCTATCATTCGTATCAACGAATGAAATCTAGTTATTCTTATTATTCTTTTTTTCTTCCTCTTGTATTTGTGTTAATTTCGAGGTGTTGCCATTGACTCAGAACAATGAAAATTTTTGCATATATTTCAAACCATGAGCTTTTGGATGCAATGAATTTCATATTCACCTGACGTCATATAACGTCAGATTCGACGTCAAGTGAAAAAGTTTGTACGCGGTCTACAGCCATTATTTCTGGACCGATTTTCATCAAAATTTCACAGGATGTGTATGTTAGGCTCTAGTTGTGCCTTTCGGTATCCGTGTTTCCAAATTCGGAAAGGCAAAGGTTTTATGGCGAATCCAAGATTCGAACTAATGACGTCAAATTTCAAATGCGTATAAAATCGCTTTCAGAAGAGCTAGAAAGCTGATATTTGGACTGAATATTAGTCTTTAGGTTTTCTTGACATTCTGAAAAGATGAATGCCATATGACGTCACATGACGTCATAATGCTAATAAAATTTTCGTATTAAAACTTAACGGTTTTTAAGCCCTGTTGGCTTTATTTTTTGTATGATTTGCTTGAAATTTTGTCTGAAGATGCAATATTAGATTCTATGGAGCCATGCCACTTCCGTTTCCGGAAAATCCCAAAGGTCAACGTCATATATCAATTATCGGGTTTTTCTTCGGCTTAAATATCTCAAAAACGGTAAATATTCTATCGAGACACTATGCGTATAATTTGTAGTGCTTAGAAAGACCTTTCAGATGATATTTAGTTTTTGAAGATCGGGGTTGAATCGGTTGAGTTATTGCGGAAAAACGAAAATTTGGTAACCCTCAGTGTGTTTAACAGTTTATATCTCGAAAACCTTTGAATTTTGAAAATATGATGATGAATATTATTTGTAAAGCAAGGTAACCCTCAGTGTGTTTAACCTAAGATTCGTGGAGTAATGGGGAAAAAAACGAAATTTGTGGATATAGCTTTGGTGATTTTTTCATTTCTCAGGTGGTTTAAGAGCTTGTATCTCAAAAAGTATTATACATTTTCCTGTACATAAAGCGTGTGAAATGTAGACAATTTTCAGACGATTATTTTGGTACCTAAAGTTTTGAAATAGATCAAAGTATAGGAAGTTACATCAAAAATACGAATTTAAACAAGTAGAATTTCAGCGATTTTGCAGTCATGTCAGAGTTTTACTGCTGATATCTTAAGAATCATTAGAAAAAAGTTCTTACATTAAGCAAGTGAGATGTAGAGAATTATAAGACAATTATTTGGCACCTAAGATTTTGAAATTGATCAAAAAATAAGGAAGTTACATAAAAAAATACGAATTCATAGCCAATTGTAAGAATTTTCATAAAATATCCTACTTTCGCTTTCACGTTAATTGAAGCATTTTCGGAAAATGTAAGTTTACAGATATGTATTAGTCATATAAATTGAAAGAAAAAACTGTTTACTTATATCATATTGATATTTCTAGCTAAACAAGTGTACCGTTCCTGGTGGCCGAGTGGTTAGAGCGTCCGCCTCGGGAGCGGGAGGTCGTGGGTTCGAAATACAGAAATACAATATTTCCAACAAATGCCCATATTAAACAATAATTATGTGACGGCTACCATAATGGCTGGTTCCCCAATGTCATATTGTAATCATCACAAAAGCCGATAACCAATTCAATATGGTAGCAGCTAGTCATAACAAAATGCAACAGTGGAATGAGGGCGGAATGCATCGATACTAGTGACTTCTAGAAAAAGCATTACTTGTGAGAATTAAATAAATACATAATTTATTGTTTAATATGGGTATTTGTTGGAAATATTGTATTTCTGTGAAGTTGACTTGAAAAAAAGCATTGACTGTGATATGCATTGCTTCGGTCACATCGTGTCCGAGTACAGTTTCCATTGAGTTTCGTGACTTGTATTGTCTTTGTAGTTTATCTTAGATAGAAAATCGACTCGGCAACAAAAAGGCCTATTGTTTCTGCGTTGAACAAGCCCAGCATATTTGAAATCGGCAGAAAATTGTGTCAGATACGAAGCTCAGAATACGACCATGTCAGTTTTCCTATAGATTTTGAACGGAGAGTTACATACCTTTTCTTATTTTATGATATCAATTTATTTTCTTGAATTGTGAAATTTTGTTATAAAATGTTTTTGAATTGTTACTTTGTATCATTGGGGGGTCCCACGCCGGTAGCCTGTACGTGATACTGCACTATGGCAGCACTATAACAGCATTAAGTAGACATCGTCTCCAAATGACTGAAATACTGTCGGTGGGACGTTAAACCCAACAACACCAAAAAAAAAAAAAAACATCAACTAAACAAGTGTTGACAATGATTTAATGTTTTGTCAAATCATTTTATTTACGTTACATATACATATCAGTTGCAGCATTGCGTTACCCATAATCCTTTGAGCGTTTTGACATATGTCATTTAGACCGTTGTTGAAACATTGCAATTTCCCGACTTTATTGTTGCATCAATCGATAAATGTTGTACAAGCTATATTCCAAATTTATGATAAATGATAACCTATGTGAAAATATATGTTATAGTACAATGTAATTTAATTGCCAGCTTGAGATACCATGAGCGTGTATAAGTGTAAACGTTTGAAACAAAATAATCAACACATGTCATCCATTCAAGACGCTGCAAGCTAATTTGTCCGTTAGCTAAAAGCGCAAAATGGATAACTTTGTGTAATACAGTCGTCTCGATCGTATGAACAAGCGTTATTGGAATTTAACTAACGAGGCTACACGCGTCGACGATTCTATCGCATGGTAGCATTTTTTTTTTATTCCCGCGACTGTACACGAAAATAAAAAAAAGAATTTTGATATGCAGAATTAATAGATTTAAGTTCAATTGCTTATATTTTGAATACCTATAAAACTAGACCCAAATATGCTACAATGGAATTGTCGGGATTTTCAGGCCATTTATTTTGGTACCTAGAATACTAAACTTGGTCAAGTTATAGGAAAGCGATATCATAAAGTTCATGCATGAGAAGTCCAAACGAAAAAAAAAAAAAAGGTAGAGAATTTAAAATATATTCTTTCTAACGGTATTAATCTTTATATTTTTCAATGTTAGCAGAAAGTCCTATCATTCGTATCAACGAATGAAATCTAGTTATTAGGACTTTCTGCCTACAGGCAGAAAGTCATATTGGGTTTGTAATGTTTTTTTATTATTCTTCTTCTTCTTATTCTTTTTTTCTTCCTCTTATATTTGTGTTAATTTCGAGGTGTTGCCATTGACTCAGAACAATGAAAATTTTATGGCATATATTTCAAACCATGAGCTTTCGGATGCAATGAATTTTATATTCATACGACGTCATATAACGTCAGATTTGACGTCAGGTGAAAAAGTTTGTACGCGGTCTACAGCCATTATTTCTGGACCGATTTTCATCAAAATTTCACAGAATGTGTATGTTAGGCTCTAGTTGTGCATCCCGGTGTCCGTTTTTTTTAAATTCGAAAAGTCCATGGTTCTAAAGCGAATCCAAGATTCGAACCAAGGTCATAAATTTTTAAATGCTTATAAAATATGTCCTATTTAAGATAGAAAGTTGATATTTAGTCAGTATATAGGTCTCTAGAAGTTTTAAACATTTTGTGAAAATAAATGTCATATGACGTCACGTGACGTCATTATATGATAATGTATTTCTAATATCAACAAGAATTTTTCTATATGTTGAAATTGTTGAAGGGCAATGAAAATTTAAAGACACATGCTTCAAACGCTGAAATTTTGATTTCTATGATTTTCATATGCCTATGACGTCATATGACGTCACACTTGAAATATGCAACAAAAGTTTGTACGCGGTCTACAGATCGTTCCGTTTTTCAAAATTCGAAAAGTCCATGGTTCTATAGCGAATTCAAGATTCGAACCAAGGTCGTAAATTTTCAAATTCTTATAAAATCGGTCCTATTTGAGATAGAAAGATGATATTTGGTCAGTATATAGGTCTCTGGGAGTCTTAAAAATTTTGTGAAAATAAACGTCACATGACGTCACTTGACGTCATTATATGATAATGTATTTCTAATATTAATAAGAGTATTTCTATATGTTGAAATTGTCGAAGGGCAATGAAAATTTAATGACAAATGATTCAGACGCTGAAATTTTGATTTCAATGATTTCAGAAGCCTATGACGTCATATGACGTCACATTTGAAATTGACTACGAAAGTTTGTACACGGCCCAGAGCCATTATTAATGGGCCGATTTTTATCAAATTTTCACAGAATGTGTATATTACGTTCTTATTGTGTATACCGGTGTCCGTTTTCAAAATTCGAAAAGTCCAAGCATCTATGGCGGATCCAAGATTCGAACCAAGGACGTCAATTTTTAAATGCTTATAAAAACTGTCCTATTTGAGATAGAAAGTTAAAATTTTGTCAGTTAGTAGGTCTCTGGGTGTCTAACAATTATGTGAAAATAAACGTCATATGACGTCACGTGACGTCATTTTTTTATTATTATTATTCTTTTCTTCTTCCTAACTAAACGCTTATTTTAATATGTTGCAATAGTCCTAGGACCATGAAATTTTTATGGGTTATTAGTCAAGTAAGGAAATTTTGTTTTCAATGATTGTCAGCAGCCTATGACGTCACATGACGTCACAACTAAAAATAGTGAAAAATGGTGTTTGCGCTCTACAGCCGTCATTTATAGTTGGATTTTCTTCAAATTTTTACAGACGGTACATCTTGAAACTAAGGTGTGCATATCCTGCCAGCTAACCGAATTTCCGAAAGACCGAAGTTCTGTGGCTGAAATAAGATTCGAACATAGGACCGAAAATTTCATTTTAGCATTAAAGAGCTTCAGGATGAGATAGAAAGTTGAAACTTACACAGTTTGCAGTTCTGCAGAATTTCTCAATATATTTTGAGTCGTGACGTCAAATGTCGCCATGTGACGTCATAAGCATACTTCTTAATTTTCATTTTAGGGCAATGATTTCGACATAATGCCAGTTGTTCAGAATAATGAAAATTTTAGAGTTATGACAGTAAAGTATGCGCTTTTGAACAAAAGCATCTTCAGCACCCTATGACGTCATGTGACGTCAGAGCTAAAAATAGTGAAAAATGGTGTTCGCGCTCTACAGCCGCCATTTATAATCAGATTTTCTTCAAATTTTTACAGATGGTACATTTTGAAACTAAGATGTGAATATTTTGTCAGCTAACCTTAATTCCGAAAAACCGAAGTATTGTGGCTGAAATAAGATTCGAACATAGGACCAAAAATTTCATTTTAGGGTTAAAGAACTTCGGGATGAGATAGAAAGTTGAAACTTACACAGTTTGCAGTTCTGCATAATTTCTACATATATTTTGAGTCCTGACGTCATATGACGTCATAAGCATACTACTACTACTGCTACTTATTTTTTTTCTTCGTAACTAAACGCTTATTTTTCGCGGAATATAATGTCAATTGTTCAGCATGAACATGAAATACTACCAGAGGTGAGTCATTACATGAAACTTCTATCTCCTGCTTTTTGCATTAACCCAGGTTGCAGAAAGTCCTATCATTCGTTTGACGAATGACATCTAGTTATTATTATTATTATTATTATTCCTTTTTTTCCAACCAAATCTAAGAGTTAATTTCGGTAAGTTGTCAGTGTCTAAGCAACATGAAAATTAAATTGCCTCGACAAAAACTTATAAATTTTTAAATTCAATAATTTTTAATTTTCAATGACGTCAATTGACGTCAGATTTGACGTCAGCTTCAAAAGTTTGTTCGCGCTCTAGAGCATTTGGTTTTTGATATTTTATCTTGATATTTTCACAGAAGATGTATGTTATGATGTAGATGTGCACCTTATCTTTCAAATTTTTAAATTCGAAAAATTTAAGAATTTATGGCAAAACCGAGTTTCGAACTTTGGTCCTAAAACTATTATTTAATGTTACAAAGGCTACTGATGAGATAGAAGCATGAAAATTGGACAGCTTATTGGCCCAGAGGTCTACTTTCTTTTCTCGGAAAGATTTTTAAGTCACGTGGTTATGACGTCATTTAATAGATAAAATCCTATTTTTTCAAAGATTTCTCTCGCTCTGGCATCATACATTTTGAGTCAATTTTAATGAAATTGAAATTGCAGCGATAAAAAAGTATCTTTTTATATATTCAATCATTTTCAATTTTCATTGGCGTCATATGACGTCAGATTTGACGTCAGCTTCAAAAGTTTGTTCGCGCTCAAGAGCCTTCAATATAGGTCCGATTATCTTGATATTTTTACAAAAGATGTATTTTAGGATGTATTGGTTCAAATTCCAAATTCGAAAATTAATTTGGAACCGAGTTTGAACTTTGGTCAAAAATTAAATTTAAATGTTACAAAGCCCCCTGATGCGTTACAAGCATGAAAATTGGACAGCATATCGGCATAGAAGTTTACGTTCTATTTTCTGAATGAATTTCTCTTTAGTCACGTGGTTATGACGTCATCAAAAAGACAAAAAAAAATCTTTTTAAAAATTTCTTTTGCTCTGGTATCATGAATTTAAAGTCAATCTTAATTATATCTTCAGAATTGATAGAGTTAAAATTGAAGTGATGCATACTGCAAGAAATGTTTGTTATGTCACGTGATTATGACGTCATGCATACTTAAGCAAGAATTATTTTGAAAAATCATATAAAATCGCCAATTAGACCAATGAACTTAAACTGTTCAAAAATTTCGAAACTTAGTACGTTCATAAGGTCTTGAAAATTTCAAGTGATTACGTCATCAAACATGGCAGTTATTCATGTTTGATGGAATGCCTTCTTGAAAATGTGTAAACAAACCTGTTCGCATTCTCAAAGATACTTTTTTTTCTTGATTAATAGAACGTTAGCTGAACAGCGTCATGAGTATTGATGCCAATCTAAAGCATAACTTAAAGAATTTATGTTGTGTCACTTGTTTATGACAACATTGATTTGTAAGCAAAACCCTATTAATTTGCAGAAAGAAATGTAAGTGGTCATTGGGTTGGTCGAGCAAGATCCGATTGTTCTTTTGCAGGAATGAATGCCTGCGTTGAATTGTGAATTTTGATACGTTTTTGAGTAAATGAGTCGCATTTACAATGAAATAGTATAATTAGGACTTTCTGCCTACAGGCAGAAAGTCATATTGGGTTTGTACTGTTTTTTTATTATTAGGACTTTCTGCCTAAAGCAGAAAGTCCTATTGGGTTTGTTCTGTTTATTATTAGGACTTTCTGCCTAAAGCAGAAAGTCCTATTGGGTTTGTACTGTTTATTAGGACTTTCTGCCTACTGGCAGAAAGTCATATTGGGTTTGTACTGTTTTTTTATTATTCTTCTTCTTCTTATTCTTTTTTTCTTCCTCTTATATTTGTGTTAAGTTCGAGGTGTTGCCATTAACTCAGAACAATGAAATTTTTATGGCATATATTTCAAACCATGAGCTTTCGGATGCAATGAATTTCATATTCATATGACGTCATATAACGTCAGATTTGACGTCGGGTGAAAAAGTTTGTACGCGGTCTACAGCCATTATTGCTGGACCGATTTTCATCAAATTTTCACAGAATGTGTATGTTATGCTCTTATTGTGCATCGCTGTGTCCGTTTTTCCAAATTCAAAAAGGCAAAGGTTTTATGGCGAATCCAAGATTCGAACTAATGACGTCAAATTTCAAATGCGTATAAAATCGCTTCCAGAAAAGCTAGAAAGCTGATATTTGGACTGAATATTAGTCTCTAGGTCTTCTTTACATTCCAAAAGACATGACGTCATTATGCTAATAAAACTTTCGTATTAAAACTTAACGGTTTTTAAGCCCTGTAGGCTTTATTTTTTGTATGATTTGCTTCAAATTTTGTCTGAAGATGCAATATTAGATTATATGGAGGTATGTCACTTCCGTTTCCGGAAAATCCCAAAGGTCAAGGTCATATATCAATTATCGGGTTTTTCTTCGGCCCTAAATATCTCAAAAACGGTAATTAATCTATCGAGACACTATGCGTATAATTTATAGTGCTTAGAAAGACCTTTCAGATGATATTTAGTTTTTGATGATCGGGGTTGAATCGGTTGAGTTATGGCGGAAACATGAAAATTTGGTAACCCCCAGTGTGTTTAACAGTTTATATCTCGAAAACTTTTGATTTTTGAAAATATGATGATGAATATTATTTGTAGAGCAATGTTGTGCCGTTCTTTTGATGCTTAAAGTTTAATGATTGACCTAAGATTCATGGAGTTATGGGGAAAAAACGAAGTTCGTGCATATAGCTTTGGTGATTTTTCATTCTTCAGGAGGTTTAAAAGCTTATATCTCAAAAAGTATTAAAAATATTCCTAAACATAAAGCGTGTGAAATGTAGAGAATTTTCAGACGATTATTTTGGTACCTTAAGTTTTGAAATTGATCAAAGTATAAGGAAGTTACATCAAAAATAAGAATTTAAACATGTAGAATTTCAGCGATTCTGCCGTGTTGTCAAAGTTCTACGGCTAATATCTCAAAGCTCATTAGAAATAAGTCCACACCTTAAGCGAGTGAGATGTAGAGAATTTTAAGACGATTATTTTGGTACCCAGAGTTTTGAAATTGATGAAAGTATAAGGAAGTTACATCAATAATACGAATATAAACCCAAGTGTAAGAATTTTCGAGAAATATCCTACTTTCGCTTTCACGTTCATTGAAGCATTTTCGGAAAATATGTAAGTTTACAGCTATGTATTAGTCATATAAATTGCAAACAACTTTTTACTTATATCATATTGATATTACTAGCTAAACAAGCGTACCCTTTCCGGTGGCCGAGTGGTTAGAGCGTCCGCCTCGGGAGCGGAAGGTCGTGGGTTCGATCCCGACCCGACATACCAAAGTCGTAAAAAATGGTACTGTTATAGCTCCCTTGCTTGGCGCTCAGCATATGAGGGTATTTGCAGGACTGGTTAGCGCAGTATCAGGATGATGTGACTGGGTGTGGTATCATGCCACATGTCTACGGCGTGATACTGCAGTGTGGTAGTCCTATACCCGCATGAAGTAGACATCGTGACTGGCTGAATTACTGTCGGTGGGACGTTAAACCCAACAAACAAACTGATATCATATATAGCAGTGTTTACTACACCGATCCCAAACACACGAGGTGTGCACACTGGCGTATGTTGACGTCTTTTGTAAACATCTATTTAAGTTGCTTAAATAATCATGTTTACATAAGAATGAGGAGTTTCGGAAATAATTTTTGCAAAGGGACTCCTAAGGAAAGAAAAAGATGCTAAATTAAATACTAAAATACAAGTATAGTTTATTAGGTTTAACGTCCCACCGACAGTATTTAAGTCTTTTGGAGACAATGTCTACTTGAGACAAATGTAGTGTTGTCACACTGTACAGTATCACGTCGAAGACAGTTGGCATGATACCACACCCAGTCACATTATCCGGACACCGGGCCATCAGTCCTAGAACTACCCTTATTAAGCTGAGCGCCAACCAAGGGAGCTATACCAGTACCTATGTTTACGAATTTGGTAAATACAAGAATTGAATAATTGATATAACGTTTTTAAACAACTTACAGATCATGTGTTATCTCGTTTGATTTGGTATTTCCGGGGTATTCCTAGCCTTGATATCTTCCGCTGACACCGACTTTTAAACGATTATTTTTTACATATTTCGTTCTTTCCTTAATGTCAGTCAGTTGATATTTTCCGATTTCTCAACTAATTCAAACAAGATAAATAAATAAAAAACAGCCATCACATAAATTGATTGAAATCTGAAAAAAAAAATGAGCCGACAGTCAAAAAATGCGCGAAATTTATGTGTTACATCCATATTTGGAAAGCACGTGCACGTGTGTGAATACTTTAATAACACGTAACATTTATATGGTGCCATCTTCTAATATAGCAGCATAACGTAGTAATAGGGCGGGACAAACTCTAAGTTAGTCAGTGTTAATTAAGTATAGGTTAGTGTTTTTTTAGTAAGCATTAAGTCCATTAAATCGGTGTGGCACGGCAAAGCCGCGCGACCGATTTAATGCTTACTAAATAACATTAACCTACTTAGTGTTTGAAATTATGTTTTGAAATTTAACGCAGTCGCACATTCCAAATATAGTATTGATTTTTTAGACTCCGCCCTATCAACCTGTTCCCGGCGTGAATTACATCACGTGACATGTGACTTCATATGCATACTTCTTAATTTTCATTTTAGGGCAATGATTTCGACATGATGCCAGTTGTTCAGTATAATGAAAATTTCAGAGTTATGAAAGTAAAGTATGCGCTTTTGAACAAAATCATCTTCAGCACCCTATGACGTCACATGACGTCACAGCTTAAAATAGTGAAAAATGGTGTTCGCGCTCTACAGCCGTCATTTATGGTCGGATTTTCTTCAAATTTTCGCAGATGGTACATCTTGAATCAAAGGTGTGCATATCCTGTCAGCTAACCGAAATTCCGAAAGACCGAAGTTCTGTGGCTGAAATAAGATTCGAACATAGGACCGAAAATTTCATTTTATGATTAAAGAGCTTCAGAATGAGATAGAAAATTGAAACTTACACAGTTTGCAGTTCTGCAGAATTTCTCAATATATTTTGAGTCGTGACGTCATATGACGTCATGTGACGTCATAAGCATACTTCTTAATTTTAATTTTAGGGCAATGATTTCGACATGATGCCAGTTGTTCAGAATAATGAAAATTTCAGAGTTATGATAGTAATGTATGCGCTTTTGAACAAAAGCATCTTCAGCACCCTATGAAGTCACATGACGTCACAGCTATAAATAGTGAAAAATGGTGTTCGCGCTCTACAGCCGTCATTTATGGTCGGATTTTCTTCAAATTTTTACAGATTGTACATCTTGAAACTAAGGTGTGCATATCATGTCAGCTAACAGAAATTCCGAAATACCGAAGTTCTGTGGCTGAAATAAGATTCGAACATAGGACCGAAAATTTCATTTTAGGATTAAAGAGCTTCAGGATGAAATAGAAAGTTGAAACTTACACAGTTTGCAGTTCTTCATAATTTCTTAGCATATTTAGAGTCGTGACGTCAAATGTCGTCATGTGACGTCATAAGCATACTTCTTAATTTTCATTTTAGAGCAATGATTTCGACATGATGCCAGTTGTTCAGAATAATGAAAATTTCAGAGTTGTGACAACAAAGTATGCGCTTTTGAACAAAAGCATCTTCAGCACCCTATGACGTCATGTGACGTCTGAGCTAAAAATAGTGAAAAATGGTGTTAACGCTCTACAGCCGCCATTTATGGTCGGATTTTCTTCAAATTTTTACAGATTGAACATCTTGAAACTAAGGTGTTCATATCCTGTCAGCTAACCGAAATTCCGAAAAACCGAAGTTCTGTTGCTGAAAAAAAGACTCGAACATAAGACCGAAAATTTCATTTTAGGATTAAAGAACTTCAGGATGAGATAGAAAGTTGAAACTTACACAGTTTGCAGTTCTGCAGCATATCTACAAATTTTTTGAATCGTGACGTCATAGGACGTCATAAGCATACCACTTAATTTTAATTTGGGACAATGATTTCGACATGATGCCAGTTGTTCAGAATAATGAAAATTTCAGAGTTATTGCAGTAAAGTATGCGCTTTTGAGCAACAGTATTTTCAGCACCCTATGACGTCACCTGACGTCAGAGCTGAAAATAGTGAAAAATGGTATTTGCGCTCTACAGCCGCCATTTATGATAAGATTTTCTTCAAATTTTTAGAGATGGTACATTTTGCAACTAAGGTCTGAATATTTTGTCAGCTAACCTTAATTCCTAAAAACCGAAGTATTGTGGCTGAAGTAAGATTCGAACATAGGACCTTTAAACTAGAAATCAAGTTTGCAGTCATGTCCTTACGTCATATGACATCATGTTACGTCACAGACTAATACTTAGTTCTTATCATTTGCACTGATTTCGGAATATAATGTCAATTGTTCAGCATGAACATGAAATACTACCAGAGGTGAGTCATTACATGAAACTTCTATCTCCTGCATTTTGCATTAACACAGGTTGCAGAAAGTCCTATCATTCGTTTAGACGAATGACATCTAGTTCTTCTTCTTCTTCTTATTATTCTTTTTTTCTTCCTCTTATATTTGTGTTAATTTCGATGTGTTGCCATTGGCCCTGAACAATCAGAATTTTATGGCATGTATTTCAAACCATGAGCTTTCGGATGCATTGAATTTCATATTCATATGACGTCATATAACGTCAGACTTGACGTCACCTGAAAAAGTTTGTACGCGGTCTACAGCCATTATTTCTGGACCGACTTTCATCAAAATTTCACAGAATGTGTATGTTAGGCTGTAGTTGTGCATCCCGGTGTCCGTTTTTCAAAATTCGAAAAGTCCATGGTTCTATAGCGAATCCAAGATTCGAACCAAGGTCGTAATTTTTTAAATGCTTATAAAATCTGTCCTATTTCAGATAGAAAGTTGATATTTAGTCAGTATATAGGTCTCTAGAAGTTTTAAACATTTTGTGCAAATAAATGTCATATGACGTCACGTGACGTCATTATATGATAATGTATTTCTTATATTAACAAGAATATTTCTATATGTTGAAATTGTCGAAGGGCAATGAAAATTTAAAGACACATGCTTCAAACGCTGAAATTTTTATTTCTATGATTTTCATATGCCTATGACGTCATATGACGTCACATTTGAAATATGCTACAAAAGTTTGTACGCGGTCTACAGCCATTGTTTGTGAACCGATTTTCATCAAATTTTCACAGATTGTGTATATTACGTTCTAGTTGTGCATCCCGGTGTCCGTTTTTCAAAATTCGAAAAGTCCATGGTTCTATAGCGAATCCAAGATTCGAACCAAGGTCGTAATTTTTTAAATGCTTATAAAATCTGTCCTATTTCAGATAGAAAGTTGATATTTAGTCAGTATATAGGTCTCTAGAAGTTTTAAACATTTTGTGCAAATAAATGTCATATGACGTCACGTGACGTCATTATATGATAATGTATTTCTAATATTAACAAGAGTATTTCTATATGTTGAAATTGTGGAAGGGCAATGAAAATTTAATGACACATGCTTCAATCGCTGAAAGTTTGATTTTTATGATTTTCATATGCCTATGACGTCATATGACGTCACACTTGAAATATGCAACAAAAGTTTGTACGCGGTCCAGAGCCATTGTTTATGAACCGATTTTCATCAAATTTTCACAGAATGTGTATATTAAGTTCTAGTTGTGCATCTCGGTGTCCGTTTTTCAAAATTCGAAAAGTCCATGGTTCTATAGCGAATTCAAGATTCGAACCAAGGTCGTAAATTTTTAAATGCTTATAAAATCGGTCCTATTTGAGATAGAAAAATGATATTTGGTCAATATATAGGTCTCTAAGAGTCTTAAACATTTTGTGAAAAGAAACGTCATATGACGTCACGTGACGTCATTATATGATAATGTATTTATAATATTAACAAGAGTATTTCTATATGTTTAAATTGCCAAAGGGCAATGGAAATTTAATGACGTGAGGAAATTTTGATTTCACCCCTACTGCATATATGTAGCCATATCTCAATTAATATCGATTTTTGTAAATATATGTATGAATAAGAATTATAGCTGAATAATTGACGTTTCCAAAGATATTTAGTTTATTAAAATTGGTTTACGCAATACAAAGTTATAAGCAAAAAATGAAATGAAGCTAATTTTGCTGATAATATGCTGTTTTCTTGAGGTTTAACAGTCAATATCTCAGAAACGACTGAAGATAAGTTTATACATTATGCTTAAAATGTAGCATGTTTTAAGAGCTTTCTAACGGTACCAAGTTTATTGAAATTGGACTTCATATAAGAAAGTTACATGGAAAAAAAAATAAATTGCAATTGTGGGCTATATCTTGATTTTTTTTTTTTTTTTTTTTTTGTCGAATGTTGACTGTTTCCAAAATAAGCATTGAAGTTAATACATGTACAGCGGCACAAGACAAAAATCCGTATTTGCAACACTATGTAGCTAGCGAGCAGTTTGCAAGCCTTGAAAAATTCACACGCAGCCCCACATTTTAGACCATCTAAAAACTGCATTGTTATGCTAACGATATTCATATACAAATATTCAATACTTCTTCCTACTGAGGCTAAAATTAAACAAGGTTACAACTGAGCTGGAGTGATGAAATTCTATGTGTGATGAAAGTTAGAAACTTACATTTGAACACTGTTTCATTTTTCTTTCATGTCATATGACATAGTATAAATTTTGTATGTAAACTACATGTGCAAGATATAGCGGACTTTTAATAAAATTCACAGAATGTGTTCTATTTGTGCTATTTTATAAAGGCACTGTTTCATTTTTCTTTCATGTCATATGATTATAACTATATAAAGCAGATGTTGCAGAAAGTCCTATCATTCGTTTAAACGAATGACATCTAGTTCTTCTTATTATTATTATTATTATTATTCTTTTTTTCTTCCTAACTAAACGCTTATTTTTCTATGTTGCAATTCTCCTAGGACGATGAAATTTTTATGACTTATTAGCCACGTCAGGAAATTTTGATTTCTATGATTTTCATATGCCTATGACGTCATATGACGTCACATTTGAAATATGCTACAAAAGTTTGTACGCGGTCTACAGCCATTGTTTGTGAACCGATTTTCATCAAATTTTCACAGATTGTGTATATTAAGTTCTAGTTGTGCATCCCGGTGTCCGTTTTTCAAAATTCGAAAAGTCCATGGTTCTATAGCGAATCCAAGATTCGAACCAAGGTCGTAAATTTTTAAATGCTTATAAAATCTGTCCTATTTAAGAAAGAAAGTTGATATTTAGTCAGTATATAGGTCTCTAGAAGTTTTAAAAATTTTGTGAAAATATTTGTCATATGACGTCACGTGACGTCATTATATGATAATGTATTTCTAATATTAACAAGAATATTTCTATATGTTGAAATTGTCGAAAGGCAATGAAAATTTAAAGACACATGCTTCAAACGCTGAAATTTTGATTTCTATGATTTTCATATGCCTATGACGTCATATGACGTCACACTGGAAATATGCAACAAAAGTTTGTACGCGGTCTACAGCCATTGTTTATGAACCGATTTTCATCAAATTTTCACAGAATGTGTATATTAAGTTCTAGTTGTGCATCCCGGTGTCCGTTTTTCAAAATTCGAAAAGTCCAAGGTTCTATAGCGATTCCAAGATTCGAACCAAGGTCGTAAATTTTCAAATTCTTATAAAATCGGTCCTATTTGAGATAGAAAGATGATATTGGGTCAGTATATAGGTCTCTAAGAGTCTTAAACATTTTGTGAAAATAAATGTCATATGACGTCACGTGACGTCATTATATGATAATGAATTTCTAATTCTAACAAGATTATTAAGGGCAATGAAAAATTAATGCCGCTGCTTCAGATGCTGTAATTTCGATTTCAAAGATTTTCAGAAGCCTATGACGTCATATGACGTCACATTTGAAACTGACTACGAAAGTTTGTACACGGTCCAGAGCCATTATTAATGGGCCGATTTTCATCAAATTTTCACAGAATGTGTATATTAAGTTCTAGTTGTGCATCTCGGTGTCCGTTTTTCAAAATGCGAAAAGTCCATGGTTCTATAGCGATTCCAAGATTCGAACCAAGGTCGTAAATTTTTAAATGCTTATAAAATCGGTCCTATTTGAGAAAGAAAAGTGATATTTGGTCAGTATATAGGACTCTAAGAGTCTTAAAAATTTTGTGAAAATAAATGTCATATGACGTCACGTGACGTCATTATATGATAATGTATTTCTAATATTAAGAAGACGAAGGGCAATAAAATTTAATGACAAATGATTCAGACACTGAAATTTCGATTTCAATAATTTTCAGAAGCCTATGACGTCATATGACGTCACATTTGAAATTGACTACGAAAGTTTGACAGGCCCCTTTTAAGGGCCTTTTCATCAAATTTTCACAGAATGTGTATATTACGTTCTTATTGTGTATACCGGTGTCAGGTTTTTCAAAATTCGAAAAGTCCAAGCATCTATGGCGGATCCAAGATTCGAACCAAGGACTTCAATTTTTAAATGCTTATGAAAACTGTCCTATTTGAGATAGAAAGTTGAAATTTTGTCAGTTAGTAGGTCTCTGGGAGTCTTAACAATTATGTGAAAATAAACGTCATATGACGTCACGTGACGTTATTTTTTATTATTATTATTCTTTTCTTCTTCCTAACTAAACGCTTATTTTAATATGTTGCAATATTCCTAGGACGATGAAATTTTTATGAGTTTTTAGTCACGTGAGGAAATTTTGATTTCAATGATTGTCATCACCCTATGACGTCACATGACGTCACAGCTAAAAATAGTGAAAAATGGTGTTCGCGCTCTACAGCCGTCATTTATGGTCGGATTTTCTTCAAATTTTCACAGATGGTACATCTTGAAACTAAGGTGTACATATCCTGTCAGCTAACCGAAATTCCGTAAGACCGAAGTTCTGTGGCTTAAATAAGATTCGAACATAGGACCGAAAATTTCATTTTAGGATTAAAGAGCTTCAGGATGAAATAGAAAGTTGAAACTTACAGAGTTTGTAGTTCTGCAGAATTTCTTAATATATTTTGAGTCGTGACGTCATATGACGTCATGTGACGTCATAAGCATACATCTTAATTATCATTTAAAGGCAATGATTTCGACATGATGCCAGTTCTTCAGAATAATGAAAATTTCAGAGTTATGACAGAAATGGATGCGCTTTTGAAAAAAAGCATCTGCACCCTATGACATCATGTGACGTCAGAGCTAAAAATAGTGAAAAATGGTGTTCACGCTCTACAGCCACCATTTATGGTCGGATTTTCTTCAAATTTTCACAGATGGTACATCTTGAATCACAGGTGTGCATATCCTGTCAGCTAACCGAAATTCCGAAAGACCGAAGTTCTGTGGCTGAAATAATATTCGAACATAGGACCGAAAATTTCATTTTAGGATAAAAGAGCTTCATGATGAGATGGAAAGTTTAAACTTACACAGTTTGCAGTTCTGCAGAATTTCTACAAAAATTTTGAGTCGTGACGTCATATGAAGTCATGTGACGTCATAAGCATACTTCTTAATTTTCATATTTGGGCAATGATTTCGACATGATGCCAGTTGTTCAGAATAATGAAAATTTCAGAGTTATGAAAGCAAAGTATGCGCTTTTGAACAAAAGCATCTTCAGCACCCTATGACGTCACATGACGTCACAGCAAAAAATAGTGAAAAATGGTGTTTACGCTCTACAGCCGTCATTTATGGTCGGATTTTCTTCAAATTTTCACAGATGGTACATTTTGAAACTCAGGTGTGCATATCCTGTCAACTAACCGAAATTCCCAAAGACCGAAGTTCTGTGGCTGAAATAAGATTCGAACATAGGACCGATAATTTCATTTTAGGATTAAAGAGCTTCAGGATGAGATAGAAAGTTGAAACTTACACAGTTTGCAGTTCTGCAGAATTTCTACATATATCTTGAGTCTTGACGTCATATGACGTCTTGTGACGTCATAAGCATACTTCTTAATTTTCATATTTGGGCAATGATTTTGACATGATGCCAGTTGTTCAGAATAACTAAAATTTCAGAGTTATGACAGTAAAATATGCCCTTTTGAACAAAAGCATCTTTAGCACACTATGACGTCATGTGACGTCAGAGCTAAATATAGTGAAAAATGGTGTTCACGCTCTACAGCCGCTATTTATGGTCGGATTTTCTTCAAATTTTCACAGATGGTACATCTTGAAAGTTAGGTGTGCATATCCTGTCAGCTAATCGAAATTCCGAAAAACCGAAGTTCTGTGGCTGAAATAAGATTCGAACATAGGACCGAAAATTTCATTTTAGGATTAGAGAGCTTCAGGATGAGATAGAAAGTTGAAACTTAAACAGTTTGCAGTTCTGCAGAATTTCTACATATGTTTAGAGTTATGATATCATATGACGTCATGTGACGTCACAGACTAATACTTAGTTCTTATCATTTGCACTAATTTCGGAATATAATGTCAATTGTTCAGCATGAACATGAAATACTACCAGAGGTGAGTCATAAACTTCTATCTCCTGCTTTTGGCATTAACACAGCTTGCAGAAAGTCCTATCATTCGTTTTCACGAATGACATCTAGTTAGGACTTTCTGCCCTTTCGGCAGAAAGTCCTATTGGGTTTGTACTGTTTATTCTTCTTCTTATTATTATTATTATTATTCTTTTTTTTCCTAACTAAACGCTTATTTTTCTATGTTGCAATACTCCTAGGACGATGAAATTTTTATGACTTATTAGCCACGTCAGGAAATTTTGATTTCTATGATTTTCATATGCCTATGACGTCATATGACGTCACATTTGAAATATGCTACAAAAGTTTGTACGCGGTCTACAGCCATTGTTTGTGAACCGATTTTCATCAAATTTTCACAGATTGTGTATATTAAGTTCTAGTTGTGCATCCCTGTGTCCGTTTTTCAAAATTCGAAAAGTCCATGGTTCTATAGCGAATCCAAGATTCGAACCAAGGTCGGAAATTTTTAAATGCTTATAAAATCTGTCCTATTTAAGAAAGAAAGTTGATATTTAGTCAGTATATAGGTCTCTAGAAGTTTTAAAAATTTTGTGAAAATATTTCTCATATGACGTCACGTGACGTCATTATATGATAATGTATTTCTAATATTAACAAGAATATTTCTATATGTTGAAATTGTCGAAAGGCAATGAAAATTTAAAGACACATGCTTCAAACGCTAAAATTTTGATTTCTATGATTTTCATATGCCTATGACGTCATATGACGTCACACTGGAAATATGCAACAAAAGTTTGTACGCGGTCTACAGCCATTGTTTATGAACCGATTTTCATCAAATTTTCACAGAATGTGTATATTAAGTTCTAGTTGTGCATCCCGGTGTCCGTTTTTCAAAATTCGAAAAGTCCAAGGTTCTATAGCGATTCCAAGATTCGAACCAAGGTCGTAAATTTTCAAATTCTTATAAAATCGGTCCTATTTGAGATAGAAAGATGATATTGGGTCAGTATATAGGTCTCTGGGAGTCTTAAACATTTTGTGAAAATAAATGTCATATGACGTCACGTGACGTCATGATATGATAATGAATTTCTAATTCTAACAAGATTATTTCTATATCTTGAAATTTATGAAGGGCAATGAAAAATTAATGCCGCATGCTTCAGATGCTGTAATTTCGATTTCAAAGATTTTCAGAAGCCTATGACGTCATATGACGTCACACTTGAAATATGCAACAAAAGTTTGTACGCGGTCCAGAGCCATTGTTTATGAACCGATTTCATCAAATTTTCACAGAATGTGTATATTACGTTCTTATTGTGTATACCGGTGTCCGTTTTTCAAAATTCGAAAAGTCCAAGCATATATGGCGGATCCAAGATTCGAACCAATGACGTCAATATTTAAATGCTTATAAAAACTGTCCTATTTGAGATAGAAAGTTGAAATTTTGTCAGTTAGTAGGTCTCTGGGTGTCTTAACAATTATGTGAAAATAAACGTCATATGACGTCACGTGACGTCATTTGTTTATTATTATTATTCTTTTCTTCTTCCTAACTAAACGCTTATTTTAATATGTTGCAATAGTCCTAGGACGATGAAATGTTTATGGGTTATTAGGCACGTGAGGAAATTTTGATTTCACCCCTACTGCATATATGTAGCCATATCTCAATAAATATTTTTTAAATTTTTAATTGTAACTAAGTTATAACAAAAAAACTAAATGAAATGAAGCTAATTTTGCTGATAATATGCTGTTTTCTTGAGGTTTAACAGTCAATATCTCAGAAACGACTGAAGATAGTTTATACATTATGCATGTAAAATGTTTGCATGTTTTAAGAGCTTTCTAACGGTACCAAGTTTATTGAAATTGGACTTCATATAAGAAAGTTACATGGAGAATAAGATATTTCATAATCATGCATCATTCATAAAAATATGGAAAGGTCACGCGCAGGTCACCAAGCTAAATAGTTGCGCAACGACTAAAAAAAAAAAAAAAAAAAAAAAAAAAAAAATCAAATTGCAATTGATGGGCTATATCTTGATTTTTTTTTTTGTTGTTGTTGTTGTTGTTGTTTTTTGTCGAATGTTGACTGTTTCCAAAATAAGCATTGAAGTTAATACATGTACAACGGCACAAGACAAAAATCCGTATTTGCAACACTATGTAGCTAGCGAGCAGTTTGCAAGCCTTGAAAAATTCACACGCAGCCCCACATTTTAGACCATCTAAAAACTGCATTGTTATGCTAACGATATTCATATTGCATCAGTTTGTAGGCTGGGATGTTACCTTTCAAAATATCACCATAGTTCGAAATTCCAGGAATTTATGGCAAAACTACGGAAGCCCAAACACGCCAAAATCGCTAAATACGATTAACTACGTTACAGGTGTCGAAAGGATATAGCACTATACAAATATTCAATACTTCTTCCTAATGAGGCTAAAATTAAACAAGGTTACAACTGAGCTGGAGTGATGAAATTCTATGTGTGATGAAAGTTAGAAACTTACATTTGAACACTGTTTCATTTTTCTTTCATGTCATATGACATAGTATAAATGTTGTATGTAAACTACATGTGCAAGATATGGGCGGACTTTTATTAAAATTCACAGAATGTGTTCTATTTGTGCTATTTTATATAGAAATAGAGGAGATAGAAAGTTGCAATTTGGACAGATTATCTATTATGTCATCTTCTATATATACTATATAAAGCAGATGTTGCAGAAAGTCCTATCATTCGTTTAAACGAATGACATCTAGTTATTATTATTATTATTCTACTTTTTTCTTCCTTTTGAGGTTCAAATTAAAACAGGTTGCCGATGAGCTAGCAGCATGAAATTTTAATAGTATGCACAGTGACTTTGGCGCTTTTGATCGTCATAATTTTTTCTTCATGTGACGTCACATGACGTCAGGGCTGAAAAAGGCTACACAAGCTTGTTCGAGCTCTACAGCCGTCATGATTGGACCGATTTACTTGATTTTTTCACAGAATGTATATATTATGTTCTTGTTGTGCAGGATTATATACGTTTTGCAGTATTTGAAAAGATCAAGGATCTATGGCTGAACCGAGTTTCGAACTTTGGACCAGAAAATGTATTGAAGTATTACGAAGCACTCAGATAAGCTAGAAACATGAAATTTGGACAGAATATGTGTCCTATTGATTTCTTTCAGTTCTGAGAAGATTGACGTCGTATGACGTAAAATGACGTCATGACGCGTTATCAAATTTTTTATCCAAAATATACGGTTTTTTAGCACTGGAAGACAAAGTTTTTGACCGATTTGCATAAAATTTTCACTGAAGGTGCAACATAGCCTCTTATTGTCATCAGTCACTTCCGTTTCCGGAAAATAGCTAAGGTCAAGGTCACATGTCAATTATCGGTTTTTTCTTCGGCCTTTAATATCTCAAAAACGAAAAATATTTTATCGAGACACTATGCGTATATAGTTTGTAGTGCTTTGAAATGCCTTTCAGACGATATATAGTTTTTGAAGATCGGGGTTGAATCAGTTGAGTTATTGCAGAAAAACCGAAATGCTGCAACCCTAAGCGCACTTAACTACTTATATCTCGTTCATAATTGATTTTTGTTAATAAGAGTATGAATATAATTTGTAGATCAATGCCCGGCCGTTCTTTTGGTGTTTAAATTTTAAAGATTGACCTAATATTCATTAAGTTATAAGGAAAAACAAAACGATATGAACATATTTATCCCCGATTTTTGCCGTGTGCTCAAGGTTTAACCGCCCGTATCTACAAAGTGTTTAAAGATACATACAATTATGAAGCGAGTGAATTGTGGGAAATCAAAAGACCTTTCTAACGGTACCTAGCTTTTTAAAATTGGACGTAATATAAGGAAGTTACATGAAAAATAAGAATTCAGTAAAACCGTTCTTTCATGCACTCCCGCAGTAAGTCCCGATCACTTGATTCCTTTTTTCGAAGAAACTATTTTTTTTTTTAAATAACATATAGAACATTTTTATTTTTTTTGCGTGATGCAATGCGGTTCTAATGGTATGCAGATTTTAATGATCGGGCCATTAATTATAAAGTTATTTGTCGAAGGGCAATAATAGACATGAACATCGTTTTGCCGATTTTTTGCCGTTTCTTTGAAAAATAACTTTCTATATCTCAGAACACGTAACAGAAAAGTTGAAACATGAAACAAGTGAAATGTTGGAAATATAAAGGCCTTTCTTTTTTAAAATTGGACATCATATAAGGAAGTTAGATGAGAAATAAAACTTAATTTATACCGTTCTTTCATGCACTCCTGCAATTAGTCCTAATCACTTGATTGCTTTTTCTAAGAAACAATTAATTCTAAGCTCACCTGAGCACATGTGCTAAAGATGAGCTATAGGAATCGATGAATGTCCATTGTCCGTCCGTCTGTCCGTCAATCCGCCGTCCGTCCGTCGTCCACAATTAGTTTGTTTGCACTCTAGCATCTTCCTTTCTTAAGTTATCAACTTCAAACTTTATAACAATGTTTATTCCCATAAGATTTTGGTCAAGTCCGATTATGGCTGATATCGGCCAATTAGGTCAGGAGTTATGCCCCTTATAATATTGAAAAAAGCTAGATTTCACATTGTCATTGTCACTTTGCACTCTAAGATCTTCATTTCTTAAGCAATCATCTTTAAACTTTATGACAATGTTTATTATTATCCTCTCACGGCCAACTTTGATTATGGCTGATATTAACTGCTTAGGTCAGGAGTTATGCCCCTTTTAATATTAAAATATGCCAATTTTCCCTTTGTTTGCACTCTAGCATCTTCATTTCTTAAGCAATCATCTTCAAACTTTATGACAATGTTTATTACCATAAAATCTCGGCCAATTTCGATTATGGCTGATATCGGATCATAAGGTCATGAAATATGCTCCTTTAAATATTAAACAATGTCAATTTTTAGTTTGTTTGCACTGTAGCATCTTCATTTCTTAAGAATCATCTTCAAACTCTATGACAATGTTTATAGCCATATTCTTTTGGCCAAGTTCGATTATGGCTGATATATGTCAATTAGGTCAGGAGTTATGCCCCTTTTAATGTTTAAATTTGAGTTTTTTAAGCCATATCTTTTTAGTCAAGTTTGACTTCAAATTTCGACAACAGGCTCTCTTTAGTTCGTGGAATTATAAATAATCTAATGGATTATGTCTTCAGTACAACTATGCTATAATTTAATAACTTCTACAGGCAATGATAACATTTTTTCTCAGGTGAGAGTCTTTAGGGCCACCTTGGCCCTCTTGTTGAAAATATCATAAAGAACAATTTTTTTATCATGATGCAGTGCAGTGTATTAAGTTATTTGTCGAATGGTAGTAGTTGACATGAATATCTTTTTGCCGATTTTTGCCTTTTTGGGGGAAGGAATAACTTTATATATCGCAAAAACAGATAGGTTTAAACCTAAAGTAAGTACATGTTTGAATTCAGAAGACCTTTCTAACCATACTTGGGTTTTTAAAATCGGACATCATAGTTGCATGTTATATGACATCACATATTTCCTCTGTTTTACATTTATGTTTGCACAGCTGTCAATTCGGGAAGTATTTCCTTCAATTTTTAAAGATGGTGTATTTCAGAAAATAAAATAAGTATGATCAGGTTTGACATGGTTTGAAGTGCAGAAAGCCCTTTCTTTTGTCCAGAACAAAAGAAGTCTAGTGTTTATTAGGGCTTTCTGCCTAAAGCAGAAAGTCCTATTGGGTTTGTTATGTTTTTTATTATTAGGACTTTCTGCCTACTGGCAGAAAGTCCTATTGGGTTTGTACTGTTTTTTATTAGGTTTTCGCCTCTGCTGGGCGAAAACCTATTGTTCTTCTTCTGTTGATTTGTTTTTTTTTTTTTTTATTTTTATTATTTTTCCAATTCCACCCATTTTTGTGTCCAGCCTAGCGGCCAGATGAGAAAAGCTACAGCTATGAAATTTTGGGCATGGAGTCATCTTTATCTGAACATGTGCCTAATTGGTCAAACTTTTCGCATTTATTTCTGATTTAGCCACTAGGGGGCGCAATGCATGTAATCACTGTTTTGCTAATAACTCAAAAATTTGAAACCTGATTTAGATGCTGTTTTTTACATAATGTTCCTTGTTGACAGCCCGATCAAATATGATGGATATCTTATCATCGAGTACGGGAAAAAAATTGTTCTAGGAGAGGTTGAATGTTCGAACCTTGCAAAAAAGTGGAAAAATGAGGGTAGGTCTACGAAAAACCTACCCACTTTTGTTAGAGATCAGATAGAATAATTCTGTTTGCTGCATAAGATTTGCAAGACATATACGCACAAAATATATGGGGTGGCGAATTAAGGAAATGCGTGGTTAATCCTCTAGAAACGGTCAAACTTCACTAAATTTTAGGAAAAATTAAAATTTCAAAAACATGTTTTTGTCGCTCCTGACTTTATTTTCTGTTCATTCTTCATGAAATTTTCACATGATATGTATTGTTATGTCTGAAAGGGGATCACAATTCAAAAAATAAAAAAGAATTGAAAAGGTCAAGGTCATATTACGATTATTGTGTTTTTATTCGGCCACAAATAGCTCCAAAACTAAAAATATTTCATTGAGAGTATATGAACAAAAGTTTTAGTTCTTCAAGAGCTCTTTCCAGTGATACTTAGGTTTTGAAGATCGGACTTGTTTTGGTCATTATACGGCAGTCCAAAGTTTGATCCTTTTTTGGAATAATTATAAATCAGGTTTTATGTTCAAATTCTGATACATAAGAATAAAAAGTTTGACTTGTGCGACTAGTATACTTGATTGAACTATTTGCTGCTTTGCTAGGTACCTAACAGTAAAATTTTAATCAATTTTCTTTCTCATTTTGCCGCTAGGGGGCGCTTTTCTTGAAATCATTCTTTTGCTTATAACTCAAAAAGTTGAAGTCCGATTCGAATGTGGTTTTTTGCATTCTGTTCCCTGTTGATAGTCTAATAGCATATGATAGGATTCGAGGGTCCGTGTGGTTGAAAGCTTTTGAGCTACGGAAGGTTGAATGTTCGAACCTTTCAAAAAAAAACAAAAACAAAAAAAAACACAAACTGTGCAAATGAGGGTAGGTCTACGAAAAAACTATTCGTTTTTGTTAGAGATCAGATAGAAGAATTCCGTCTCCAGCATACCATTTAAAAGACGTATACACACAAAATATATGGGGTGGCGAATTAAGGAAATGCGTGGTTTGTCCTCTAGAAACGGTCAAACTTCACTAAATTTTAGGAAAAATTAAAATTTCAAAAACATTTTTTTGTCGCTCCTGACTTTATTTTCTGTTCATTCTTCATGACATTTTTACACGATATGTATTGATATGTTTGAAAGGGCCTCACAATTCAAAAAATAAAAAAGAATTGAAAAGGTCAAGGTCATATTACGATAATTGTGTTTTTATTCGGCCACAAATAGCTCCAAAACTAAAAATATTTCATTGAGAGTATATGAACAAAAGTTTTAGTTCTTAAAGAGCTCTTTCCAGTGATGTTTCGTTTTTGAAGATCGGACTTGATTTGGTCATTATACGGCAGTCCAAAGTTTGATCCTTTTTTGGAATAATTGTAAATCAGGTTTTATGCTTCAAATTCTGATACATAAGAATAAAAAGTTTGACTTGTGCGACTAGTATACTTGATTGAACTATTTGCTGCTATGCTAGGTACCTAACAGTAAAATTTTAATCAATTTTCTTTTTTATTTTGCCACTAGGGGGCGCTTTTCTTGAAATAATTCTTTGCTTATAACTCAAAAAGTTGAAGCCTGATCCAAATGCGGTTAATTGGATTATGCTCCTTGTTGATAGCCTATTAAAATATGATAGTTTCTAGGTATGAGTGGCTGAAACTTTTTGAGCTAGTAACGGAAGGTTGAAAGTTCGAATCTCGTAAAAAATTGTGCAGATGAGGGTAGGTCTACGAAAAACCTATCCATTTTTGTTAGAAATCAGATAGAAGAATTCTGTTTGCTGCAAATGATTTGCAAGACATATACGCACAAAATATATGGGGTGGCGAATTTAAGAAAATGCATGTTTTGTCCTCTAGAAAAGGTCAAACTTCACTAAATTTTAGGAAAAATTAAAATTTCAAAAAAAAGTTTTTGTCGCCCCTGACTTTATTTTCTGTCCATTCTTCATGAAATTTTCACAAGTTATGTATTGTTATGTTTGAAAGGGTCTCCTCACAATTCAAAAGTTAAAAAAATTGAAAAAGTCAAGGTCATATTATGATAATTGTGTTTTTATTCGTCCCCAAAGTGCTCCAAATCTAAAAATATTTCATTGAGAGTATATGAACAAAAGTTTTAGTTCTAAATAGTTGTTCCGTATAATGTTTAGTTTTTGAAGATCGGACTTGATCTTTTCATTTTACGACAATCCAAAGTTTGATCCTTTTTTGGAATAATTGTTATTCAGTTTTTATGCTTAAAATTGTGATATAAAAGAAAAAGAATGTTCGATTAGTGCGACTTATATACTTGTTTGAACTATTTGCTGAATTTCTAGGTACCTAATTGTAAAATTTTATCAATTTTTTTTCTCATTTTGCCGCTAGAGGGCGCTTTGCTTAAAATCACTCTTTTGCCTATAACTCAAAACGTTAAAGTCTAATTGAAATGCGGTTTTCAGCATTTTGTTCCTTGTACCACAGAATGTGATGATTTCAAAGTATAGGGTATGGGGAAATATTTGCGCTAGAGGAGTTTGAATGTTCTAACATTAAAAAAAACAACAAAAAAAAACAAACAACTGTGCAAATGAGAGTAGGTCTTCAAAAAACCTTTGCGTTCTGTTTCATATTGAAAATTGTGGCTGAGTTGAAATAAAGTGTTCAAGTTGATTAGGTTAAAAGCGAAAACCATGATACCGCTTGCGGTTCTAGTTATTAGGACTTTCTGCCGTTTCGGCAGAAAGTCCTATTGGGTTTGTACTGTTTTTTTATTATTCTTATTATTCTTTTTTTCTTCCTCTTATATTTGTGTTAATTTCGAGGTGTTGCCATTGACTCAGAACAAGGAAATTTTATGGCATATATTTCAAACCATGGGCTTTCGGATGCAATGAATTTCATATTCATATGAAGTCATATAACGTCAGATTCGACGTCAGGTGAAAAAGTTTGTACGCGGTCTACAGCCATTATTTCTGGACCGATTTTCATCAAAATTTCACAGAATGTGTATGTTAGGCTCTAGTTGTGCCTTTTTGTGTCCGTGTTTCCAAATTCGAAAAGACAAATGTTTTATGGCGAATCAAAGATTCGAACTAATGACGTCAAATTTCAAATGCGTATAAAATCGCTTCCAGACGAGCTAGAAAGCTGATATTTGAACTGAACATTAGTCTCCAGATCTTCTATACAATCTAAAAAGATGAACGCCATATGATGTCACATGACGTCATAATGCTATTAAAACTTTCGTATTAAAACTTAACGGTTTTTAAGCCCTGTAGCCTTTATTTTTTGTATGATTTGCTTGAAATTTTGTCTGAAGATGCAATATTAGATTCTGTGGAGCCATGTAACTTCGTTTTCGGAAAATCCAAAGGTCAAGGTCATATATCAATTATCGGGTTTTTCTTCGGCCTTAAATATCTCAAAAACGGTAACTATTCTATCGAGACACTATGCGTATAATTTGTTAGTGCTTAGAAAGACCTTTCAGGTGATATTTAGTTTTTGATGATCGGGGTTGAATCGGTTTGAGTTTATGGCGGAAAAAATGAAAATTTGGTAACCCTCAGTGTGTTTAACAGTTTATATCTCGAAAACCTTTGATTTTTGAAAAATATGATAATGAATATTATTTTAAGCAATGTTTGTCCGTTCTTTTGATGCTTAACGTTTAATGATTGGCCAAA
>CM037792.1:21233716-21252477 GCA_021229015.1 Solen grandis | reverse complement strand
TTTTTGATCCAACCTGACCCATTTTCGAAAGGGTCCAAGATATCATCAAGACAAACATTCTGACCAAGTTTGAGGAAGATTGGATCAAAATTGTGGCCTCTAGTGTGTAAACATCAAATTGTTGACGGACGACGGACGACGGCCGACGGAAATAATATCCCAAAACTAACTGATCAATAAGGGAGTAAAAAAGAATCTGACAGAGTTCTGTTCCATAATCATAACACTTTTGCAACTCACTATTTATATTTTAAGTTTCAAGTCAATACCTCTAATAGTCGAGGAGTTATGTCCTGGGCAAAAATTTAAATAGAATGAAGGGAGATAATACAAACTTGGACCAGGCAGAGTTATAGTTCTTGGTTACTGCACTGCTCCTACTTGCTTTCATATTATGTTTCAAGTTTCAAATCCTTACCTTTTTTGTTATGAGTTAAAAGGGAGATAATGGAAAACATACATGGTAGAGTTATAGTTCTTGGTAATTGCACTATTTCTAGTTGTCATTTACTTACATATGAAGTTTCAAGTCAATACTTTATATAGCTTTTAAGTAAATTTAGTAAAGTTATTCTCTGGACAGAAATTAAATAAAGGAATATAATTGAAAAATGGTCCAGATAAAGGTCTGGTTCTTAGTCACTGCTCTTCTCCCAGCTGCATTCTTTTCATATATGAAGTTTCAAGTCAATACCTTGTAAAGTTTTCAAGATATTGCCAATGCCAAAGTTGCTGACAAACCAACAAACAGACAAAAACAATATATCCCCAGTCACAGATCTCAGGGGCATTAAATGTTTTTGAGAATTCTCTCTTCTTCAACATTGTTGATAATAAACAGGCTGAAATAAAACCAAACTCTCCATTACAAAATTCTAATTCTCCACGTAAAAGAATATAATGTAATAGAGACGCAAAACCCAAAGATAATTATAAAGTAATTAATCAGTCTATAAAATTATATTTCACGGGATATCTTCCCTGTTTTGTCGTAATCTGTCATCAAATATTGAATTATACACAGTACCACAATTGCAATTGGTTCATAAAAAAATTGAGAGGAATAAAATATTTCCATAAATGTTTGGGGAATTCATTTCTCGTCTCATGTTAGTGCTGGATTCACGCACTAGCAGCTCTCTCGAGAACAAGATGAACCGTCATCCCTCCGTTTGAGATAAAATTTCAAACTACATTTGTATCATTGATGGTTATAAAGAATAAATTTCATCTCTAACATGTAACGAATCATACAGACAGCCATGGTCTGATACATGTAACAGACACAGTGACTCACACAATCATTTGGAATTTCTTTCCGAAATGAAGCACACAAAAGACAGGGTCCAACTGATTCTACTGAATTTCCTTCAACATGTAACATGTCACTGAATAAGTCATTTGATATTGGCCCTGTTACTTGTCTGAGGGCAGTTGTATTGGCCCAAAATAATTACATAATTCTTTAGCCAATCAAATGCAGGAAAAGCAGGGCCAATAAATAATATTACTTTCTGCCCCAGACCGACAGTGATATTTTTTTATTGGCCAACTTATGGAGATTGTCAGTATTATTGAAAAGGCCTCTTTAAATGTTATAGGGCTCATACACAGTAGTTATATAATAATGTAACATATTGCCAGGACTGACTGTGAAACTGTCCTAATTCCCATTATATCTTTATGCCCTCAAGACCAGATTAATTGTCAGCCCTCCAGAAACAAAAAATCAATTCTGTGTATTATAACAAATGCTTGCTTTCTAAGTTACGATTTGATTTAAGTGGAAAACAGCACTACATTACTCTGTGTTTGCACTTCAAAAAATCTTGCGTAAAATTTTGTAGAAAATCTATATACCTCAGGACACATTCATTTTTATTGACTAATCACATGCAATATATATCAGCCTGTAACTCTGGATACATTTGATATAAAATATTAGTCTTCGGTGTTCAAATGTCTTCTTTCTGAAATTTCTATGTAAGTTGACATGTAAATAAATGTCTATATGCGTACTGTCTGTCCATTACTGACTTGTGAGACACAGCCAACTTCAACTGCTCAGTCCTGCACAAACAAGCTGAAAATATCTATTTAAATCAATAATGTGCCTTAAGAAACCAAAAATTTATGATTTTCTGTCAAAAATTCAAATTTCTGGACTAGGATTAAACAAAATTGAAAAAAAATGGTTATCTTGGGCCCCATGAAGAGCAATTTATCTCCAAGTACCATTATAAATAAACGTATCTTCTATTTTTGATGTAAGACATTATTCTCTGCTTCATGTCTAAGACAAAAAATGGCCAGCATGACAGATAATTAATTATGTAAATGCAGTGAGATCTGACATTCCTCTTCTAATGATGGTCACACACTACCATTAAATATCTGTTCAATACATGTGTATGTAAATTATATTACATGTAGAAAAATCTATAAATTAGCATAACCTGGGATATTCCCAGACTTGGTGAAAAAAAATAAAATAAAAGACCAAATTTGCTAATATATGTGCATCTAGTTAATGAAAAAAAAATCTTGTTAGATGCAAAATCTCTGAATTATTATGTTCACAGATGAGCAACTCTTTTCCTTAAAATTAACCAAAAGGTCTTTATAAGGAATCATTAAGAAATACAACAGCAAAACATTATTACAAATCGACTCCATGTTGTTTCTGGTTAAAATGCAATAATGTAGCACTGTGGTATGTTTTGTTTTTCTTTATGATTTATGATAAAGCCCTTGAGACAAATAATTTAAAAAAAGAAGAGTCTGGACATGTTTAATGGACTGGCAAACACAGCAGACCCTGATGTTGGTCCAAACAGGTTTCATTATCTCTAGATCTTCCAACTTAACAAGAAGTGGACAGAATAATACCTGGTCAGCCAGTGGACTTCATGATGGCTGATCTGGACTTATCTTGATATAAGTCGCAGAAGTCATTTTCTGACACTTTCAAATGGAAATGGTAGTCTAACAGACTAGTTGTTTAGACACAGAATTTTCACAAATGTAACCCTAGTGTGATCCTAAATCTTTTGTTTTTTCCCCCCAAGTACCATGGTTTCCTGCCACATCAGCCACTATAGGTGCAAACAAGAGTCTCAAAATAATGACTTGTGTCCAATTTTTGTTTGTTTGTTAGTTGGGTTTAGTGTCCCATCAACAAAATTTCAGTCACCTGTCATATGTCTACTTGAGACAGATATAGTGCTGCCACACTGCAGTTTCACATCGTAGACATGTGGCATGATGCCACACCTAGTTACATTATCTTGACACCGGGCCAACCAGTCCTGTAACTACCCTTATATGCTGAGCACCAAGCAAGGGAGCTATACCTATACCAATTTTAACGACTGTGGTATGTTGCTGCTGGGGATCAAACCAACAATCTCCCAATTCTGGGGCTGACACTCTGACTACACTGGTGTGCATCCCAATTTTTGTAAAATGACTAAGACTTAAAGTTTAAACTTAAAATATTAAAAGTGAAGTCCGAGAGATCTGACAGAACACTTACTCGTGTAGGATAACAATGTCCCCAAGCATGGAGAACATCTGGTACATTCCAGAGGCCTCGTTGATCCGTCGCAACAAATGTGCGAGAAGCTGGGAGTTTGGAGCAGTAGTGGACGGCCATGGGACGTGGTGATATCTCCATTCCAGAAGGTGAAATAAGGCACGTGCTGAAAGTAAAACAAACCATGCACTTTTCTGCAGGGACTCTAGTGTATGAGATAAATATGCATTAGCAGAATCAGCAGTTTGGAATACTACTGATAAAGAGTTGCACACAAAGCCTTGTTTAGCATGACAACAGATGCAGCATCTCAAGTTTTAAATCACTCTGTTTCTCAGTCACTTAGAGTTATTGAAAGACTGTTCTTGATGAATCTGCTAAAAGGCATTTCTTGTTCTAGTTTTCAACTAAGATTGTTGATTAACTTTAAGTTCAAGTAAAACCATCAATACACATTGTGGCTATTAAGGGTATGAGAAATCAATTGTCAAACAATATGTATAAAATTTGAAGTTTAAGCACACTTAAAATTTAAAATAAATACAAAGGAAGGTATTGACTTTGCATGCATAGGGGATCTTTATCAGGTTATATGACATAGGGAAGTTTAACATCCCACTAAGACATGAGAAGTATTTGAAAATTGCCAATAACTGTTAAAAAAATACTTACCAGTACTTACATGTATATAATATAACATATATAACACATGGCTGAAAATGGTACTGATATTTTTTTATCTGGCTGTGTGTTTAATTACTAGGATCTTATGTTCCAACAACAGCATTTCAGCCATTTTGGGACTGTCTAGCTGAGGCAGATATATTGCTGCTTCACTGTCATATAACAATGTCCATATACCGTATCCAGTCACATTAAGTCAAACAGTCTCATGTCTAGCACAAAGCTAAGTAGAAATACCAGTAGCATTTTCAACAACTTAAGCTTGTCATGTTCGGGTATCGAACCCTTTCTTGAATAAATAATAAAGGACATTTAACCATTCAGCCACTGAGGCTGCTATTTTATCCAGCTGTGTAATTTTATCTGAATTGCAAGTGCTGTGCTCAATTTATTTTCTTTTGAAACAACAGTTTACCAAACTGGCCAACATTGAATGGCAGTTTGAAAGGATGATTAACAAGAGAGCCAGAAGTATTGCAAGTGTAGCACTAATTAGAATGTAGGTGTTGTTTTAACTGGTTAGATATTAAAATTTGAAAGTCCCTCTGGGGGCTGGATTCTTGCAGGTGCAAAGTATTGGTTCAACACCATTACTGTTAGCAATGTGCAACTTTTTATTAGTGTTATAAATAGTACAGATATGAATTTAGTGCTGCCTCAAGTGGTATCATACTACAGACAAGTGCATGATACCACATCTATCAGAATGTAACCTGATCTGTGACTTATTTGCCATACAAGAGCACAACACATAGGCAAACTATGGTAGCTAAAGAGGACTTAATTTGCAGAACCCTGTTCAATATTTAGCACTAATAGCAAAAGAATATTTCTTCCTCATGGGTAAAGACAATTTGAATTATTAAGTTTCAAGAACATTGATAGCTTTTTAAATGGGAAGGGTGGAAACATCCCCAAGCCTAATGCAAAACACATTGAGGTTTGCATGTATAATGTACGGGATATTAATCTCTTTTACTGTAAAAACCTCAGTTATTTAGGACAAGGAAGGCAGTGGTTAAAAGAAGTGTCACCACTTAACTGAAAGATTATGGATGGTCCTCATTACATTAGTGCCAGAATCTCCCATAAGTCATGTAAATTTCACATGAGAACAAAACTGAATACATCTAAAAAGGATGAAAATATATTTCTGCAGTCTGAATTCAGACTTTGCACGAAAGGTATTTGATAAAAGAGATTTAACAAGATCTTTTTTTGTATGCTTAAATTAGAGTTACTGTCTCTGTGTTGTTTTTTTATTGTATGAAATCAATTTCAATATTAACTTCTTGTTACGTTCTTCTTTGCACATATACTCAAATGTCCTGAATTAGATTTGGAAAAAAACAAACAAACAGAATCATTTAATGGATTATTTAAAAATATGGAACCAAAACCTTAAGGCAACATTTTCTTTAATGATTTTCTTCCAAAGGATATTTGATCAAGTTACTATCACTGGTCTGAGATAATTTAGAGGGAGAAAAGCAGAATAAGTGATTATTATCTGCTTAATACCTGCAATTTTCTCAAAATCACAAAATTAAAACTCTCATGCATAGCGCTTCCTCAACAAATTCCTCTATTTAGAGATTAAGTCATGGCAAAATTGCCAGAGAATCTTGAACAATTTTCAGATTTATGGACAAGGAACAATATTCCTATTATCTTCCTATTACAACAAGAATGATGGCTTGTATGGTGACACACTGATACAGTAAATACTCTACAGCCCTGCTACATTATTGTGTGTGTCAAAGGTCACACCATTAGTTCCAACATTATGATCATTATTTATTTCTCCTTAATTTTCAGTATCAGAGACCTTGACCTTCAGTCAATCCACGCAAAACACATGCAAGATCTACCCTATGTTCCACTGAAGAAGGACCAGTACTAACATAGGCGACTGCAGATCCATAGGCTGTTGGTTTGAACCCCTTTTGGGGCAAAAATTTCTCAAGACCTTCCCAGGAGCAAAGAACTGCAGAAAAGGATTATTTTAAGTTGCAAGATATCATTTCCAAACTGATATAAATAATATACATTTTTTAACTGAAAAACTGTTCCAAGATTCACAGGAGAATTGTAAGGCCAAAAAGAACAAAAGTTCTGTTTCTTGTCTCCCGACCGACCTTCTTTTTCAACGACCGACCCTAAAGTTTTTTTTAAAATTCTGTCATTAATATAATATTCCCCTTTTTTTACCTTTCGTTTCATGTTAAATAAAATAATAATAAAAAAAATAAAATCCCGACCTAACCACCCTCTTTTTTTATTTGCTGGAAACTATTTTTTTTTTTTGGACTAACCAGATTTTTTTTTAAAAACAATTACATATCAGACAGGAGTTAGACTGCAGAACTGTGTTAATAATCCTATCATTTATATAATGTCATAGGCACCACAATTTACTTTCAACACCCACTTTCTAATAATAACTTGTCTTTTTTACCAAATCTCTCATCTGCGTCATAATATAATGGGAGTGTACATGTGTACACATGGGCATGCTTTGCTTTTACTGACTACATGTAATATGAAGGGTGGGGGCGTTTGATATAGTATCATGTGTAGTTATTCTGAAAGACAAAGTTAAGTCCCCAGAGGCTTTTAATGGGGGAAATATACAACATTTGTCAAAAAGCATTATTAATGATGATTGTAAAATGTCTAGAATGAGTGAACAAAATCAATCAATCATTATTACTAAAAATACTTGCGTGGTGGTACTTGACTGAAATATAGTCAACTCTCACAAAAACATCAGCTTACATTTTGCAACAAGACGTAAAACTGTGGCGCCAAAACAATATATAACTTATCATCAGTTTAATTGTAAAGAAAGCTCTTCTAGGTATTCTAGCATCAACTTTTAAGTTGAGAAGTTTAGGAAACACAGATCTATATTGAGACTTTACCTGTGTATCTGAAGCCGTGAATGAATCCCCCGGCAGACTTCCGGAAGTCCAAGGAATGAGAAGCTGTTCCCGCAACGAACATCCCAGGGAAGTCTGGGGACTCGTAGTTGGCCTTAATAGTTGGAAACTTCTTTATACGACCTTTCAACTTTGTCATCTTTAACGAACTGGAATCAATCAAAGCAAGGTAAGGTAGACCTATCATTGAATGTAATGAATACACCTGCTATGATACTTTGATTCAACAATATGGAAATATGATGAACTTTTTGTAATGAGATGCAAAAAAAAAATATTTATGTTCCTATACATATTGTTAGAGACCACACTTCTGAAGTGGGTATAAAATCCTGCCAGTCGTCACTATATTAAAACCTTCCATTACAGAAACACCATAATTATTCAATATCTTATCCAGAGTGTAAATCATAATTTACAAGTAACAGAGCTACTTTCATTAATCGCTGCTGATTCAATGACTTTTTGTGTGGCGTGTTCCCATGGTAACATACCTGACTGCAGATATAAAGTTATGGGTTTGAATATTGTTGGGGGCAAAGATATTTCATGACCTTCCAAGGCACAAAGTACTGGTCCAACCCAGGAAAAATCCTTCCCTTTGTTTACTAATTCAATAAATATATGTGTGACTAGATTTCCATTGCTTAGTAAATAATAGCAATTATCATACAATCTTAAACATTTTTTTTTTTCAAATCATTTTAGACACAAGGCCAAGTCTAAATATAGATTCAAGAAATATAAGAACTTTTCAAATAACTGGGGTAGATTCACTAAAGGTTAAAATGGTCCAACTTAAAAACTAAAAGAGAAGTTAAAAATGCTATATATATTTTAATGTTGCTTCAAACAAAAGATTAAAGCAAACACGCACAGGATATAATTTTGTTTTAACCAACTCACTCATTAAATATGCTATTGTCAAAAGTGAAACCAAGGCAAGTAATGATTTTATCGTATGGTTCCCTCATGGCAAAGTTATCAAACATTTGGTCCTCAGTCATCCCTGCCTCCTCTCCCCCTTCTATATCATCATCCTCCTTGATCTCCAGAAAGAGTTTCCCTTCCGGAGATTTCACGATCTTGACCTCGTCAACTGAAGCCTCCAGTACACCATCCTGTGACTTCAACTGGTAAGTGTCCAGGAGGTCATTATTTACAGCCCTGCAACACACAACAATTGCATATTTATCAATTTATCATCACAACCAAAATTTCCGTAAATCACTTTTAGAGGATATTCAGACTTAATACCATTACTGTCAATAGGTAATTGTGACAGTAGGAATTAGTGAGGGTTTACTTTGCATACATGTAAAAAACAGGAGCCGATGGTTGTAAAGGGTGACCCAACTCTTTTGCACAACACATTTTCTCACTGACACAAATTTCATTATTTGAAAATCCTTTGATCCAGAGTTAAGATAAGCATGAACAAGCAAATCCAGCAACATGACATTTCACCTTGGTATGTAACCTTGACCTTTGAGCTAGGGACTCAACTCTTGTGTGCAACACTTTGTCTTATAGAGGTCAACCTTGCTGCCAAGTTTGTTAAGAATCCTGCCCAGTTACAACCCAGTCAAGCAAATCAAGCAACATGACATTCACTTCTAATGTAACCTTGACCTAAGGGCAAGGGACCTAACTCTTGTGTGCTACACTTCATCTCATTGCGGCAAACATTATGCCAAGTAATTTGGAAATCCTGCGACTTACAGCCTGGATAAGCAAATCTGGACGGTGAAACAAATGCACAACACACCAAACAGCCATTGTGGTGACTAATGTAGTGCTCCAACAAACTGGTTTGACAAAAATTAGGAGATACCGTCTTGAGACAACGAAGCAGCATTAGCTGTACTGATGAATACTCAGACAACTTAACAAACAAGCATTTCCATCTTCCATCTTGGTGAGACCAGACAGATTGTTTGCTCTAGAAATCACCCCTAAGCCGTTAATCAAAATCATCCTTACTTCATTTTTTTTTCTCGGCTTTACCTGTTTATCAAACACAATTAAAACCTCTCCTGAAACTGATTTACGGCTGTTTCATGATCAGAATCACTGGAAGGCTTGCAGGATTGTAGTTATTGTATTGATTGCGCAATCATTTAAGACTTCAGCTGTGCATCACTGAAACTCATTCACAGACCTTTGCTCGTAAACATGTAATTACAGTGACAAGGACAACAACACAAGTCAAGCTTTCTGGAACAATTAACAATAAACCCGGGAAAGAAAGAAATAGAAATCTGGTACAATAAGAGGCAGCATTGTTAGAATCTGGTGAAGTGAACATGGCCATAGAATTATACAATAAAATACATTAATGACATTAGAATCAAATCGCATAAATCTACCCTTGATAACATTATTTCAATCATGTTTATTGATGTTTCTAACAGCCATTGTTAAAACACTGGAAAGGTTCACAATTTATTGTAGTTTTGAGGTTCTCATCCTGTCATTTTCACTGCATTTATTCTGAATTTATTGTGTTTAGATAAAAACATCTTCTGTCACCACTAAATCAGCTGAAATCTCACAGGAGAAGAGCAAACTTCCCAGTGTTAGGAAGTGAAAGTCCCTGACTTCATTCAATGCCCAAACATATTTGTAATCAAGCATGTGATTGTGGATGTCAATGAATGACTTTCCATGATTCTATGACAGGCATCCATGTCCAAAGCAGGGTGGTAGCCAAGCTTGACAGAAACATACACACAGGATGGTGGGGGTACCTGTCCCCCTGTAGCTAAGGGTCCAGGATATTTTCGCCCAGAATAATTGAAATAAAGGATCACAAAGGTGAGTTCCAAGATACTGTAGATCGGGAAATATTCACGTCACTTTTATTTCGCGATTTTACCCTGTCCGTATTTATTCGCGAAGTCATGAATTCGCGAAGAGCGTATGTGCAGAATTTACAGAAATTGCCGAACGTTTCCGTAAATACGACCGAAGACGAATATTTTCGCGAAAGGCCTGAACGGTTACTGTATTTAGTGAAGGTTGAAAACAACTGTTGGCCTGAGGCCCTGATTTTCGCTCACCAAACTATCACGCAAATATAATAGCACAATGCCTGTATTATGTAAATCCGTTAATGGGCCATTCATGAATCATGACGATCATTTCATCTCTTTAATGCAGCATTGTTATCCATAATTTGAGACGATACATGCGACACACTTAAGCTTTGTGTACTGACAATGTGCGAAAACATTTCTTTCAATTTTCATAATAGGGGTTAACTACATAAGTGTCACTGTTATATTTAACAGATGTTCTATATTTGTAGATAACGATGTGACAGTATTTGTATTTACTAGCAGAAAAGTTGTGTTCACATTGAATATTTACGTGTAAATAAATAGTTGAATAAGCTTTCTTTTTCTAATTTGTAGCACATAATGAAAACGGTCCTGGTACGGCATTTAACCTGTTCCTCGGGGCACGAGGCTTTAATGGCGGCCGATGCATTTTGATAAACTATTTATATGCATACACATGTGCTTTATATCATTTATAACTTGTTCATTTTTCCTTTATGAAAAGTATGGCTACAGTAATATTATAATAGAATCGTGTCTACTAGTATCCACGAGTCATTACCTGCAAACAGCCTTCTACGGAAAATTCTCGGCAGTTACGGCCACATTTCCGGAATGTACGGAAGTCAAAGGTAAATATTCACGATTTTTTTAAATTCGCGATCTTGAGGCTTCGCGAATATTAGCGAAAATAAATCTCTCGCGAAAATTTCCCAATCTACAGTACTCTCCAAGGTCAATTTTTTTTTTTTTTTTTTTATGTACACATGAGTATTGTAAGTAATGGGCACATTGTCCTTGTAGTGGTTGTAAAAATTGTTGTATCTCAAATGTACTGATGCACCTCAAACAGCATTTATCTGGTCTGTGCATTATCTTACTGTTATTGCAAAACCATTTATTTTCATGGTGATTAACTTTCATTAATTTTGTAGATATTTTATCATGAATAAAGACCATTTCACCAGATGATCAGCAATACTCGGTATAATTCGCTTGATCAGTGACTGGGGAAAAAAGTTAAAGTGCATGCTTATTTCCCACTGAAAAATGTGTGAAATTTATACCAGCACATAAGATAGGCATATGGGAAATACTCATTAATTTACATAGGTTTATGTCTCATTTCGAGGTGAAATGGTCTATTAACCCAAAGAAAATTATTCATTACACTTTTTAAAACACAATTTTTCTATTATGTTAGTTAATTTTTAATTCAATAAATTAGATTTACATTTAAAACTTAATGATCTTACAGGAGCTCTGATGTGGTAATGAAATAAGTTATAGCTATAAAAACCATACACAACCAGAAATTCCTAATACAATTCCACCTCCAAAGAAATAAAAAAAAAATCAACGACAAGTAAAAAAAAATGTACAGGCAATCATGAAATATTTTATGATCTAACTGAGACCCTGTGGTATAATTACTGGACATCTAATCAACTTTTCCAATAAAAGCAATTGAACTTAATCTCCATGAATGTCAACACACTGGCACCATACAATAAAATTCTGATTCAATAATCTCAATATGCAAGAGAATGGAAACATCATTTTGTTCTCCATTATAGATCTTGCACAATAATGTCTGTCTTGCTTCTGACATTGCGTGAAAGACCATTTTGAGTCCCCTTAACAACTGGTATAAAAAACAAAACAAACCCAATTATGAAGTCTTATTAGCCAAATATCTATAGTAATCACCCAGCTTTAATTTTCTTTGCTTAAAATTGATAACTGCCTCCTTTTGAGACCAAACGTTATAGCTCCTCAAAGCTAATTACATTATCATTTTAAAGTCCATAATAGGTTTAATTAAATCATCAATCAGTTCTTTACTTGGAGACGATGATACTTAATAATCCTGACTGGGTTTTAATAATGATAAATGGATTGCTCTTATGTGAAGCTAGTGTGGCTGTGGAATTCCATCTAGCAGACTTTACCACCATTCAATCAATATTAATTAATGTGAAGTTCTCTTATATAGCACATGTGAGTGTGAATCAAAGAAACAAGGTGATTGTTGTTGCTGGTGTTGGTGTTGTTTTACAGTTCATCATCCCAACAATGGTTTTAATGCCCCCACCATGAAATGGAGACCGGCATATTGTGTTACACTTGTTTTTATTGTCATAAAGAGTTTGTTTGTTTGTTGGTTTAACGTCCCCATGACAGTATTTCAGTCCTTTGGAGACAATGTCTGCTTAAGACAGATATTGTGCTGCCTCACTGCAGTATCTTGCCGTAAACATGTGGCATGATACCACACCCGGTTACATTATCCTAATTCCAGGCCAACCAGTCCTGGAACTAGCCTTATATGGTGAGAGCCAAACAAGGGAGCTATAACAGTACCATTTTTTACGACTTTGGTATGTTGCGGCTGGGGATCAAACCCATAACCTCCCACATCTGAGGCGGACGCTCTAACCACTCGGCCATCGGGGACAGTCCTGTCATACAGAGATCTCAAACAAATTGCAGTTTGGGAAATATGAAGTGCACACAGGCATATGGGTGTAAGTTTACCCTTTACCTCATGAATGTTCATGTACAAATTAATGACTTGATGAAAGTTAATTGATTAAACTTTAAATGGTATATGAAACAAAAAAAATTACTATACTGTAAATTATAATACGAAGAATATGTGCTTCAATATTGTATGAGGAGACAGAGTAGACCCTGATCAGATAGCTCTTTCAGGAGCTGTCTGGTCTGTAAAGAGCTGTCTGATCTGGGTCTGCTCTGTTTGTTAACATGTCAAAATGATTCTATATTAAGTTAAAGATCAGGTCAGTGTCTTTAGCCACTCAGTCATGGTAGCTTTCCAAGAATTGTTAGTTTGGCGTTAGAATAACATGACTGGGTGCAGTATCATGCCACATGTCTACAGTGTGATATTAGAGTGAGGAAGCATTATATCTGTCTCCCATAGACAAAAAAAAATTTACATAAATACTGTTGGTGGAATGAACATGCCGTAAATTTCATTTCCCCTTAAATTAACTTTCACACAGCTATGAAACAAATTCTATAAATAGTCATTCTTATGTAACAGAATTTTTTTAAGAAAACTTAAACAGTTTTGTGTCTGAAATTGCAGACAGCCTAAGAAAAGATCAGAAACATCTACTACAGACAAATGAAGCGTCTGCCAGCAACACTATTAAACCGGCATATCTATCTGTCTGATCTCATCTAACCACAGACACTGGTGAGGGGACAGATGACGTACAGATATTAATTGTGAACTGAACAATTGTCAACATCATAAAATGTTAATCAAAGAACTAAAAACAGAGCCATAAAACAGGAAACACAGATCACGCTGATCAAGGATCACAAAGAGAACATTCCTGCAGCAGGAAGGTGGCCTCAGTGTATTTCAACACAGATAAGGATTGTCTCCGAATGTCACGTCTTCGGGACCCTAGTCTCAATAAGTGTTAGTGAAGGGATGGCCACAGAAGCTGTCTGAAATTCTTAAGGTACAAGATTTCAATTTAGTGAAGAATTTATCTCGTTTCTTAAAATAGGTATCTATGCTTATTTGTATAAATATCTTATGAAGAGGACAAGGTTAAACACTTATGCATGTGTATCTCCTTATATATATAATATTCTACATTAAAATGATATAAAAAAAAAAATTAAACCAAAAGATTAAGCACACAAATTACAGTACTGACAATGCCATAATAACAGCAATTTCACAACATTTTTTCATAGAAGCAAAGAGGACACATAAGAAATGCAGTATACAACAATAGAACAATCATTATTAGACTGCAGTCAATGAGAAATGAAATGCTTAAAACTTGATATGAAAAGAGCAGTTTGATTAGGGTGGAAAACAAATTATGATAATTAAACAAAAACCAAAATAATACACAATAATTCATGACAATGCAGGATATCAAATTGCTTAAGGAAACAAGAGGGCCATAGAGGCCCTGGATCGCTCATCTGAGTATAGAGTTACCCAAGAATTATTTGCACAAAAACATTATGAAATCTGGACAATAGTTTTGAAGGAGATGATTTTTAACGTTTTCATTTTCTCTCTCTTTCCATTGCCATGGCAACCAGAGTTCTATATGGATCAAGTTTATTTTAGCAACTTTTGTGAAGGTTCACCAATGGATCATCCCTGCCAAGTTTAATCAAATTCTGTCCAGCAGTTTCAGAGGAGATGTCTTTTAAAGCATATTGTCAACAACGGACGATACACAACAACGGACGCCAGACACAGGGTGATCAGAAAAGCTCACTTTGAGTACATAGCACTCAGGTGAGCTAAAAAGCATTCACTACATAGGACATTAAAACATTCAAGGAAGCAAAACAAGATGTGATGTGTCTCAAGATCTACTTTTTCTCTTTACAAGGAAGCAGCAAGACTTTTGTCACAATGAATATTCACAGAGTCTGTGACATACATCAAAGATAGAACCTAACTAAATGTACCAATGCTGACTACAAGACAACTGCCAGAAATATCAATAAAATGGAAAAAAGCTTCCTAGATATGTCAAAAGTAACAACCTGATATTGTCAAGCTTGTGTCACAAATCTTGTGATTTATTTTTCATTGATTTTCAGTTTTTATATACAATTTGTTTAAGTGCCTAGTGAAGAATATCCAAGTGATCAATCCACTTATGCATTAAACTGTAAAACCTCCCCCTCAGTGAAATGAAACATAATCTTACACCTACATGAAATAAATACAGCAAGCTAGGAGGAACGTGAGCTGTCTGTCAAATGATTCTTGTGGGAATCAGGTTAATTATCAAATCAAATTAGTGTCAAATCAATTTTGCCTTCTAAAAAATGTAATTTTGAAATTTAAGAAAAATTTGTAATTAAGTGATAATGTATCACCAGCCACAGTGACAAAGTTCTGAGAGTAAACAGATTTATTTCTTGATGAGAAAACCTCAGTCTAAAAATTCTCCAAGTTATAAAAGGCTGATTGCTCTGAACGAGATTGCCAATTTTATCTCTTCTTTTTTGTGGCAAAAACAGAACAAAAAAGAATGGATAGGAAATCAGAATTTTTAGGCAGAGAAAGGAGAGTATCAACACATACTTATCTTTTTTAATCAAATCTTAATATCCAAATTTAAGAGACCAATACTGTACTACAAAACAAAAACAAACAGAAATTAAAAAAAAGGAAATATCTTTAACAAAATATTTGATAAATTTGATGTGAAGTTCAATATCAATTCTGTTATTTATATAACAAAGAGATATTCACTTAGTGGAGTCTTCCTGGTGTTTTTAATCTTTCTGGTATTGATCATAAAGTATCTTGGGATGGCAAATTAAAGTTTGCATTCACAGCCATGTTAGTATGGTTTGTATCCATGCATGTTACAATGCCTTAATGTGGATCAATGACCTGAGAAACCAGGCAGCACGAGACCCAAATGTCAGATGAAAGAAACTTTACAATGTAACAGTTATCTGTAGATCTTTGGATAAGTCTTGGACAATTTCTTTTTCCTGATGTTTTGAAATTACATGTTCTTGGTCTGTTTGTCAGTGTCTTTCATGTACACTGATAGTGTTTGAGTCATCTGGAGACAAATGACTAGTGAGACATACTGGTGCTGCCACCTGCTGTATCATGGCGTAATACCGCACCCAGTCCCATCATTCCTGATATACTGGAAGTGCTGCCACCTGCTGTATCATGGCTGTAATGCCGCACCCAGTCCCATCATCCTGATATACTGGAAGTGCTGCCACCTGCTGTATCATGGCATAATGCCGCACCCAGTCCCATCATCCTGATACGGAAGTGCGCACCTGGTATATGCATAATGCCGACCAGCCTCATCTGACACTAGTGCAACATCTTAAGCAATCTCTACTTTTATCTGCACTTACATCTTGACGTTCCTACTTTACGGCTAGGGAATGATCCTGAAACCTCCTGCTCCGCATGCAGAAGCCCTAACCACTCAGCCACCAGAAACTGTTAAATTGTATCTAGAATGTAAGACAATGATTCTGCAAAAGCAGCAGACCTTCTGTCAATGAACATGACGGTGTGTGCAAAGTTTCATGGCTGTTATCAAGGTATCGTCAAACTGGACAGAACACAATAGGACATGATACAATGGTTAAACCCCCATGATTCTATATTACCTCCCTTCACTTTTTGAAGCAGAGATATACTAATATCTAAGACAACAAAAGATCCATGCAGGACAATACCTCAAGTCTCCCACGTAGTGTGTGGCCCAGGACAGTCGGACACGTGAACGTCCCACCATATGTATAAGGTTAGTGGAGCCATATATGTGGTTAGCAGTTTCAAACGCAGAGTTCCCTCGACCTGTAAACACACATACACAACATAGTCTTGAAATTCTAATATTATCAACTTCTAACTTTATGAGCCATAGAATTGAGACAAAAAAGAATGTGTTTTCCCACAAGAGTGATAAACCAATTCCAAGACTTGACTAATTCCTACATACAAAGATTTACATTAACAATACCCTGTAGTACAACGACTGCTCTGCAGTAATTATCTGCACTAATGCACCATCAATACTACATACTGCAAAAGGAAGGCTTCATTGATCTAAACCTCTTAGATAAGACAAAATAACAAATTTCTGATTTCTTTTATAATATTATGGAAATCAAGAAAAAAATCTTTATCAGCTTTGAAATAATCATCTGAAATGGCTTTTTTTATACAGTATTACACACTGAAGTAGTTTAACAGTTAAAGAAATGTCATATGCCACTTTATCTGACATTATATGAAAAAATATCAGATTTTTCTTCAAGTTCAGCTTAATAAAAATGAAACTTGAAGGTAATAAACACCAAGGCGTAATTGGTATTTTTTAATAAAAGCTTCTGATGCAAAATGTGAAAATAAGTAAAAGTATAAGTATCATGACATGTAGGTTACTAAGACTGTCTCTTATAATTTCAACATAGAAATATCTTCTGCACATATTTCCTCATAAAGCATACAAATTAGAAAAGTTTGAACTTAAATTTTAAGTAGTCTGGCTGGATTTTTTTTTTCAAAGATTAACTAGAGAATATCACTGAATATGACTTGTTCCCCAGCATTACCTGTTTTTTGAAAGTCATTGAGAAACTCAAATGAAGCTATCAGTTTCAATTTTCTGTTCTAGTGACATGGAACAAATCTACATCAAATATAATCTCAAGCTATTTTGTTTGGTGACACTGAATAAATGTACCACCAGTTTCACTGGAATACATGTACCATAAACTGAAGTTAAGGGGATTGGATGGGACACAATGAGACAGGGCAGGGGATAAATGGGACATTATGGGATAGGATAGCTAGGGATTGGATGGCACTGAATGGGATGAAATATCATAGGATGGCATGGCATGGGACAGGATGAGGTGCTGTGAGGCTTGAGACATTGTTGGATAGCATAGGATGGCATGGCATGAGACAGCATGAGGTGCTGTGAGGCTTGAGACATTGTTGGATAGCATAGGATGGCATGGCATGAGACAGCATGAGGTGCTGTGAGGCTTGTGACATTGTTGGATAGCATAGGATGGCATGGCATGAGACAGCATGGGTTGCTGGTGGCTTGAGACAATGTTGGATAGCATAGGATGGAAAGCATAGGATGGCATGGCATGAGACAGCATGGGTTGCTGGTAGCTTGAGACATTGTTGGATAGCATAGGATGGCATGGCATGGTGCATGGGATGATGTGTGAATAGGATGAAATGGTATAGGATTGAAAGAAATGGAATATGACTCCATTGGATGATATTTGTGTAGCTTTAGCTTCTCAAAGAGAAATAGAGATATCATAATTTGACAATATGTTAACAATAATAAAATCATACAATAACCAGTCCTTAAACAATATCTCAGACATTTAGTACACCAGCCTTGAATGTTGGACATAACCAGTTACAGAACTGTGTCTGTAACCAAACATAACATTTAATACAATGATTTTGTTTATGACTGACTTGAAACTGGAAACACAAGAGAGATGTTGTTGATTAGCCTACAGACAGCATCCAATGAGCATGATGCTGATACATTACCATTTCATTCTGACATATCAACACATAATATCTCTCCTTCATGGTTTATTCATGACTGTCTATTTCCCCTGTGCCACTGATCTTGCATCAAACAGAGAAAAAATATAAATAAAAAAAGTGATAGACCATGCATAATTTTATGGTAATTATGATGTTTGATCAATGCTGAAACTGACATCATGATAATATCAAGAGCACATAATTATATCCAACTTTATCATCAGATTTCAATTAACCCTTTCCCTCATAGAGGAAACCATGAAAAGACCTATGCGAACAGCATAAAACCAGATCAGCCTGCGAATAACTCGCAGGCTGATCAGGTTTTATGCTGTTCGCTGCTCCTCAGTGGTCTGGAAATGAGGACTTTATAATTAAATGTGGTAAGGTTTAACTGTGGTTTTCTGCAAATCAGGCTTTATGTGGTACCTATTGAGTGCATC
>CM037792.1:21183616-21233616 GCA_021229015.1 Solen grandis | reverse complement strand
TCATAAAGAAGGGAAAGAAAAACAATTCATCGTTGTGAAAAAAAGTGTGTCGATGACACCTGTCTCAGAGGATGTGAAATTCAAAAGAACTCTGTATTGTGTTATTCGAAAGAACATTTACTACAATTCAATTTGCAATATACTTGTATTACAAATATTCAGCTTACAAAATATTTGTGTATGTGCTTTTGTAAGAGACATTTGAAATATTTGTGCATTTTATTGATATAATTCAAATTCGTATGGCACAACAAATAAAAAAAAAATTTAAAAAGAAATCTACATATCTCAACATAATTATGACAATTGTATGTGAGCAATTAGCCTATGTTAAATAGACTTCATTTTGGTGACAGGTGTTAATATACATCTTTACATATGAATAATTTCTAAAAATCATGCACTTAAGACATGCTTATGACTACCCGTTTTCTATATAAGATTAACATATTGATAATATCCCTATTTCTGAATCCTACATTTGTATAAATAGATGACAACTTTTAAAATCATTCTTGCGAAATGTGTTATCGCAACAAGTGGAGCAAGAACTTAAATAAATTGACTCTCAAATGTATACAGTACTTGTAGCCCCTATCACTGGATCTAACAGTTATGGGGGTCTGACAAATAAAAAATCACTCCCTGAAAAGCACGGTTTTGTTGTTGATTTGTACCCAGATATTGTCACGCCTGGTAATCACTGCCCGACTGTTTCATGTAACTCCTCGTCCAAAACAGTCCGAACAAGCCTTGAGAGACTACTTTGATCACAAAGCGGATCTCAGTAAAAAGAAGCTTCTCATACTGAACTTCTCACTTTTCGCGACACAAAAATCTTTGATCTACTGATATACAAATATTCCAGTATTTAATTGACTGTTAATCTAATTTGAAATGTGAATGAAACATATTGATGTGTTTAACGATATATGACTGCATTTAAGCCTATGTTAAGAGTTATAAGATGGCCAATTAATGTATTGCAATGTCATTACATATAATTGATGTTCGCCAAGTGACATGCTACATTTATTGGAAATGAACTGGCTAAAATTAAATTGCTGTTCAAAGTTGGCTGATCAATTTTACATTGATAGATCAATTAAGATGTCCTACTAAAGTGTATACCGCAGGAATAATTGTTATCATTATATTAAAATCAAATGAATAGATTTCCATGCAGGACAATCAAGTATGAAGTTACCAAATAAAATGCTTTTTAAGAGTTTTGAAGAGTATTTTTTTCGATTCCATCCATGTTCAGCCTAAGAGTGATAATTTTCTTTTCAGCGCACATAAAATATACAATGTAATTTTTATGAAAAATATTTATAGGACGGTTCTTAAGTTAAGAACTCAACTCAAATGGAAGATAAGAGGTCAGTTGCAAATGACAATGTGTAGTCAGGTTTTCATTCATTTAAATGTTATTCTTTCAAAAGTACGTGTTCATTATGTTGGATATCAAATATTTGAAAGCATTAATATATTTAAATTAACGGAAGGCTTAGTGCAAACAATCTTTAGCAATTTATCATATGCTTCAATGTTATTGTCAAGAGAGAAAAAGAAAGAGGGGCAGTTTTAAAGCAAGGTTTTTTCCTAACAAAACAAAAGCCATCTGATAATCTGACCGGAATGAGTAAAGTACACCTCCTCTATGGCACTAAGCTCATAGTGTAGCATCACAGAGAAGTTGTTACTTTAGTAAGATTGTAATCAGACATAACTATGTCAGCTCATTCTAATTAGTGCAAAATAAGCAAACATCATTAAGGTATCATCGGCAAGTTGGGTAATGTGTAATATGCAAGGTAACATTAAAAGTCACTAGTAGCCAGTCAATGATATGTGATTAATTACACAGAGGCAATTATTCTGATAACGATGATGATAACGATTATAGATATAATGATAACGATGATGATAACGATTATAGATATAATGATAACTATAACGATGATAACGATTATAGATATAATGATAACTATAATGATATCTATGATGATAACTATTATAGATATAATGATAACTATAACGATGATGATAACGATTATAGATATAATGATAACTATAACGATGATAATAACGATTATAGATATAATGATAACTATAACGATGATGATAACGATTATAGTTATAATGATAACTATAACGATGATGATAACGATTATAGTTATAATGATAACTATAACGATGATGATAACGATTATAGATATAATGATAACTATAACGATGATGATAACGATTATAGATATAATGATAACTATAACGATGATGATAACGATTATAGATATAATGATAACTATAACGATGATGATAACGATTATAGATATAATGATAACTATAACGATGATGATAACGATTATAGATATAATGATAACTATAACGATGATGATAACGATTATAGATATAATGATAACTATAATGATAACTATAATGATAACGATGATGGTTGTGATGATAACGAAGATGGTTATTATGATTAAAATGATGATAATGAAGAAGATGATATTATTGACTATGATAATTATTCTACTGTTGATAATGATGATGATGATGATGATGACGACATGTACATCGACCCCCACCCCATTACAACACCTGTCCTGAACGTTATTCGGAGCACTCCACTGTACCTGACGAACCCAGCGACCATTTCATTGAATGTATCATTAACCAGCACAATACGCCCACCATCATATCATCTCATTCATCTTTGAACTCAGAGAAACAATTTCCTCAAATAAACCCATCCACCTTCACTGGATACGAACAGAGCCCTATCACAGTACGGGCACTGTCTCGGTACTCGTTAACCGTGGTGATTTTTATTGCCACGAACATTATCAGTGATTTCATTTTTGCTTTTTATGTGGCTGAAAAATGGTCGCTGTATATTGTTATTTCACCACACGCGAAGGAGACTAAACATTGTAGATAAATTGGGACAATAGATATGAGAGCTGGAGCAAATGTAACGAAAATGTTTAATGATGTGTGGAATTTGGTACCGTTTTTTTTTTGTTTTTTGTTTTTTTTTTTTTTGTTTTTTTTTGCTTTTCTGTATGGGAGATTATTCGATGGATACTCTTACAGTAAATCAGGCATTTATATAAATACACCTGAACAATTACTACTGACCTACTTCTTTTAATAATATACTGGACCAGAACACCTGAATGTTATTTAGTATTTAAAGGCCACAGTCTAAAAAATCGTAACAAATTATGAAATTCATTTAAGCAGGAGTTGTGTTAAACAAAATTTGTGAAATAAAGGATATTGATTATGATAAAAGCAAATTACTCCCAATTTATTAAATAGCGAAATACACAATACCTGTGGGTAACTTGTTTTAAAGTTATAAAAGAGTTCAGGGATAGGAAACGATAGTTCAACAAACCTACATGTTATTACCCTATCACTTTAGATGTGTTAAGGATAATGGATATCATCCTTTTAAAGCTGCCCGCTAACAAATAATCGGTAGAAATGAGAAAAAAAATTTTTTCCCTCGTTAATGTTGGTGAAGTCTTTGTTTCCAGACAAATAAACTCAGTAAACTTCGACGAAATCGGTTAAATATAGAATACGGTATCCCTGAAACAGGTGCGTGAGGTACCGCATGAGACCGTTCAGCAACATTGCGTAAGTTCAGCCCATGAAATTTGCGTATGCGCAAAGAGTGAGTTTGATCAGCCAAGTGACGGCAAATGAAAAATAAAGAAATCCAAAAATAGGTCTTATAATTCTGAATATAGTTTCAATACCGTCTGTGACGGTATTGCCTGTGATTCTTTTTACAATCACGGATGGTTAACTTGGGAGACAATGCGTCTGTATATGCATGGTATTGATAGACGAAATAGAATATATGCAATTTTCGAATATTGTTTTTAGATTTAAAGACATCAATAAAGATAATTCAGTTTTAAGTTGTAAGTAAAGTGGTGAAATTGGACTGTTTGCAAATTGGTTAGATATGATTTTAAACAGACCTTATGCTAGATTCGTTTTCTTAATTCTCTGTGCTTGAATTTTATTCACTTATTTTTCTGGCACAAAGAACACATCAATAAAACTGAAAATAGGAAAACGCCGACATTACCCCAGAGATATATGTAGATTTAAGTACATTACGACATGTAAGTTTTACACCATGTCACTTTCTATTTTGCTCAGTCATGGATCGATAATTCAGTGTAAATTAAGACATGATAAATGCATTTCAGGGACGCAAAAAATGAAAGCCATCATTTGTAACACACAGTGGTTGACTTTTTTTTTTATCAGACAGCATGTCTATACAATTACGGACAGTGAAAATGGTGTTTTCCTTACGCCGTCATCGTTACACGTATTACCCCCCTTATTCAGCCACGCGATTTACCCTCTGTAGTAAGATTAAATATTGTTAATTGAATCACCTACTGATATTTATCTTATAAATTTTCTAAATAGATTCTTACTCCTTGACCTTCAAATATCAAAACATCTCTGTATAAGCTTTCATTACATTTTGAATATAAACTCTCACTTTCAATATATACGCGTTTAAGATGTTTAAGATTTAAATAATCTTCTACTACGGTATTGCACGAATGGTGACGCACGTAGAGTGCAAGCGAACAACGGGTCACAATGACCTGCGCGATATGAAGTCCACCACAAATATTGGTCTGTTAGCACGTACTGGTGGCCTGGGATAAAAGCCACAGACGCTGGACGATTAAGTTTGTTTACATTTCTAATTATTCAAACATTTTCTGTCACCTTTTTAACTTTGTTTTGTCACCGAAAAGCAGCGAAATCTCACAAAATTTCTCAAAAGCATAAATATCTCCAGACCCACCGGTTAATAGGGTTTGACTTATTGTTTCCAAGGTCTTTGATCTAAGTTGTTTCAGTTTAATTTCTTTCACACGTTCTATACAGCGCGCATGCGTAAACAGTTCTGTCAGATAAGCTTTAGTTTTCAAAGACAAAAGAGCAAACTTTTATCTTCTTAATCGCTTTCACCCAGTAACCATATTCATTGTTAATGTCTAGTTAAAAGCACCTTAAACAAATTGAAGTTTTCAGTCAAATGTTGTACTTGATTATAGCGGTATTTCCAAAAGGAGTGCAATGTGTTTAGATTGAAGTTTTCCTTGTTAACAAAGGAGTCAACTGATTTTGATTATTGCTAATTTAATACAGGATATTTAGATTGAAATCATCTGTTTGACAAACGTACGGAAGTTGAACTATTTCCTTCTCAATCGCAATGTCAAAATTCAACGTGAATGTTTTTATTCTATTCACTCTTTTTGAAAACTGATACATTTTTTGTGAGTAACTGAGATTCAACGCCTATTTTCACGCAAAAGGTTGGTATATTTAATGACTGATGTTTCATTTTTTGTTGTTGTTGATTTTTGGTAAGTGTTTAATTAACACATGTGTCCACACACACACACACACACACACACACACACACATCAAAATCGATACAATCCAAACAAATTTTGACCTACTGAAACAGTATGGGTTCGGAAGCTAAGCGGCGAAGGGCAAATCCTTCCCTTACATCAAAGCCTAGTTATCCAAACTTTTTCCAGTCTATTATTTGATCTCCAAGGGATTGAGACTTAAATTAGCCGGTGGCCCTCTGGGACTTCACACCTTACGCCGTGGGTGCTGTGTGAATGTACGTTAAAATAACAACTTGTAGCTGAACTCGATCGGGTCTGTTTATTTTTGTAACAATCCCTAAATCCTATTTATTTGATAAACTGAAAAAGAGAAACAAGACAAAGCTGAAAGCAGGCTGAATGGAATCCTTGTTTGATATTACTTTGAACACTGATTGTATAACTTGGCTTTGTAAATAGCCGACGGTCCTGTTTTCCTGGCCGTTCATTTAAATGTCACTGAAATCCCCCCCAAAAGACTGAGAAAGTGTTTTTTTTTTCTTCCTTTTTTTTGCGGGGGGGGGGGGGGGGGAACAATAATAAAATCGAGCGCGAACCGAATTTTATTTCAGTTTCGTATTCAGTTTTAGCTTTCAATACAGTGTTTACAAGGACAATACGTAGATATAATATATGATGTTGCCATGTGACAAGACCATTTCATACATGTTTTGCGCTGTATATTAGGATCCTTCAAGCAATGCACATGTATCGGTAAGTGGTGGCTCGTAGTTTCATTTTTTTTTTTTTTTTTTTTTTTTGCAATTAAAGAAAAGACTACGAATCCCTGTTTGGATCACTGACAAAAATATATTTATTAAGTCGTAACAATGCGAAATAAAGGCGTTTTTTATGCTAATATACTCGTCATTACGCCAATAAAAGTACGGAAGCCGCAAAGGGACCCTAGATGTGAGAAAATGTTTATATATGTCGACAAAGTTAAAGCATTTCGCAATCAGTTTTTATGCAAAGATAGAAACATTGCACATTTCGAATTCTTCTTTCTCGAAAATTTATTGTAAACCGTTTCTAGAAAATGTTTAAACATGTCGACATATTAATTAAAACGACATAACTAAATCTTTTTGGTATTCTCGCTTTATATGTTTCGAATTAATGTAAAATATGACATGACTGCGAGTACATTTAGACGTGAATATTGTTAAGCATTTCACAAAAAAAGTGTGTTTTTTTTCTTCAAGAAACGATTTACAATAAGTTTTCGACAAAGACGAATTAGTACGGAAGCCTCAAAGGGACTCAAGATTTGAGAAACTGTTTATACATGTCGACAGAATTAAAGCAATATAACTGAATTCTTTTGGTATTTTCGCCTTATATGTTTCGAATTAATGTAAAAATAACATAGCATTTCACCATCAGTTTTTCTGCAGTGACTGAAACATTGTACATTTCTAATTTTTCTTTGTCAAAAACTCATTAAATATTGAACATTCATTAAATTTATTGGCGTAATGAACTCGAATAAAGTATAGGTGCAATGTAAAAGTTAAAAATTCCCATGATTGTGAAACAAATAAATTGACTTGTGTTAAAATACCTGATCAAAGTGAAAAAATATATAATCGACTTCATATGAAACATCATAAAATGGAGGCCCCTAGACGTTTCCGTATATTCTACATCAATTCGAAACATACAAGGCGAGAAAACCAAAAAGATTGAGCTATATCGATTTAATTTTGTTGACATGTTCAGATATTTTCTCACATCTGGAGTCCCTTTGAGGCTTTCGTACATTTTTAAGAGCTTTGCGTTGTTACAGGTTTCAACTTTGCGCTACAAGATATATGCCCTTTTTCGCGTTTTACGCCTTTGTTTCGCTTAATAACGAGTTTGTAAGCGTAAATACGCCTTTATTTCGCATTAGCAAGGCTTAATTAAAGTATATTTTTGTCGGTGATCCTTAAAGGCTTTCGTAAAAGAGATTAAATTTTGTTTTCAAGCCGAAATTTATTGAAAACAAAAGTTTGGAATTGAAAACTAAGTACAAATAATTGACTACAACAAAGAGGGTTTAATCTTTCTTTCCCATTTTTAAATGAAGAGAGATAGTCATACAGTTCGTGAATAATAAAGCGCGGAACCAGGGGTGGGTGGGGAATCACACACGCCCCCCCCCCCCCCCCCCCCCCCCCCCCTGTAAATGACTGGATTTGCGAATACTTGTTGTGAAAAGAAAACAAACCACTGGATCTTGCTGAAATACTTTATATTATGTGCGTGTATATATCACGATCACGTATATAGAACTGGTTACATATTAACATTCAAAATGATTAGAACATTATCTAAATTTACTTCGTAGAATACTTTTTTGTTGTTAGCAATGCTTTGGTATTTATAGTAATTCAATTTTTTTCATTAATAGTGTAACTTCCTTGGTTTGACCAGAGTGACGGGGCCGTTTGTATTACCACATAGTTAAATCAATTACTTGTGGATACCGTAGCTTATGGGCTTAATCTGCTTCGAATGTTTTTAGTGGCACCCGACATTAGTGAATGTCACATACACATTTCATTAATCCAGTTCAATTTCAGGATGATATGTCATTTCCGCCCAAACACCTTCCATCCTGGTGACCAGTAATTGTCCGCAATTTAGACAAAAATTTCATTTGTCCGTTTGTTTGTACAGGTTTGACCACGTGACCGTTCATCACGCAGCATGGTCACTTCTCGATGACACGTAAATTAAACTGTAAAACGAGACGTTGTGGTTCAGTTTACTATGCGGAAGAAAATAAACCTATTAATTAAATCTTCAATTACTCACAGCGTCCTCGGCACATTCCTTAAAAAGACCGTAGTTCCGAAAAGATACATGCGCAGTGTTTATTTCATGATATTTACATGTAACAATCTGAAGTTGATTCCGCATCACCCTATTGGATATTTTTGTCATTTTCTTGACACTTGAAATTCATTTTCACTCCCCTGTTTCATTTTCTTTTTCACTTTCCAGCTTCATTTTCAGTTTTCTGCCATCATAACTGTAACAGATCAGCAAACTGTTTCACATCTCTTCTGTAGAGAATACTTGCAAAAATAAGATTTTTAGCAAAATGACATCTTGACTTACTTAACCGTGGCCGAGCGGTTACAGGCATGGACTACAAATCTCTCAGCCCCTCACCGCTGTGGGTTCGAATCCTGGTAGGGACTTCGGATTTTTCATGTGAGGAAAGCCTTCCAGCTGGCTTGCGGTAGGTCGGTGGTTCTACCCGGGTACCTCTGTGTACTCGGGGTCTTCCTCCACCTGTAATTAGCTGGACGTCGCTATATGATTGAAATACTTTCGCAGCGACTGTAAACCCCAATACAACAACAACAACAACATGTATATTCATATTAAAATCGTAACAAGTAATCTCGTACCCCCACTTCTCTACCTAGTATCGAAACAGTTTGAGATGACTGGTCTTAAAGTTAACACCATATCTGTAAATGAGCCATGCGCACCAGGAAGAAACGATAAAAGAACATTGACAAGACATGAATGGGCTAACTGAAACGTTGACAAATATATCACCAGCTGAACAAAATCTCATTGTGGTGTACATCAATGTGCCCATTATGTTTGCAATCACTTGCACGCAATTTGGAGCTCATAAAACATGTGACAAAAACTCCGCAATGAGCGATTATGGCGATTCTCCTCCACTTTTTTTTTTTAATTTGCCTTCAGATATATTGAGGTGTTTTCAAACTGTTTTTGTTGTTACCTAAAACACGCAAATAAAAGATAAGATACTAGAAGCATACATGTTGTACCAATTTAAAAAAAAACAACTGATATTGAATAAGACCACCAAGTTATATACTTGTGTATGTTTTGATGTGTAATAAACAGAGCGTGTATCGGGCATTTTTATCATTAGAATCTTTACAGTACATCGGAAGTACATTGTGGCCATAACACGTGGTATATGACTTTTAAAGTTATAACAAGCAGTACATTTTGCTTCATTTTAGAAAAGAAAACTGCTACAAGTATACTTTTTTTCGTCAATTATAATAAAATATAGCGCTTGCGAAACTGAAAGTTGTGCTTTACACATAAGCCCTATTAATTCTTTTGTCAGATGTAAAGGGTTTCAAAGCATTCGGGAAACCTGTAGAGTTCGTAAGCCCTAATAATTCTTTTGTCAGATGTAAAGGGTTTCAAAACATTCGGGAAACCTGTAGAGTTCGTAAGCCCTAATAATTCTTTTGTCAGATATAAAGGGTTTCAAAGCATTCGGGAAACCTGTAGAGTTCGTAAGCATTTGTTAGCTATCACGAAATGCACGGCAATAATAACGTTTTCACGAATGTAAGGAAATAGTGTACTTCTGACAAAAGAATCATTATGACCTGTGTATAAAGCACATTTTTTCCATTTCACATGACGTCCTAGACCACTTGGTACACACTAGACCAGCGCGATTTATTACTAGACAATATTTACACTGAAGACAACCGAGGTGCGCCAATTTTTCACTCATTTTCTTCTTGAAAAGCCTGATATAAATCTTCGATTTTGATATGATCTCTGCTACGGGGGAAAATAAACAAATCCCTCGTCTCGGACTCACCGGGACCCTTAGATAAACAAAGCAGTCCGTAAACCAAACGACATTGAGCCATGCATGAAATATAATGTTGCCAATATCAAATGTTCGGCGATTGTTTAAAATCATTGCTGATCATTCGAGAAGATGCGAACCTATCAATTAGAGCATGCATACATGGGATGACGGAGTGTTCTACATATATGAAGGAAAATCCAGGTAGGGGCGGTTACAAACAGTGCGAAAATCGTAGGAGTAAAGAACCCAGATAAAAGATGAGATGGAAAAACGATTGTGATTGTCAGACTGGCGACACTAGCATTCGAGGACTTGTTAACAGGACAATGATCTCACGTTATTTGTAATACAGACTATTTTCCGTGTGAAATCCTCACTATGGGAAGTTACATACGTATGATATTATGAAAAGAGGATTCCCGTGTTCATGGTATAAGCTCGGATGTATGTAACACACATACACAAAAGAAATGATACCCATGCTTCTATGCAAATGTATGCTAGTAAAAAGGAATTAATAACCACTCATTACTTATTTGGAGAATGCTCTTGACAAACTTGTACATATTGTATTTCATACATGCAACAAGGGTTTCGTAATGTTTTCTATTTCTGGAATAAATAGTTTTACATTCAGACGAGTAACACATTGTTTTTTAACGTTTGACTGAATGTTAGATTTTAAATATAAAAAAAGCAAACATTAACGAAATGAGTTTTAAAATGCTGAGATTGCTTTAGGAAGAAATATAAATAAAGCAATCAAATACCATGAACGTCACATCCATTGGCGTTAATAAGTCTGCTTTTTTACCGACCTTTGTTATCAAAACAATGAAAATCCAGACATAAATCTCAATAAAAGTTCTACCTCAAATTTACTGACGTCATTTTTTTTCATATAATTATTATCGAATTCCCCAGACAGGCTTTAATCCGGAGCTTCGTGTCCTCAAACAGAAATTATTTATGACATATAATTAAAGGTCAGTGTATAAGACTCTTTATTGTTCAAATACTCAGTCAATTTTCAATGATCAAGCACAGATTTAGAAATGTAAATTTCACACAAAGCTATTAATGAATAAGCAAATATTTTGCTAAACCATTTCAAATAATCAAGGCATCCTTTCAATTAAATGTAAGAGTCGGAGCTAACTATTTTTATCATTTTTGCAATGGAGTATAAAGAATGAGGTACAGAATTAAATCCAATTTGATATTCGCTTTTTTTTTTTTAGTCCGCTTTGTACCAGACGACGCTTCTCCGCGTGAAGGCTGTGAATTTGTCGTAGATATAATAAAAGATCAATTTATGACAACCTTACGGGTGTAGATCCACTCAACATAGGTATATAAGATAAAATCTTAATTGATGACAGTCACATTCGAATGGTTTCAAGCAAACCTTGCAATGTATAGGTATTCCCGGCGGAGAAGGCGTGTGGGTGCCTTTTGTGAGTCGCGTGGGGCGTCTGCCGTGAAGATCTTCGGGCCCAGCGAGGCCTGGTCTGGATTTCAAATGAAATATCGCTCAAGTATATGCATGTACTTTTTTGATGAAGAAAAGAAAATAGATTCATAAACTTAGATATCCTTGGCATAACATTTAATCAAACTGCTTGGGTTTTCCAATTTGTGATAGGTGCCTATAATTTTGGATTATTTCCTGTTTAGCTGTTACAAATATTTTCCATGTGCAAAATATTCGTTTATCTATACTCATGGGACCTGTTTTTAAGTCTATGAATTTAGAGGAAGAGGTGAGGGCGGTTAAAGCATCCAAGAAGCATCAACCTTGGATTACATTTAAATAGTATAGTTTTAAAATAACAATTTAGGGTTCATTGGTTTTGTAAGACTGTGAAGCGCATGCACGAAGCAGGCCTCATGAAGCAGAACTGAAATCAGTTACTGGAGCATTGGCGTATCATCTTTAACATTGATGTTTTACTACGCAGGAGTAGTTGTGAGGTCAAAATAGACCATATTGAAACCTATCAGTTGAGAGGGAAAACACCAAATTTTCATAATTTTATAAGCAAAATGCAAGATCTATGCATGTAATGCATGTATTTCATATTCTTCATTACAGTTTCTTACTTGGAACATACGAAGCAAGCGACATCTGTCATGTTAGGCCTAGTTTATTTTCGCACTTTTCTGCAATGTTTACGTATCTCTTCACACTGTAAATGCATACCAGTCTCTCATAAAGAGATCTTCCAGTGTTTTAAGCGCTTTGATTGTTGTTGTTGTTGCTTTGGTATTAAAGATGACCCAATATATGGGGCCATACCTTCTTTGAACATTTTAGCTAAATTATGTATCGACAAAAAGGGAAACAATATCATTTCTCCATATTTAAAAAGTCACAAACCTTTCCTACATAAATACCCAATCAAAAAGAAAGCGTTGTTCACTCATTTTTAGCAGTAAATATATCATGTTTGGACGTACTATAAATTCTTTCAAAATAAAAAAAAAACACATATTGGTAGAAATAAAATCTTTCTATAAAATAGAGTATATAGTGTATTTACTTTCTTTAATTCCTGAAACTTTGTTTCGGTTTTATTAATATTTCCTAAATCTAAAATACACATAGCCTGCGCTAGTAACGCAATTTGAAATACCAACCGCGCTAGGGCCTCACACGAAATTGCGTTTTTCAAATCCATCGCACGGGGCTAAGCACTCAATTCCTAAATCATTTTATGTTTTTAATAAATCTTATCTAGGGCATGGCTTGTTCGACTTAACACGATAGTGTGGAGCTTAGCCGAGATTGTATATGTAACTTTTCAACTTTTCAATGTCTCTTTATTGATATAATGTAGGCTTGTATTCGCAGAGGATTTAGATAAAAAGGGAAAACAGTTTAAAAGGAGGACCATGAACAAACCTGTCGTTTATAATAATCATACCTAGTATCGACGTGACGTCACTAGCGTCCGTATACGGCCGATCCCTTTTTAACATTTAGACTGAAAAGGCTAGGCTTTGATATCTCTACCCAAAGAATTGAATAAATTCCATAGAAAAACGATTGATTTAAAATTCATCATGTCAAATGTCTGAAAAAAGGTAGATGAACCTAAATACTATTAAAGAAATAATACTTTAATAGCCTGTCTCTTTCATACATGCACTAGATAGACGTAGATTTTTGATTAAATTTCATTATTTTAAAGATACAGACCTTTTTATTGAAGTCAGTAATCGTTATTATAGCTTTTCAAGCATGCTATATATAGGTATAGATTTTTTTAAATCGGAAAATGGTCCTGAATATCAAAATTGTGGTGATACAGAATTTGAGATATTTAGTCCAGGAAAACCTCAATATGAGATACATTTTTTGTTTCGTTAAAAGCTGGCCATATTGTATAGTGGCTAATTTCCGGCATGCCCTTAGGTAATGTTTCGAGGCGAAAACATGACAAATACGAAAATTATCATAGATTTTTAGCAGGGGCGAAAATACGAATATTCGAGAGCTCGTTTTACGTTAAACACCTACGTAACAAATTCCATTCGTATTCGTTAGCACAGGAGAGGAGTGATACGGTTAACGCAGGAGAGGAGTGATACGGTTAACGCAGGAGAGGAGTGATACTGTTAGCGCAGGAGGGGAGTGATACGGTTAGCGCAGGAGAGGAGTGAAACTGTTAGCGCAGGAGAGGAGTGATACGGTTAATGCAGGAGAGGAGTGATACGGTTAATGCAGGAGAGGAGTGATACGGTTAACGCAGGAGAGGAGTGATACTGTTAGCACAGGAGAGAAGTGATACTGTTAGCGCAGGAGGGGAGTAGCACAGGAGAGTTGTGATATAGTTAGCACAGCAGAGGAGTGATGTGATTGGCGCAGGAGAGTTGTGATATAGTTAGCGCAGGAGAGGAGTGATACGGTTAGCGCAGGAGAGTTGTGCTACAGTTAGCGCAGGAGAAGAGTGCTACAGTTAGTGCAGGAGAGGAGTGATACAGTTATATCGGTTGTGTCGATTTCAATTCCTACATATGGATTAGAGCTTACGCCGACAGTCTAAATACCGCACCATTTCCTGCGTTAAAGTTTCGACCGATTGTGATTGTATAAAAGAGAATTCCAAGTTCAGTCAGTAATATTTTGGAAAAAAAATTTGGATTCAAAATCCGTCTGAAGAAAAGGCTTTAAGGTTTTTGTCATTTAAAATTGATACACCTGGCTTTCCTCAACCTATACATATCAACTTTGAAATTAAATGCCATTTTCTGTGGAAGTATGCTAATAAACACACACACACGCGCGCGCGCGCTTTCTTTTCCACAAGTCAGTAAATCAGGGAGATTCAGATTTCCGTAACTGAACTGAGGAAAATCAAAATTTGAGATTCAGGCCTACTATTTATCAGTGCAAATACATAGGACGTGGATAGGTCTGCTGCTGTAAGTACGAGTGTATGACTTGTATTATTCACAGGACAGTAAGGGGGTTCGGTATTAAGACTTGGAGCCAGGTTTCGCCATGTACGTATTTATCATCCAATATGAAATTACCACAAATAAAATATCTGAACTACAAAGTGCACCCGAAGCACTCAGCCGCATTGTTACGACTTTCTTATCTAACAAAGTCAATCGTGACTCTACATATTTTGACTATCATGAAGTGATTTGAAAATGATCGATAATCAATCGAAGCGCAGGTGACTCAGGTGCAAAAGTGCGTTACAGCATGAATGTTGGGGTTCAATATAATATTAAAAGTAGTTAGGTCACATTTTTTTCGTAATTTATATGGTAAATACTCTCTCCCGGAGACGCAGTAATGTTTTACATATTTACACTGAACACCTGGTGGGTAATACTTTTCTTGAGTTTATGAAGATTGACTTCTCGTCATAAGAAAAAGAAAAAAAAGAGAAGATAATAAAAAGGAAGAAGAATATAATGATAGGAAAGAAGAAGAAGATGATAATGATGAGGATAAAATACCTCATTTAATTATTTTGGATATAATTAAGAAATTGAATTAAAAAAAATCGTACACCATTTTCATTATCAGAAAGGGAACCGTCGGAAATCATAAAGGCAAGAGAGACAAAGAAAAAGACATGGGGTGGATAAAGGAACATGAAATAAAATACGACATAATAACAAAATCAATCATATATCAGTTCAGAATAGCCCCTACACCGAACTTACATCACCAAATGACACCCAAATATTCAATATAAAAAATGTGCCCCATATAAATCCACATTTAAATTGATCAGGCGTTTTACATGTATAACGTCACAAGATGCAGCCTCGTCCTGGTGACGTTTATATTCGATGCGTGACGCAGATTCAGTGGAAACGAGGATGGAACAGTTTATATCTCTAATAAATGTCAGCAGAGACATTCGCGTCTTTTCTATGTAAAGTTTACGACTTTACTCAGGTTTATTAAAAAATGTATACGTTCTCAAATGTTGTCTACATTATTATAAGTGATTTGAGTCTCCCGCTTCAATTTCAGCTCCCAAATAATGTTTTCAAACGAACTCATTTACTTGAAACATTATATAAATAAGTAGGGGTTATTCGAAACTATTGCAATTTCTTCTTAAATTGTTTCTTTATGTATTCGCGTGCAAAACGATATTTGAACGAAAATGGAATCTTTATAAATATCCAAATTAACATGTCAGAAAAGAGTCTGGATAGAGATACACTGATATAACATTTAGTAATTACCCCCTTCGCCTTCAGTTATGCTGTTTTAGGAAAACGTTTCATTATGAGGGATATCTCTGGATGCGGTATACAGAGCTTTATGAAAAAAATCAAGATGCGAAACTCGAAACATTCATTAGGTTACAGGTATAGACTGACATTAGGTTACAGGTACAGACTGACATTAGGTTACAGGTATAGACTGACATTAGGTTACAGGTACAGACTGACCTTGGACGCGACGTACTCCTCGACGGTACTTCTGTTGACTAACCACCATGTGGCATTCATATAACATCGCGCGAATTTTCGATGGTCTTGTACATTTTTCTTAAAGAATCGCCACTTTTGAGGAAACGTTTAGATGACATACATGCATGCACCAATAAGATCAAATCATCGCAAGATTTCGACACATTGAGACAATCCTGAGCACTGCTTAAATAATAAACACGACGGTGATCCGGGCGTTACTCCCTCTTACGAGTGGTTATGTACCGCCCTATTTATTCTATGATTTTGTAACCATTTTTAATGAAAACCGTTTTCCAAACTCTTTATCTCAAAAACATGCAAATTCCAAGACTAATTTACATATTCTTTAGGATAAATCAGTAGACCGAAGCAAAATGGGACATTAAAAACAATTTAAGAAAAGATATTTAAGCTTATTTTTTACACACAACTGTTAAAATTAAAAACACGTTAGGGTACATAAGATATATATGTTGCATGAAAGCGATTTATTAAATGTGCCAAATTGTGTGTATTCTTGAACCTAACTCCGTTCCAAAATTGTCTCCCCACAGTCTGAATAAATTCTCAGAATGTGATTAATGGATGACAAACCTGAAGAATGATTTAGATAGAAAATGAGGGTACCTCCCTCGCAGAAACATTTCGTGTGGGAATCGGTATAGCCTGAAGCTGTTTCGGCTATTGTAGTGATATGTTACGCGAGCGTGTGAGAACAACTGTGTCGTGAGCTTCACACTTTGCCTGCCCGATACTGATGGCTATAGCAGATAGAGGTCTGTTCTATTGCACAATGTTTCCTCCTTTTTTTAAAAAAATAAAAGAAAAAAAAATGAGATTTTTATCAATGTAGAGGGTGAGCTATTGAAATGCGAGTGTCTCAAACATTGAAAGGCCATTTGCTTTTGTGTAAATGGGGACATTTTTTTAAGATTATTGACTAAAAATCTTTCCTTTGCTTGGACTTCAACTACACTTGTTAATGCTACATTTGACAGTTTTCATAGATTGTACGCCATCTCTTGGGCATTATTTTATTATACATACTCGAAGGGACAAAACATAGGACATCAAACAAGAAAATTGTACATCCTTAAAAGTCCCACAAACGTATAATTCCCACCTACTTAGGCGATCTTGATATATTTTAACTGGACGTAAAATGATATGAAAGATGCCAAGTCCAACAAGTGCTTTTAAAACTAGTTATTATGCGTAAAAAGAATTCAAAACCGAGTTGTTGAGTCGGTCGCGTGCATTTAGCATTGCTTGGTATCCTGAACTCTAACAGTAAAACTCTTCGTATTCGTTCAAGCACGCTGTTCAATTAATATCTTCTTAAAATGTCTTTTAAATGGGCTGATCATGCCGAAAATTATTCCCTTTGATCTCAATGCACGGTTTTATCGTTTATTCATTTACAGTTCGCGAACAATATGTCTCATCATTGAAATTATCCGTCTTATTTTTCTTTCCCATTCTCAGTGTATTAAACATGGTATTTAAGCGTCTGTCGGAATGTGTGCGCTATCATTAGTATTCAGGGATTTTTCAGAATCTGCATCGAATCAAAGCGTGCATTTAAGTGCATAAATACGTTTTCATTGTAAATGTGCATAAAATAACCAGCTTTTGTTACAAGAATAACGAATGAAGATCATGCCTCTAAATGGTTAGGACCTTGCCTGTAATTTTCCTACGTTTAAAAGGTTCAACGGCATCAAAATCGCAGGGTAACGAAACGTTTGAATTGATTTTTGAAAGACGCACTAAATTGTAAAGATTTCAAGACGAGTCAGACCGTTAGGTCTTAAATATGGCCATAATTATCAGAATAATCATAAAATGATTACTAGCTATTAGAATAATAGAAGAAGAAGAAGAAGAAGAAGAGGAAGAACTACTCGACCATCTTCGACAGGTTTGATATTTCAAAGATGCGACTTAGAACGGACTAGCTACCACCCCAATAGTGCATGGTGGGATTGATCCCTTCAAATTAAAAACATACCCAGTTGCAAAACAAAGAATGCACCCAGGCTTTTATATTTATTTATTTATTCATTTAATATGCATTTTTTGGTACAAAATATTTTGTGTATTGTGTGGCCAAAGAATGTGCACTTTTTATTTCCAAAGTATGGATATTGAAGGAAATGTTTATAGCGCTTTGATAAACCATTGAAACATTTCCGAGAGCACAGTTCGCAACCTGCTCATTTTTGACCTATCATGACAATGATGAGATATTGGATATGAAACTACGGGTCCAACTCCGGTATGCACAACGATATAATTGTCAGTAACTTGACTATTTGAGTTTACCGTCGCTTCGACAATATTTCAGTCACATAGTAACGTCCAGCATATTACAGGTGGAGGAAGACCCCGAATGCACGGAGGCATCCGAGTAGAACCACCGACTTACCGCAAGCCAGCTGGAAGGAAAAAATGAAAGTCCGATGACCCTGCCGGGATTCGAATCCACGCGGTGAAGGGCTGAGTGAGTGTTAAAGTCAGCGACTTTTTCCCTCTCGGCCACGACGATTCCTCGACGATTCCTTCGTAAATCATTTCTTGGAAAGTCTACAGTGTAGTACACACTACGTACAACTATACTCATATATTCATTACGTCCCTATTACGTTCGCTATGTGTCACAATAACATTTATGATTAAACAACATGCATAGACCTCTAAGGTTCTTCTCGAAATCTTTAGGAATTATGGAATTATATCTGTATTTTGATTTATCATTATATTTCTAATAAATTTTATACATCTATATGTAGATTAGATCATCATTTTGTCTCTCTTTCTCTCTCCCCCCTCTCTCTCTCTCTCTTTCTCATCAATAAAGTAAATCAAGATCCAAAAGATTTTCAGGAAGATTCATAGATTAAAGATATAGTTTATCTATGCATATTGTTTAAATATTTTCATCTATGATCCAGTGTCACAGTAAGACCCACATACTCTCTCCGAGTCTCTCTCTCTTTCTTTATTTTTTCCTTCTTTTTACAAAACAGACAAAATTCCACTCATAAAATTTATATTTCAACCCTGAAATATGGTTGTTTTGTATGTAGGTCAGTTATATGCATAGGCTTGGTTTAAAGTATTAAGATGTAATATTGGTCATGCTATTGGTAAAACACACAATTCCTTCATATAGATTTGCATGGGGGTTCTTTAAATGCTTGATCATTCAGGTTTGGATAACATTCATCATGTAAATATGCAATCGACTATATATAAGTTCTTATTCAATCTAATGACCATATGTTTGATTATGTTTATGTCGTTACCCTTGTTACAAAAACAAAATTTCTTTTTATTAACTAGTCCTAGGCTTTTAAATGAAATCAAGTCTTGTGTTATTTACAGAGAAGTCGATTGTTAACAAGTATGGTAAATAAGGCTTATTTTATCCAGTTTGATGTGTTCATATATCCATAAAGTGTGTGGATTAATTGAATTAATTTATTTATGTTCTGCAAAATGCATGACTTTGTTTTGTCAGTGGAAGGGGTCTCTGGGTTTTTCTAGCCATCGATCCTATAACTTATCAGGGTCTCTTTACTATTAAAATATAATGATACCATGAATTAACTGATACTGGTGGGCAACTGAGCATTATGTGTAAGCTGAATATTCTATAAATATAAAGGTCCTGGTGTAAAGTATCCTCAAGTATTCAGTTTCACCATATTTGTATTATCGAGCTACGTACATTAACGTGACATTTCACATCTAGCGTGACGTAATTTGACAAGGAAAACATCAATAATTCGCAAAATTGATTGTTTCTTGCCTCCAAACTGTTCACGTGAACGACTGTTGGGTTCACTGAACCAAAACACTCTAGAGGCCACAGTTTTGGCCCAATCTTATAAAATTTGGTCAGGATGTTTGTCTACATGATATCCTGGATGAGTTCAAAATTGGGTCACGTGGGGTCAAAAACTAGGTCACCAAGTCAAATCTTAGAATAATCTTGTGAACACTCTAGAGGCCTGAGTTTTAGCCCAATCTTTATATGATATGTATATATGTCTATATAATATGTTGGATGAGCTCGAAATTGGGCCACGTGGGGTCAAAAACTAGGTCATCAGCTCAAATCTTAGAAAAAAAAAACCTTTTGAACCCGCTTGAGGCCACATTTTTGGCCCAATCTTCATGAAAATTGGTCAGGATGTTTGTCTACATGAAATCTCGAATGAGTTCGAAAATGGGTCACATAGGGTCAAAAATAGGTCACCTGGTAAACTTAGTAAAACCCCACTCTAAATTGGCCAAAAAAAAACTGGGGGGGCAGGTTATGAGGTAAAATCTAGGTCACGTAGTCAAAACATTTTTTTGTAATCATGCCTAACACAGCAATCTTACTCAGATGAGCGACACAGGGCTATCTTGGCCCTCTTGTTACTGTTTTAATGTATTTACATGTAACATCAATAAAAAAATCTAATACAAAAAAAAATTAAGAAAACCCCATGTCAAGACAATATAACCTCCGCTCGCTTCGAGACACTGCCATTTTCTTTATTTTCATTTTCGTCATAAAATAGAACTAAAACAATATGAAAAGTCAAGATAAACGATATTAAGTGCTAGTTGTGGTGGTGGTGATTAGGATGGTGATGTTGTTGTCGCTGATAATGATGATTATGCTACTGCTGCTGTATCCTGTTTTCTTATTTCCTTCTTATGTCCATATTTTGAGTTACCACTTCATGTAATGTCTTGTTTTGCACCGCATCTACTTGTTATACCTTCAAGACAGACCCCAATACGTCGCCACAAATGGCGGTTCTCGATGATGCTGGTTTTTATTCGTTTAAATACGAGTAAAATGTCGCATTGCTAATTAACCTTGTTTTACCTTGCGCCTGACTGCAACCAGTGTCAATCAGCTAAAACCGACGGAAATGTTAGATTAAATTGTTTTGTTTTCATGCCAGACGAATTTCCATTTGATTGACACTTAGCGTTGCAGCGAGGACCCGGATATGCGCGAGTCTGTCACATGACAATACCACGTGACAATATGCCAGTAATTCTACACGCCTACTTCCATGTTTTCTGTATCCGTATCAAATAATCAAAAATGCATAAATTCGCCTGATTGAACAGGTGTGCAAAATAAAAAAGAATAAAGAATTTTTACATTTCATTTTCTTTTCCGATGCAAAGCCAGTTAAAAGTTTCTTTTACTGCTGTCATAAATTACAAATGTAGCAAGACGATGACGATATTGCAATTGGCTCAGGTAATCGGTGACATGTTTTATTGGAAGCTTCCGCTATTAAAAGACACTTAAAGCTGTTATCTTACTTAAGTAACTAGGCTTGAAGTAGTTTTCTGTATATGTTACCATCGAGGCATTTTAACAATTTGTATTGAGGTTTTAAACACCGTTTTGCTTTTAAGAAAACAAGCATTACTTTTGTTAACTTTCGAAAGAGCTAGTTATAAACTAGATTTATTTTTTATATATATATTAACAAGCTCTAAAATGAAACAAAATTTTGCATAAATATATAACTGGTTCAACTGAATCCGAAGATAACAAAATGTTCATTATAATAATAAGTATTATTTTATTACGCAAGTGGAATTGTAAAATTATAAATATACAATGTTTTCCTTGTTTGCTGGTTTGAGTTTAACGTCCATCCGACAATATTTTAGATACATACAAAGCGCTTCCTTAGCATAGCATGCATAAGATATACACATTAAGTGTGTGTGTGTTTGTGTGTGTGTGTGTGTGGGGGGGTCATATGGAGTTTTTAATCTTGCCTCCATAGCATATATATATTAAATATAACATTCGTCCATTGTTGTTGTTATTGTGGGTCCAGACTTCTTATTTTGTTTCGCTTCGTCACTTGTGAAAATATTGATTTTTTACCAAAAGTGAAAGAAAAAATAAATAAATGAATAACCACGAAGCTACATTAACAATTTAAATCTCTTGATTTATCAAATATCTTGAATTAGCAAATATCTTCTAGGCATTGCCTTAAATTTCTTTATACCAAATATTTTATCCATTTTATGATAATTAATTTGCTTTTAGGTAGTTATGGATTTTTAAAAGGTCGACGATTTCATTGACACTACTGGTTCATGGTCTCAAAGGTTTCACGTATTTGTATCCACGTTACAATGAGATTTTAAAATCGGAACCAGCCTACTTCAGGACAGCGGTCTAACGACCAGATACGATGGACGGTGCTGGTCACTCGACCGCATTGACCACCTGTTGCACGGAAATGTGGCCAAATGCCCTGTGAACAATTGAAGTGGACAGAATAATGACCACTTCGCAGTGTATAGAGCACAGTAAATGTTTGTACCTCCCCAAACATTCAAATGATTGTATTTGGTTTAAGCTAGTGATCAAGGTATTGTAAAAAACGATTTCCAACGGTATTGTTATCGTCTTTTCATAACTGCACTACCACAACGTTTTACAAACACGTCTCTTTATATCGCAAGGTCCCAGATTAAAATCACGATGAGAAAATCCAATTTTGAAGATAAATATTTTTCATTAATACTATAGCGAATGTATACGCACGATTTTCTGTATGCAAACCGTAGGATAATCTGTTTGTTCGCGAATTCGAATGAACACTATTGTTATTGCTTGTAAATATTTTGCGTGTACACAGAGCTTAAAATCTAACATGAGAATATGAACAAGAAACATTAAAATAGATCTGTAGATGATACGTTGCTGAATTAAGCTTGCTTTTAAATATTCTCATAGGCTGGATCACCAATGTTCAAACAGTGGATAAATAGTTCAATAATTGACCATAGATGGTATTATTGAAAACATAGGCTGACTGTTTATCTTAACGATGAGTAAATCTTACTTTCAAATCAACACGCTTCATAGGCTAAATTGGGGTGAATTTCTAACAAAGCATGCCGATAGCAATAAGAAAAAAAAACACTTATCTAATGAATGATGCATGAAAACTCGCGTACAAACAACAAATTCTTTCATTCAGCATTTTAATTCGACACCACAGTGTCAAATTCAATTTAAACTGATCCTGAGTTTTTCTCTTTTTTCTTTTTCTTTCTTGATTTCCTCACGTTTTTAACAGTCGCAAAAATGAATGCCACAGAAATTAACAATGCCCATTTCAGGACAAATCCGTTGAATATTTTGTCCGCAGAAATAACATGCTGTACAGTTTACCTTATATAAGTAAGCCCTTTCAGGCATTGCATATTGAAACTGAATTAATTCAGTCATACAATCTGAAGCACAAGATATGGAACTTGAGTGAAATATAGATCAGCTACCTTTTAATAAGACATGAGGCGGACTGAAATATAGACCGACAACCCCCTTAAATAAGACAATAAAAACAACGGTCAGGACTGCCACAAAATACGCCCATCACAGTATGGGGACTCTCAAAAATAGCTCAGAGAAACAAGCTATTGTCTCCTAAATCCCATTAGTTAATGAATGTTACTTATTAAAACACCTAAGGTCTAAGGACTAGGGACAAGCAAATTATCAGGTATGTTGTGTACGTCAAGGGCCATAACTTCTAAGTCATTCACGCGATTATGCTGGATATTGAACTCATCCGAGACATTATGGCCATGCACATGTGTGGAAAGTTTGAAAAGGATTGGGCTAACGGTATTGAAGTTAGAGCCTGGACAATCACAATTTCAAGTATTTTGTGTACGTCAAGGGCCATAACTTCTAAGTCATTCACGCGATAATGCTGGATATCGAACTCATCCGAGATATTATGGCCATGCACATGTGTGAAAAGTTTGAAAAGGATTGGGCTAACGGTATTGAAGTTAGAGCCCGGACAACAAATGTTCCACGCCCGCCCGCCCGCCGTGAGTGTTCACATAATACGCCCCATCTTAAGATGGGCGTATAAAAAGCAATAAGTGATGTAACCCCGTTGTAAACATGTATACCAATATCAGTGATGTATATTCAAATCGGTTAATATTTTAAACAGCACGCGAACACGTCACATTAACACATATCCAAAAGTCATTTTGATATATCAACTTTTGAGTAGAAATGATATCATATTAAGAAAATTATAAGTATTTAAAAAGACATTAACGGTATAAAATCATGCGCTGGGAATAGTGATTCATGGAAATGGCGGATATGTGGTATTCTCTCTTCTCGTTTCAAAATCTGATAACTCTATAATATCGAACTTATTTTAGGGTTTTATGTCTAGTGTTTATTGCTGTAATTTAAAATATATCAATTATGTTGCTCGTATTGAACGTGCTTTATCGAGCCTCGTTTTGAGTATCCTATATCATACTTATCAGTAGTTGATAGGCTGAACTCAAACTTTTCAGAGACATTACCAGTTAACCCGGGTTTATTATGACTAAAATCGTTTTCTAACACAGGCATTAATTCAACATTAAGTTAGGATGATAATGTAACTAGATATGCATCTCCCTTAAGGGTGTGAAAGCAACCTGAATATAAAACAGTTATAAATTATGTATTTTATGTTAACATTAATACAAGAAGCTGAACTTCATCTATTGTATAGGTTTTCAAGGGGTTCACTCGGGTCAGATGAAGAAAATTGAAATTAATTTGATCTTTCTTAGGCACATGACAACGCCGACACCATAGTTAAAAATGTAATACTGACGACGGTTCTCGGGGATATATGTATTTCATTTCACGTGTTTACACAGATACATAAAATGATACTGGGACTTAGAAGGACCTGACTTGACTATTTGAGTTTACCGTCGCTTCGACAGTACGACGTCCAGCTAATTACAGGTGGAGGAAGACCCCGAATGCACGGAGGCATCCGGGTAGAACCACCGACCTACCACAAGCCAGCTGGAAGGCTTCCTCACATGAAAATCCGAATGACCCTGCCGGGTTTCGAACCCTCGCGATGAGGGGCTGAGTGAGTGTTAAAGTCAGCGACTTTACCCGGACTTAGAAAGACCTCGGAAGGCCTCGAGTATTTCCGTCTCGGGACGATCTCACCTAGCCATTGTCATCGACAATATTCTCATGTCCATTCCTTCCTTAAATTACAAAACTGTCGCCCAGAAAGAAATCGTTGATATAATGGCACTTTATCGACCATTCAATGGCGGGGCCATATTCACAGAACATATTATGTTAAAAGAAATCACATAGATGGACAATTTGGTGTTCGTGAAGTACCAGCCCAGTAGCCTGGCAGCATGAAGATGTCAGCTCAGCAGTCTGACAGCCTGGCAGCGTGAAGTTAGCAGCCCAGTAGCTTGGCAGCGAGATCTTGTCAGCCCGACAGCCCGACAGCGTGAAGATGGCAGCCCAGCAGCCTGTCAGCGTAAAGTTAGCTGCCCAGCGGAACTGATAGCCTACCCAATTTATAATATTTGTTTAACGGTATTTTAGCCCTATCATCTTTAAATACAACTTCATGTATTTCAAATTTTTGAATTATTTTATTCGTCCCATAACTTAAATGCGCCGTATTGATTAGAGTATTAACCAAAGAATATGGCTGCTGATAAATTCATTCACAAATGATTCATGTTGTAGTCTCATTTTAGTGTTTGTGAGTAAATATCTAACCAATAACCTCACGTCCCATACAAACACAAGTACATGTTAAGTTAAATGTTGAGGTCATTGAATATACATACTTGTACAGATGGGAGGGTGAGAACAGTGTTGGGCTTGAAGGCACCAGGACTATGCCGTCTATTTGAAATAGATAAACTTTGTATTTTATACAATTGTACATCGCTGCGATGGAAGTCTTAATTGAGTTTTTACTGACAAAATGGATTTTAATGCGTTTTCGCTGATAAACAAATATTGCATTGTACATCTGCAAGCTGCAAATACATTCAAATGTAATCTATTTCGTGCGTATAATACTTTTTCCCTAAATTACGCGCACGATTCAAAATTGATGGGTCCTTGATAAGTTAACACTGCTCTGCTTGTTAAACAATGTTTATTCTGTTCATCCTGCCGAGTTTCCCATCTAATAGGCTTTATGGAGATTTGTCAGGTCTGTTTGCTCAGTCCAGGCATTTCTTGTATAAATCGTCTAATAATGAGCGATCGTATTGAGTAAACGGGGGTTCTTCATTTCTTAAGTAAACTTCAATATTCGTGACATTTTAGGGAAATAAATAGACTCTAATAAATAGCGGTTTATTTGAAGATAACTTACAAAATGGAGCAAAACTTGTAATGAACATGGAAATGAAAAACTCTTTGGGGACTGAATTGATAGACATAATTGGTACAGACATTTGCGATACAATCGACCATTTTCGATGGTGACAATGATGTCAATCATTATTTCGACGATTCGTTTGAGACCGATCAAGCGATTACCCACAAAACTTCGGTATGACCTATTTGACATGTTTATATTACATAAGGAATCTTTGTGAAATAGATTATGCAAGCTTTTAAAAATCGGTTAACATTTAGGATATGTGTATTCATACGCGGCACGATAACTCAAAATAATTATACATGTAGATGACTTGGTAGATTGTATAATGACCAAGGCGTCCTAGAATAAATCACATGCCGATGATTTGGTAGATTGTATAATGATCAAGGCGTCCTAGAATAAATCACATGCCGATGATTTGGTAGATTGTATAATGATCAAGGCGTCCTAGAATAAATCACATGCCGATGATTTGGTAGATTGTATAATGATCAAGGCGTCCTAGAATAAATCACATGCCGATGATTTGTTTAATGATTATGAATAAACAATGATAATTATTACATTTTGAATGGAATGTAAAGCTGTATAGGGACTTCTTGTGTTGGTGGAATGGTGTTTGAATGTATGTCAGTTTTCTACCCTGACATGAGATAGACCAAACATAAGTAAGAGTAAGTATAGACCAAATATAAGTAAGAGTTAGTATAAACAAATATAAGTAAGAGTAAGTATAAACCAAATATAAGTAAGAGTAAGTATAGACCAAATATAAGTAAGAGTTAGTATAAACTAAATATAAGTAAGAGTAAGTATAAACCAAATATAAGTAAAGTAAGTATAAACCAAATATAAGTAAGAGTTAGTATAAACCAAATATAAGTAAGAGTAAGTATAAACCAAATATAAGTAAGAGTAAGTATAAACCAAATATAAGTAAGAGTAAGTATAAACCAAATATAAGTAAGAGTAAGTATAGACCAAATATAAGTAAGAGTAAGTATAGACCAAATATAAGTAAGTGTGGTTTGACTCATTATGGTCAAAATATATACTTTTTAATTCATACAAAATGGAAGTTGGAAGCTAACCTGATCCTGGTGCTTTGATCATTGTGTGTGTGAAATCAAAAAAATAGTTATATAGATTTGATCACATGAATTATTAAGTTATTTCAATATTATAACAATAATAAAATATATCATATAACGTTAAGTCGTATGCAAAACCAAAGCTACAGATGCAGTTCAAAATTCTAAAAATAGCTAGCTTATCAATTAACGTGTTTGAATACGAGATTAAGTCCTATTTATAGGCCCTTTACTCTTCCAAAAGCAGTAACTGTATATATTTTTCGGAAAGAAAGACGAAATGTGTGATACATATTTGTTAAGAGATGCAATTTGTTCATGCTCGTTGACGGCAACATCAATAAATGCATAAATAAGAAATAACCTTTTAGTAAAAATCATTCAATTGTTTACAAAACTAAATGATTTGCACATTCCGCTTATCTGCGTCAAGTTTGCCATAAACTTTCTGTTTGTCTTCGCCAACGAATTGCGAGTACAATGTCCATAAATTGATAACGTAGTAGATAAAAAAAAGTGTGATTTGAATTTTCAAATTCAAATTATTTCCGATTATTGGCCGTCTACGGAAATTCTCGCCAATGCAAAATGTAAACAATGAGAATATTTTGACATCCATGCATAGAGAAATTTAATCAAAATTTTCAGTGCTCAACTGTTATTTCACAGCAGATATTACATTATGTACCATTTGCGTAAATCTACATTTTGTATCTTTATGAAAAAAATGTGCCTTCAACATGGCAGAGACGGTCCCTTTACTCATACGAAATAGTCTCACATTAGCTATTTTATGTCACCGTGTACCAGTATGACCGGTCATCTCCTATGTACGTAGTGCCGTATCATAAACATCTCCACAGTAACATGTCAGTCTATATTACGGATAAGATATGCCAAACTCGGTCCGCGCGGGCAGCGTTTGTTGATCAGTGTCCGGCATCAAACATTATCCTATTTATTTTGACATTTAATTTGACCAATTACCTTAGCATCACTGACCAGAAGTATTCACAGACCGGAGTGATCGACAACTGGCCGAAATCCGATATCAAAATATTTGAAACACATCCGGTTTATTTATACAAACCGATGGAAAGCATTTGTATCGTCATTCCAGACCACCGAATTAATATTCTGCAGGTTTTGCTCGGAGTCGAAAGTTAAACATGCTAATTTTATCGTTTTGATTTTTATCGGCGATCTTTAGATGGGGTATTAAGAAATGATTACACCGTTTCGTCACAATTGTGAAAAGCGTATCGTGTGTTTATCGCGCCAATAGTGACAAAATCTCCGGCAGTTGAAAGACAATTAATTATTTTTCATCAGTTAAAACCTTTTGAAAATCGTAACGCCGTAAAGAGTAATACATAGTTGAAGGAATATAAAAACTAAATTATTTAAGGCATAGTTTTTTTTTCAGTGAGTAAACTAGACTCGTTCATATTATATATAAATATATATTTTGGGGGCATTCTAGTAAGGTTGGGGTGGGTGGGTATATGCTCACGACGAGACGCCCTATTTGTCAAAAATGTTCCACTTAATTATTAATTATTTCCTAACTTTTTTTAACCAAGTTTTACTCATTTATCTCTTTTGTTATTTTGCCAATCATTAAATGAAATTATAGGTCCTCGCATTTACAAAACACATGTATTTCACAAATTATAGGTCCTCGCATTTGCAAAACACATGTATTTCACAAATTATAGGTCCTCGCATTTGCAAAACACATGTATTTCACAAATTTTTAAGATACATGAAAACCGATATATATCAATTTTTCAAATCAGCTTTTAGAGAAGACACGAACATTGGATGTTAATTTATTTTCACTCGAGATAGGATTGAGTGCAGCAGAAAAAAGTTATGTACATAAATGTCGTCCCTCTTAATAATTATAATTATAGTTATAGATCTATGAAGGTTATTTGTCCTAATAAACTATAAGAAACGTATAACATGAAATAATTAAGATAAATAAAAAAAAATGAAATATATGGTATTCATGCATATGAGTTCGTTAATCTGATTTATAATTTAGCAGATGTTCATGGATTTTAGATGAAGATGAAATTAAAATTACAGTATGAGTGTATAGTTTTGTATTTTATTTGAAAGTAAACTCAACTATTCCACTGGTCTCGTCATTCAGACAATGTTCAAATCATTCTTTGTCAACAATAAAAAAACACTGTTCTGAAATGATGGACAATGTGGTTGGTCACTAGTCTAACCGATGCTTTGTGTGACGTGGCGGAACTGATGTGGTAGAAAATTACAAGGCCTTCATATATTTTAATTGAAATCCTTTTTCATTATGGTCTATTTACCACATTAATTTGCTGGACATAATCATTTGTCCCGATTCGAATGTGATTTTTGGACAAAGCTTTATTGGCCATTGACATCCATATTCAGACTACCAAGACCAGATTGGTTTGAGTGTTCGGTTGAGCACGGGGGATCAAACCAGAATGTGATATGTGAATTTCCGGTGGTACATATGAGGTTAAGTATACATATGTAGACAAATTGAATTGTGAGTTTTCCGATTTCGAATCAGCTGTTAAATTCCAAATATTTTTGAAAAAAAAAAACCGAAATGCTGTTCGACTCTTCTATATTCCCACGATAGTTACCCATTCATGTCATACGATACAGTCTCCTTTCAGAAATTCTAATTGGCGTAGGTTCTGGCGTGTCAAACGCTAAAAATGGTGTTGACTAAATTGTGAAACAGGCTCAAAACGCCAAACAAACAAACAATCTGATCACGTAACATACATGCAAAGCCTAGTTTGACCATTCCTCGGGAATCGACAAAGAACATAGGGAACCTCGGTCAAAATTCGAATGATTGTCAGAATGTTGATATTACACTTAACTTAGGAATATAGCCCAGTAGGGCCCCCAAAACAATGAAACACACACGCACATATTGGTCTCTCTATAGTGTGTGTGTGTGTGTGTGTGTGTGTGTGTGTGTGTGTGAACAGCGGTCGGACGAATTATGTATTTAATAAGCTGTAAAGTCACCCCTCGTGAATCTCCGTGAAAATCAAACCTACGCGTCCCCGCTGTGCAAACAAACCTCACATCGCCTTATAAGTTTTGAAGGCGAATTATGATACATTCATCCTTAATCTGCATGCTTTTCAGTTAGATCGATGGTGCTTGACCCATTCGCCAGCTGATCTGGGTTTGAACTTGTTATTAGTTTATTGGTTAATATGAGAAAAATGGGTCTATACAAGGAGAATTGCTCCACTTCATGGTAACTTGGATACCGCATTGTGTGAAGATTTCTGTTTAAACATAAATCACCCAAAAGGATGTGAGGTACATTATGATAAGCCCCAGTTTGAGCCCCGCGCGAGGTCTGGGCTTTATTGTGAGATATTTAATGATTTTAATGAATAGTTCTCTCGAGTCGTCTAAATAAAGGATTTTTGCAATAGATAAGATAATTATAGAAAATATTCAAGTTCTTCCGGCTTCAATGCGTATATATTTTACTTAAAACTTTGTAATGTCAAGATAAATGTATTGTGTCGAGGAGAAAATGCAAAATTTGATAACGTGTGACAAGACGCTCGCTTCCATCCATTAATTTGATGATATCATAAAATGCACTGTATGTAAAGTCACGTTCACCAAAATGAGGTGTATCTTGATATGCCGACATATGTGTATCGTAGTATTGTAGGTAGTTTTACAAACTTTAAAATGGGTACACTATTTCAGGATGGTCCTAAATGGATGAGAGAGAAGTGAACAGTGAGGAAAATGAAGAAAAATGTAATTGGTCCAAATGATCATTTTGATAGCGAAGACGATGTTAGAAGTCTGTGATACAGGTAGCGAAGGAGAGGAAACTAAGAGGAGAAAAAAATATTCGAAAAATGATGTATACATGTAATCGAGAAATGCCGATATATTGGAGAAAACTTATGCCCGGGTTTAGAAAGGATAATAAAACTGACGTGTCACTGACGGTACAAGCAGAGATATTATTTGACAAGAAAATGCGTTGTTAAGCCAGCACTTGAACCCTGTCAATATCATCTGGTATTAATTGACAAAACACGTGTCCAACCATCAACATCGACAACGTCCGGCCCCGATAACCACTTGAAACTGTGATCAAATTATGACCTTGCACGTATTTGCTTTTATTCTAGAACGCGGAGATCACCATTTTCGTTTGCCAAAGCAGACGTGAACATGTCTTTGCAATATATTTCTTATTTAAAATGGTGTCAACTGTCTCTCGTTCATATGTGTTAAAATAGCTTTAATATTGTATATAAAAGGGTGGATGTGTCCACTCCTATGTCAAAAACAAATTGAAAGGTATGAAATTCGCTGCTTTAAGGATTTTTTTCTTGATCGCCATGTGTGGCCTATGAAATAAAGACAACGAAGGTGTAACAGTGGTAATGTCCAATGCTAATAAAATACACATTAAACCATGTTTAATGTCGACTACAGGTCAAATTAACCTTTAAACTCATATAAATGCAGTGTTTAAATAGTTTTTCGACTTCGTTACGCAGTCTTAGATTATTTTCGAAATTTATGTGCGGTAATGTGGCATAAGGAATTTAAATTATGACTTTAAAAACCCAAATCACACACATGTACTCTAATCGTCATTTTATGGTATGCCCTAAAAGTGTAGTAAATAAGGTCGTATAAAAGGATCAGTATGAAGTAAGAAGTGCTTACTTAGCGTCGCTAGGTGCCATGACTGCTGAACATTTTTCACCAACTTAACGTAAGTCATTTTCAATCTATCCACAGTCTAAAAATTTTTTTAACAAAATGGATGGAAATTCAATTACACTCAATAGACCATCACTTATTTTTCACTGAAGTTATGTCAGTCTTTACTAAATTGCAAAAAGTAACAAATATAAATTATTTTGTAAATCCCTAGTTGTATCCCAATGGCAATAGGAATTGACAACTCATGACATATGATCCTATCATATTACTGTAATCCCATAATGACAAAAAAAAGAAAAGAAGAAAAACAAAAACAAAAACAAAAAACGTCCAATTAATTTTAAAAAATGGCAAAAAAATATTAGAGGCTTTTTTTCCCCAAAAGGCAGCTATAGATAGTGATATTTAATAAACTGATATATCCATAAGTTCCATTCCCTAAAGTTGCTGTATGCTCTTCACTGTTTTTTCCTCATTTGAAAGGCATGCGCCATTTCTCCCAAAAGTGGAGAAAAATCCATTTGAACATCAACACCTACTATAAGCACATATGAATGACTTTTTCAGTGTTCACGGATCTGGCGATAAACTTTTTTGTAAAACAACAAAAATCAATTTAACACACTTTCTGCTTGACATGATAAGGCTTGTAGTGGTTTGTCAGCCAATTCATTTTGTAACGTGTTCGAGCGGTCTAAATAAATATAAGATATGAACTCAATTTTCCTTATGAACTCCTAGTCGAGGATTAGATAAATTAAAGTTAAGCTATGAAATATATGGTCAAGGCCGATTTAAAAAATGATTACCGGTATCACAATAAATGTCTGTCTTAATTTGAGAATCAGAGATAGAAAACAAATTCAAATTTAACTCCCTAATATAAATTATATAGGGCCCTAAAAATCTTCACATCAGACCTAAATTATTAATATATTTCCAACGCTGAGCTTTAACTTTAAGCCTAACATTCTACAAAGTTGCACCTTACCAGAAAGCGCAACGCAATCTGCGTAAGACTGGAAGTGTTTGGAATGTGCTGACTTACATCCTGTACCAGCAGAGGATACCACTTTACTCCTCTATGTGTTTTTATTTATGGTATAGTTATACTTATCAGTAGTTCTTGTTTTATAAGGGATCACGATATTTTCGTGTGTTATCGTTTATATATAAGCCGTGGCTTCATCGCGGCAGTTGCTTTGTTAAAGTAAGGTCGACCACCCACCCAGTAGATGTGTTTAGAGTTATGGATTATAATGAACTCTTGCTTAACTAAGTTAGCAAATTATAACATTGTTGTATATATCATTGATAGATAGAATGTATTAATATAACGATTTGTAATAACAAAGCAACTTTTTTTTTTTTTTTAATTATATTTTTTTTTTTTTTGGGGTTTACCGTCGCTACGATATTATTTCAATCATCTAAAGTATTCAACATAAATCGTACTATATATGTGTGATTTGCATATATATAACATTATTAAACATGGTGGTCAAAACATTAAAAATATGAAAGAATAGTTCAAGGTCTGAGCTAGGTTTGAACCCACAACCATTAGCCCCGAAGTCAAGCACACTATCATTGAGGCTATCCAGGCTATGATACGTATATGTTTCTACGTAACACATATATGTGTTGTGCTCTACTATAAAGTCGATATGATTGACTTCGGAAACCGACAATTGCCGAAGAAAGGTCACTGAATATTTAGATGTTTCAAGTTAATATTGCCAGACAATACATAAATAATTTATTTTCGATTGAGGTAACGAATTAGAAATTATTGAGTAAGCTCAATTCAATTTAACGTGTTGCCTGGCGAATTCACGCATGTACCGACTGACTGACTTCCCTCCTCTATTTACTAAACGAAGAGTAAATCTGAAAGATTTATATATTTTCACTGGGTACTGATTAAATTAAAGGGAGATAATTCAGCAAACATCAAATAATTAAACTTTTAGAAAAAAAATAATAATAACAAAACTAAATCAAATATCATAAAGACATAAACAATTATTTCTACAATAATAGAGCCGTACCTTTTGATACAAAAGATTGAAAATCGTTTTAATATTCTGACAGTTTCAAACCATCACATCAGATTTTTAAGCTGGCTATAATACAAATGATTTTAGCTTTTTTCTTTTCCATGACCTTGTGTTTGATACCAAGATCCTATTTAGGGCACTACACGACAACTGGCTGTTTTATATTTGAATATATCAAAGTAGACAGATGTAGACACAGATAAGCACAAACTAGATGGAGGTCGAGAGTGTAACTGTACACTTTATAGTCTCCAATAATTACACCATGTGTCCTTAGACAACTGATTAAAGAGCTGGTACTGCTATATCAATTACCCAATGAATATCCTGTGGAAATAATGACTAGCTTTTATCGGAATATGTCATTTTATTCTATTTTAATCACAAATCATACTCATATATTCAACCATTTTCTACATTAACTAGATGCATTTTTTATACGCAGGGAGATCTGATTGATGCTTTCAATGGTGAATAATTTTCTGTACATAGATTAGACCAGGGGGTTCTATCTTGATGACAGCTACCCCGAGGGTGTTGTTATCTGAGTTGTAATTGAAACTCTTATGATGATTTTCCAAGAAGCAATATTCGTATTTCCCAGACTCAATCAAATGAAACTAATGTCAGCCGTTTAAATGTCTGGTGCCATAATTTTGTTGTTTTGTGTATTCCAGAACCCCATTAAATGAACGTTTTTTGGGTGGGGTGATATCCAACGAAATCTGCAGCGAAAATTAAATAAGTAATTATCATAGAAAAAAAATATGAACTAGATTTAAGACATAAGTTTCAAAATGTTGAAATTGTCAGAATCTTCTTCCATAATTCATAAATTTACAAAAATATTCTCAGTCGAAATAAAGGATTACGTTAAAAGTATATATAACTGTACTGTTTCTTTCAGAAATACAAATATGTAAGTTACAAACAATTCTCTAGAATACGGGAATTTTCGAATTATAGAAATGTAAAAGAAAATATTATATCAAATTGTCATAGAGTATTCAAATTGTATTTTGGAGAAAAATAATACATTTAAATTAAAATGGAAGTCGGAGTGCATATATTCTGAACAACAAAGTGATATTTATAGTTCCTTTATGTATCAAGGAATAGGATTCAAATTAATTATATAGTTATAGATTCAATTTCAGGTCTGTTACATGGTGTTATAGTATATGTGTATGTACGCTAATGTATGTGTGTGCAATGTATGTGTACATGTATAAATGCATGGCGTATATATATATATAATATATATATATATATATATATATATATATATATATATATATATAATATATATATATATATGTGTGTGTGTGTGTGTGTTTTAAATATTTTGAATATATGCTTTTTTTACTTTTTTTTTGGAAAATGGTATAACACTGTAAAACTGTAATGAAATGAAACATATATACATGTCTTAAACATGCATGCATTTATGTATTGATATTGTAAATACGAATTTATACTTTAATAAACGGACCAGCATTAGTTGGTTCCAAAGAGAAAAAAGATGCAATTTCAGTATGGAGAATATTTGGCATTTGATGATCATGTCTATGATAAAGTTTATTCCATGGTCACGACCACGATTGCGACTATGATTATGGTCTCCAATACGATAATGACTATGATTATGGTCTCGACTATAATGATGACTATGATTATGGTCTCGACTATGATATGACTATGATTATGGTCTCGACTACGATGATGACTATGATTATGGTCTCGCCTATGATGATGACTATGATTATGGTCTCGACTACGAAGATGACTATGATTATGGTCTCTCCTATGATGATGACTATGATTATGGTCTCGACTATGATGATGACTATGATTATGGTCTCGACTATGATAATGACTATGATTATGGTCTCGCCTATGATGATGACTATGATTATGGTCTCGACTATGATGATGACTATGATTATGATCTCGACTATGATAATGACTATGATTATGGTCTCGACTATGATGATGACTATGATTATGGTCTCGACTATGATGATGACTATGATTATGGTCTCGACTATGATGATGACTATGATTATGGTCTCGCCTATGATGATGACTATAATTATGGTCTCGATTATGATGATGACTATGATTATGGTCTCGACTATGATGATGACTATGATTATGGTCTCGACTATGATAATGACTATGATTATGGTCTCGACTATGATATGACTATGATAATCGTATCGCCTATGATCCCGACGATGATAATGATCTAATCTACGATGACGACTATGTTATGGTCATGACTATAATCTCATCTATGATTATGGTCTCGACTTCGGTGACGACCATGACTATGATCACGACCAAATCATGAATATGATTATGGTTACGACTTTGATCACGACAATGATTACGAGTATGAACATGGAACTACTCAACTTGAGATTTTCCTCAACTTATCATGTTGTTTTTTATAACTACAAGACATTCTTGTGTATACCTTCGTTAATCTGGCGCACTGGCACTATAACCGCAGAATAGCGATTTTTCCCCTCTTTACTATATTATGACCATGGAAAGGAATCTGACATCACTTTATATCGGAGGCCGTAAAATTTGTGCATATGTATGCTTTCATTATATTCTATGCACTGTTCGACCAGTCTGATATTTATTTAACATATGGTATAACGAATCACCTTAACGAAGTAATAACGCGAAATGTCACAATTTGTACATATTTTTAAATCTGCTCCATTCTCAACTTCCGGTTTGTTTCTTACGGCAATTCCCGCTGGATGATGTAATACATCTACGCAAGCAATCTGATTATGTCTATTTCACATCGTCTAATCATATCGCTCATTTCAAATCGACAAAACAAAAACGGAAGTTGATAATGGAGCAGTCTTAAAAAACGAACAAACTGTTGACATTTCGGGTTATTATTTCGATAATGTTGCCATTTGACAATGATTCGTTATACCATGTGCTAATTTAACATCGGATTGATCGAACCGTGCAAAGAATATGGTAGCATACTCGTACATGTATACAAAGTTACGATCTTCGTAATTAAGCAATATCAGATTCCGTTCCTTACCATGTTTCAGTATACAGTGAAGGAAAACGAAACTTTTTTTTTTTAAATCGTACATATCTTTGATATAAATCAAGATTCCAATGTGAGTATCAATGTGGTAATCCTGCGGTTCTAGCGCTAGTGGTCTGGCGCTATATACATCTTGTATAGCTGTTATACGCAGGTACTTACATATTATATTATCCATTTCTTTCAACATTTTGAAAATTACAATAATTCAGAATTTTTGTTACTATATGAAAGGGGTATCTAATTTAAGGGGGGTAGAATTTCTTACTGGTTTCATAGGTCATTTCCTTGAACTCATCCTAATGTTTCAGCATTCTATACAACAGATGGGGTGTGTTTATGTATGTTAATGAGAATAATGAGCCCGGAATATTCAGATCAGAGCAAATATGCCGAACACTTCACAAGTATTGCCCAATGTCAACAGAAATGTTTATGAGTTATGGTCCTCAACGTGATGGTGATATCGCGAGTCAGATGATATCAAATAACTGTAAGACCTTAGTCAAGGTCTAAACATTCGATTGTTAACGGAAATCTTCAAAATACTTGGTTAAATGTCGAATGTTTGCTCACTGATGTAAGTGTGCGCACATCAACCACTTATGACTGAAAAGGGTGGATGTTTCAGAGTGATCTCGATTAAATTTAAAAACTGTCAGATGACATGTACAGAAACACCGCAACCTTTCTGTCATTTTAACATGGCAATCTGAAGGGCCAGACTAAATGAACAAAGGGCCAAGATGGCCCTGAAGTTGCTCACCTGAGAAACAGTGCCGTCATTGTCTGCACCGCTTAAGAAATGAAGATGTTAGACTGTAAAAAATAAAAAATATTTGTGATGTTCTGATATTTCAAGGGCTTAAAGTGTAGCTCTTTTTGTCAAATATCAGCAATAATAGAACTCGTCTGAGATATTGTTGCCATTATCATTGTACATGTATATAAGTTAAATGATGATTGCTTAGTAACTGCAGCTGCTAGAGTGTAAACAAATAAAATATCTGGCTTTTTTATATTTCAAGGGCCCATAACTCCTGACCGAATAGGTTTATAACAGCCAAAAAAAAGAGAGAGAGAGAGAGATTATGGCCATAATCATTGTCATGAAGTTAAAAGATGATTGCTTACGAAATAAAGATGTTAGAGTGTAAACAAACTTAAATCTGGCATTTCTAAATTAAAAGGGGCATAACTCCTGACCTAATCAGTCGATATTAGCCATAATCGAATTTAACCAGGACTTAATCGATATAAACATTGTCATGATGTTTGAAGATGATTGCTTAAGAAATGAAGATGTCAGAGTGTAAAAAAAGTGAAATCTGGCAGTTTTATATTAAAAGGGGCACAACACCTGACTAATTGGCCGCTATCAGCCATTATCGAACTTGGCTGAAAGAATTTTATTGAATGAAGATGCTAGAGTGAAAACAAAGTGAAATCATTAAAAGGGACATAACCCCTGACCTAATTGGCCGATATCAGCCATTATCGAACTTACAGAGAGAGTTGTTATAAGGTTTGAGGATGATTGCTTAAAAAAATAAAGATGATAGAGTGTAAACAAATTTATGTTGGAAACAGACGGACGCCGCACATTTAACGTTCCTGATAGCTCATCTTAAGCACATGCGCCAAGATGAGCTATAAAGCCATAAGATGGAGTAATATTGGTATACACTGCGCAAAATAAAAACCTGTTTATTTAGTATTCTGGAACGTAATTGGGCTTGTGTCCGTACTAGGAATATATCTCGGAATAGGCGTACATTCGAATAATCGCTCGTTGGTAAGTTGACATTTTACTGTATGGAAATTACAATCATAGTTCAAATAGGCCATAGATTTGCTCCATTATTTTACATGGACCAAACGTATCCCACAAGACCTGATTCAAAATCTGAAACTAATTGTCTTCAGGAAATCATCTGAAAAAAAAAAACATGTATCACTCGGTGTCAGGATCTAGCGAATATCGAGAATGACAGCAACAATGCTGATATACCTGATTTCGAATATATCTCCCATTTGTGTCTGCCAGTTAGACATATTGACCTACATATATTAGTACGAACTGGTGCCATAGAAAATAGTGAACGAGACAAAATGCTTATTTTCATCAGGTTATGTCTCGGTGGAGCAGACGAGATGATAGCACGTGCTGATATCTTAATTACGTCTGCAAGGGCAGACGGCGTAGGAAGATAAAAACACCATGCCATCTTTTACAGGAAAAAAATAACCGTGTGGTAATGTGATAATACGTGCCATGTATTTGTGAGCTGACCTTGGAGATTTCTTAAGTCGGTGTTAAGAGGTTGATGCAGATTGTGCCCTCAAGTTATACTCATATAATCGAAACTAACGGTAGTCAACCCACTACTCACTAATGGTGCAAGTTTGATTCTAGGTTGGTCTTGAAGCTGCATATTTAAAGGAGATTTCGTCGCCGGAACGGACATGTCAATTGTTGCTGTGCATTCCTGATTCCTCTGATACAATTTGTATCAGATCATTATCATTATCCATGCTCTATCATTGTTATATATGCACCTCTATCATAAACAGTCGTCATTGGGTCCAACCGACAACACTCATGCTCTGTAACCATAAATATTACCATTACGATTTTTTTTTCTTAATAATTTGTATTAGTGTTAACTCCGCGTTTACCACTTAATGGTTGATTGCAATCATTATTAACCCATGTTTTGGCATCGTTTCTAGTATTTCTGTCTCATTAATAGTAGATAAAAATAATTTTGTAACATTCTATTTGCATATCCACATATCAAAATGCACAGAAGTAAAAGTATTGCAAATTCAAGCTCATAATGTATTATATTTTTATATTAACAGTGTTTTATGTTATTAACATGTAGTTCCGAGCTGGTACAGAATGCACTGGGTGCAAAAATACACATAAATATTCTTGAAGAAACGACAACACTGAATGTATACCTCGTTCCTACATCGACTGAGGGGGATTGAATAGACAAAGTTTGGAAACTCTATTAAAAATGTGTGTAAAATATGAAGAAAAATCAATATGAATAGTAATTATTCAAAAAATTCACGATCATTTACAGTTATTACACTTGGTTTTAACCATAATAAATATAGCATATAAATACGAATGTATTTTACAGAATATTATCATTATATTGAACATTTGTTATCCGCTGTAAACACACTTTTGCTATTGTTTGACGTTTTTCATTTGTATTAATGCCAATAAACTTATAAACTGGCAGTTTTAAGCTGAATAAAATGTGTTAAAGTTTTTTATTAATAAATTACACTCCGGGTGTTTTGTCGGGCATGTATACTTTCATATAAAAGAAATAAATAAATACTAAATGTGGAAAACAGGTTAATAGGACATTAATTGCTACTACATTAAGAAAAGTCTTTACGGTCGATTTATATGTCCGGACCTAGTAAGAATGACTGTTTGCATAAAAACTTGTATAAGATAATACAATTCAATCTCGTTCGATAGTCAGCAGTCAGTGATAAGGAGTCCTTTTTTGTGAAGTTCTACCGTACCTGTGAGTCTGGCAAGATAGTGCCATCTCCGTCAAGTCATGGCTGCATCTTCACCCAGCGAGGCATAAAACTTATCTCAGCAATGCAGCTTTGATGGCGCAATTAAAAATAATAAATCGCCCAGAAAGTCGCGGGCCGCGATCTCCTATCTATCACACGCAACGCGCACGCCATGCTGGGAGTTGCGTGTTTGATAAACATTAAGTGTTTTAATTAATTTATCCCAGCCTTTAAAACCTTCTTATACTTGCAGGGGATGATGTTAAATATAGCTCCATAGCGCACGTCAATAGGTCTTTTGTGCACGGGCGTGCCAGGGTCCGAATGCGCGTTTTATGCAGTATAAAGGCAGCGTCAAATCACTGAAAATAACCCGAACGAAGATTTTCTTTACACAAATTTATTAAAATATGTGAGGTAAAAAATTGGCTTCATTTGATAAATAGAAGTAAATGCATTACGAGTTATGTATTTGTAGTTTTGCTATATTGCAGTTGTAACTCTCATCTATGTACAAAACATAGCATAAAAGATATTGCAATAAGCTAATATCGGACAATAGCCGCCTGGTGGAGAGTCATAAGACACGATCAAAATATATATAATTATGTACATGTAACATGACACAGCACGATAAGAGAAGACACAATCTCTTAAAAAAGTAAAGACAATAATATTAAAATAAAGTTTATTTATAATGTTAATGTTGATAAATGAAACAATATTTATCTGTGTATCAAAATAGATGAATAGTGGTAAAGTATGATAAGAAAAGAAGTCATCTACATAGTCGAGATGCACATGGTTTTAGAATATTAATACAGGTTTTAGCTCATAATCTAACAATATCCGTGTTCGACATTGAAAATAAATTAAAATTGTAAATAAATCATGTTCAGCAGAAATAAATAAATGACGAAAATTGCACAGAGAAGATCAAGGTATTGATGCAAATATAGCCTTGTAGTAACGTCCAGTAAGATATTTGTTTTTAACCTTGCAATAAACCCTTGTCACCACCTTTCCCCTGACGAACCAAAACCAGTGTTCATATTTACTTTACAGTCTTCCTGACATTCTGTTATTGACAACAATTTTATAATGTTGATTACTAACATCAGTGTGAGGAAGCCTTCCAGCTGGCTTGCGGTAGGTCGGTGGTTCTACCCGGATGCCTCCGTGCATTCGGGGTCTTCCTCCACCTGTAATTAGCTGGACGTTGCTATATGACTGAAATACTGTCTCAGCGACGGTAAACTCAAAATATCAAATCAAATCAACTTACATAATCCAAAACATCATTTATATATATATATATATATATATATATATATATATATATATATATATATATATATACAAAATACAGAGTATAACTTACAACAAGAAATAACTATGAAGCTTACTATACACGTGTAATGCACATGTGACAGGCATGCTGTTCACAAAACATATCAAATTGAAATTGTGTTCACTAAAAAATCTCGAAGTATATATCATTGTTAAATAGAAATCTTTAAAAAAAAATGAAACACAAATGCGAGTGAGAATATGCTAATACTATTGCATACTTTTTAAGCTATGACAATAAATTATCGAGTTAAGTCGAGACTGTTCTCTAATTGAGGCGGTTTGTAAAGAGCAGGCCAGCAATATATTTGTTTCATCGTTTAACATGGCCACACTCTTTTATTACAATCCTTCACATACGAAAATAAGACAAAAGAAATCGCAAACTAAATTAAACCTGTCTAACACGAGTGTCAACATTATTCTCGACAAACTTATCTTAATTTTAGAATACTGATACCACTCTCTTTCAATTAACACCGTAGCTTTGACTGCGGGTGGCATGCGTAAAGTCACTGCAAATGATTGGGTCCGTGATAGTCTGGGGACGATACCATCATTTTTGTAAACGAAGCATGTAAGACAATTCACCTGTAATACCGCCACCAGCGTTACGGCACGCATACCTTAAAAATGATATCTAAAAATTTGTCAAGCACCTTTTCAAATATGTCACTTAAAAATGAAATGATATCACCTACTTGCCATTTTAATTACTTTCTGAAGCGTGCCAAGCGAAACTGGATACTTTGGGTTTGAAATTGGTCTTTCAATCATGTGCAGCCTTGGTATCAGATGGAATCAACACCATAATAACAAATCTACAGAAATGGGGGAAATGGTATTAAATAACCAAACAGCTAAAATAAAATTTAAAAAAAAACTATAGTAACCGATATTGTCCGAATTCCCGCAGGGTTAAGAGTCAGACTGTTATTGGTCCGTTTCAAAATCATTTAAATACATAAATTCTCGGTAGCGTTGAAAGTTAACCTTTTTCAGTTGAAGCTTTTCTCTGGTCTAGTGATTTTTAAGGAAACAAGTATGTCAATCCATCGTCGCAACAACTCATGTTTTACCAGTCTTGTTACCACACTGAAGGTTGGATTGCATACCTTAAACCCATAAAATTTTAAAAGCAATATTCAGAAACGTTTTAAATATATATACAAAATGTAAAGGTCATTGTGGTAGTTTTATAGTCTCTATCAGTCACATTTAAAACTGGTACATATAAGTCGATGGTTGTTTTCTGGGTCAGATTTGGTATGAGGTAAAATGTTGGTATTTCAACATACTCGAAAACACCGAGATAATCATAGATATTAAAGGTAAAGAGGTTATCTCAGAATAAAGAGAATATTAGAGTGGTTATGATTGGATATGATAATGAGATAATATGAGATAATATGAGATTGATAATGCTGACCACAGGTGTAAACCCGAATGAAGAACCACTTGACAGCGGTGTGTCTTGTCGATCAGTATCCACCGGTTATAAACAAATGTAAACACAGATCCGTATCATGGGCACAGGACACATTTTGTACTTTCATAATATATATTATGGGGTCCAAGTCTCGTGTTTCAACACTCAAAATCCTAGCTCTAACTGGCTACTAATTACTCGAAAATGATTTCTTAAAAAGTCCAGCTGTATTTCATCATATAAATGTTTTGTCCCAGCTTATCTAAATGATCTGTCATATTATCGAGTAAAAATACTTCCGTTTGAGCCAACAAACAGCCCCTTGGTCCAGGGGTTACATCGTTATGATCCAGCTCTACGGGAACCGTGACTTTTTCAAGAATTTCAAAGGCACAAAAGCACTGGATGAGCCGAAGGTTACGGTTTCGATACTCGTTGATAGCGGAATATTTCATGACCATATGCTAAGTACTGGTCAACCAAAGAAACCGTCAAGAATCTTATTTGATACAGGCCAATAATCAAAGAACGGATCTGTACCCATTCTTTGTATGCACTTTTCTTCTTCTCCCCCCCCCCTCTCTCTCTCTCTCTCTCTCTCTCTCTCTAACAACATATTCTGGTTACGTTAAAGACCTATATGTCGACTCAAATTAAAACTAAAAATATCATGAAGTAAACTTCGTGGCGCCAAACTGGCTATCATGTATTTTCAACCAAACCTGTTTCTAAATCATTCTGACCTATAACATATTCTTTCTTTTACGTGCTCTTCTTTTTTCCGAACGCTTGTCTTGAAGGAATGGTTTTCCCGTTAAAGCTTATTCAGGCAGTTTCAAGAAAATAAATCTGTCAGAAGTTGCAAGTTTAGTGATAAAAAGGTATCAGTTGAAGGGCAATCAATTGCGGTCTACGAATGTTTCATACGTGGGAGTGAATCGTGCATTCCGTTATGAAACATCAGAGATTAAGGAGAGAATTAAAGACAATTTGATGTGACTGACATAATACTCCTGAGGTATTATGATGGAAATAAAATCTTCTCATAGGTTTAATGTATGGTGAACGGTGATTTGAATGTGGGCGAATACATGTTTTTGACTCAGAATTGATTGCTGAATGTGATAAATAAATTACTTACTTGCACACGCGGATCTGCCAAAATTTGTGTTTGTTTATTGGATTTAACGTCCCACCGATAGTATTTCAGTCATTTGGAGACGATACCTACTTGAAACAGATATAGTGCTGCCACACTGCAGTATCACGTTGTAGACATATATGGCATGACACCACACCCAGTCACATTATCCTGACACCGGGCCAACTAGTCCTGGAACTACCTTTATATGCTGAGCGCCGAGCAAGGGAGCTAAACTGGTACCATGTTTGCGACTTTGGTATGTTGCGGATTGAACCTACGACCTTCCGATTCCGAGGCGGATGCTCTAACCACTCTGCCAACGGGACCGGTCAAATAATTTATAAGGAGATTTTTGTTTTACCAACTTTTCTAAGGTGGGAGAAAAAAGAAGAGGGAGGGTCACCGGCCCTACTCTAAATTACATTTGATAGTATTACTTTGTGATATACATCTCATGGTGTCCGGCACGGCGACGGGACCCCGTTGGTAAGATCCCTGGCTGCGATCTACACTGATATATGTATAATACCCTGCTATTTAGGGGTATTATTCCACACTTGTATCGGACATTTTATTTTATTAAACCACATTACAGCTGCAACGAACATATGTGTTTTGTGACAAATGTTTTATTATATAAGGATTGACAGTTTCAATGATAGTCTCATCTGAAGAGAATTATCAAGAAATTAAACGTGCTTGGTAAATTTGATTATTCGTTTATGACGTATTCTGACGAAGAATCACATTTCAAGTTATATGTTTTAACAATTCAAAGTACTCTCACATTTTGAGTTTGACTAAATTTAATTTTAAAATCATTTCTAGCTAGTTTCCTCAAGTACGTTGTCATATGAAGTTAGAAAAACATAAAAGTGGGATTGTCGTCTGCAATATCAAGTTATCTGAATATATTATATCGTTTTCGTGAAGTTTTTTTTACCTCTTAAATTGTCCACAGGTGTCTAATGTGAACATTACTCCAACTTTATTTCTGTCAAACAGTTGCGTTTCCTTTCATATGTTCGAGTCACGTGATTGACAGTGACAAAGAAGAAGCAGAGGTGTCACCGGGACCCATTTTAAAATACGTTTCCACCACTTGATATTAAATCATGCATACCTGACAAGAATTTGGGGATTTATTTATCACGTAATGGTCGCATACCGCGAAACCCTAGCCGTTAATAGACCAACTCCATAGGTATTTATCTTTTGAATGAACATAATATAATGCTAAAGATTGTCGAAGTACCGGTGTTATAAAATGGTGACATGTATCCACTTGACTCCGAAAACACAACCGACTAGCTCATAGTGGATTTGATGTTACTTTAAGCAATATAAACTGTAAATGTTTGTCTCATATAACGATTTTGTCAGCTTTCAATTTCGGCCTTATTCAACCGCTCGTGTGCCCCATGAATATTAATGAAGCAATTAATGTCATTATGTATTCACGCATTGCGTACAGCACGCGCCGTCATGCTTAAGTGTCATACACTTAAAATTATCGTGTGTACTATCTCCTTCATTTTTATAGCATAAATATATTTTCATATTCACGCAGCGATTTAATCACTCACAAGCGTGAATCGTAGACGTGCAGTCTGCTGATCTAAATAAGACGTTTTAATATAATCTCTCATTATTATCATTATCACCCTCTTCTTCTTCATCATCTTCTTTGTCTTCTTCTTATTATTATTATTAGTAGTAGTAGTAGTAGTAGTAGTACTAGTACGTTCCTTTTCATCATTATCTTCAACTGCTTTACGATCCTTTACCGCATTGGCAAATTTAAGACCTTCTCCCACTTCCTTATATCGATATGTTTAAATCTTTCTACCATAAATATCTCTCCGATGATTTTTCTCATTTTGCCATGACTACTTGATCATTTACCTTTCTGTTACTGTCTTCATCTCCGTCTAGATATATTTTTCCCATTTCTTCTGGGGATATGATTTGATTAAAGCTGAGGCATAGTTGTGCGCTGATGTGATTTACAGTTCAGCATGTGTCTGGCAGATCATACGCGAGTGATAAGATATGTCAGCTAAACTTTGACACCGATACTCTTCTTAGAGCCACAATTTTTAAAATATTTTGCTGAATTTAATAACAGATTTAGACATGGCTTGATAAATATTGCTTTGATTTAAGGCAGGATGAGTCTGATCTAAATTTAACATATACTCATACCTACTGTCTTTCATTAAATACATTCGACAATCTTCAAAGATTGCATCACAATTTATGCAATCTTACTTTATTAAGGTGGCAGAATGTTGGGGGAGATATTGACAGGTTTGAGGGAAATATTGTTCATTTTTATTCTTCTATCTTGTTATTTGTCATGAGTGCATGACGCCTTAATCAGTCGTACTTTAAACCTGACACAGTTGGGTTGCCTCATCTATATTTTCCTATTACAAATAATTAGAGATAGGAGATTTTGTAAGTGCCACTTACCCCCTTTTTTGTCAAACGAGTATTAATTGCGCGCTGGAGCGAGAAAATCGTATAGAATCACACTAGTAAATAAAATAACACATCGTACTTATTTCCATTGAAATGATATGTTGTCTTCCGAGGTATATACTGATTTCCTATGAAATGATATGATGTCTGTCCGAGATATATACTGATTTCCTATGAAATGATATGATGTCTGTCCGAGATATATTCTGATTTCCATGAAATGATATGATGTCTGTCCGAGATATATACTGATTTCCTATGAAATGATATGATGTCTGTCCGAGATATATACTGATTTCCTATGAAATGATATGATGTCTGTCCAAGGTATATACTTATTTCCTATGAATTGATATGATGTCTGTCCGAGATATATACTGATTTCCTATGAAATGATATGATGTCTGTCCGAGATATATACTGATTTCCTATGAAATGATATGATGTCTGTCCGAAGTATATACTTATTTCCAATGAATTGATATGATGTCTGTCCGAGGTATATACTTTTTTCCAATGAATTGATATGATGTCTGTCCGAGATGTATACTCATTTCCAATGAATTGATATGGTGTCTGTCCGAGGTATATACTTATTTCCTATGAATTGATATGATGTCTATCCTAGGTTTATACTGATTTCCAATGAATTGATATGATGTCTGTCCAAGGTATATACTTATTTCCTATGAATTTATATGATGTCTGTCCAAGGTATATACTTATTTCCTATGAATTGATATGATGTCTGTCCGAGGTATATACTTATTTCCTATGAATTGATATGATGTCTGTCCGAGGTATATACTTATTTCTAATGAATTGATATGATGTCTATCCGAGGTATATACTTATTTCCAATGAATTGATATGATGTCTGTCCGAGATGTACACTCATTTCCAATGAATTGATATGGTGTCTATCCGAGGTATGATACTCATTTTCTATGAATTGATATGATGTCTGTCCAAGGTATATACTTATTTCCAATGAATTGATATGATGTCTGTCCGAGGTATATACTTATTTCCAATGAATTGATACGTTGTCTGTCCGGGGTATATACTTATTTCCAATGAATTGATACGTTGTCTGTCCGGGGTATATACTTATTTCCATTGAATTGATACGTTGTCTGTCCGGGGTATATACTTATTTCCAATGAATTGATATGATGTCTGTCCGGGGTATATACTTATTTCCAATGAAATGATACGTTGTCTGTCCGGGGTATAATATTATTTCCAATGAAATGGTATGATGTCTGTCCGAGGTATATTACTTACAGATATTTTTATTTCCGGCACGAACTTCATAATCATACTTACTTTCCATATAACGTTCCCTCCGGATATCGGCAAATGCACGCAATTTGTGCGTGAATGTCAAATTGCTTTACTTATATTCTCTCTCTCTCTCTCTCTTTCTCTCTCTCTCTCTCCATGAAATGGCCAAAAATTGTCTTGCTCAAATGTGACGTCATCTTTTTTGCTATTTATCTATTTATCATTATTATCATTCTTTATCTTGTTACTTTGATGATGGGAGTTATATATCAATTAGGCAGTTAAGAGAATCAATTCATGTAAGATTAATTTTATTTGATTCAGAAAACCAGACGATAAGTTTATATACATGAAGATCATTTTACTCGACGATGAAAGTAGTCCCATGGTAGACTGCGGATTAATATTGAATGACTGAATTACCCGTCCGTAACAACCGTGGAATATTCACTTTGTACGGCTTCATGACGTTTCAACTTTAATACGTTTCTTTGTGCGGCGGTAATTTATTTAACAGAATAGATACAGGTTTGTTTACAGATAGCGAAAGTTATCAAAAGTAAACAGAACGTTAAGTTGCAGAATATATGCCCCTAGCAATATTAGACCACCTTTGAAGAAATGGTTGCTTTACAAAAGCCAGCGTTCTAGGTGTTGAATTAATTAAATTGTTACAATATGAAAACGCAAGAATTCAAAGAGTATAATAAGTCAGCTAAAACACAGAAATTCCTCACATCTTTCAATGTGTCTTGATTTATCATTATATCTGACTATGTGGTATTTTGATATTTAATGATCCAGATTTGTTAGTTAAAGAGAAAAAACAACAATAAAACCACATTTTCTTCAACGTCGTTTTGATTAACTCGTGACATTACTTGCAGCCGTATTTATCAATACAACACTTCATGTGCTCAGACTTTCTCTAATTCAAATGTACTAGTATTATTTCTTTAAGATATGCAGTATGTTCGGCCTTTAATAACAATGCTTTCCTGATCGGACATCACACCAATCAGTCAATATTCAAAAGTATTCTTATAACAAATATTTATCTGAAAAAGGTACATTTAAGTAATTTGAAATCCTGAGTGCTCACTTTGTTTTGCTACTAGGTATATTTTCTGTTTCAATAAAAAATCTATGTTTGTACCTCTATGTGAAGACCACCTAGATATAAAAAATATATGACTTTAAAAACATTCTGAATTAAAGGTGTACGCGAATCCACGATTATCTTATAATTGAATTCCTTTGTGGTATAAATGGATTTACTTGAATTTTTTACCCCATAACGGTTCTATTCTTAGGTTACAATGATCTCTAATTGATACTGTGGTCTCACGCGAACTCCTCCCAAGGCTTTGGAAAGATTTAAAAAATCTGCTTCTTCTTAATATTTCATTAGAACAATATTTGAAAACCCCATACGAGTCAATATTAAGTTTTCACTTTTTGTAATCAAACTCAAAGGTTTAAAATGGCTGCGCACTTCATATCTATGAATTTAAATT
>CM037792.1:21143017-21183516 GCA_021229015.1 Solen grandis | reverse complement strand
AAAACGTTCCAAAGCCGCTGTTTCAATACAACTAACTAGATATAAATATTATTCTCTATACATGTATAACTGCATAAATCATAATCTTTTAAATTTTATTAGAGACACTATAAAACCAGTTTTTACAAGTTCGGGCATATTTTTCAGCACAATATTTGAAGACTTGTTTATTTGTTCTATTCTCTTCCATGTTAAAACATCTTCCCCAGAATGCACACACTGAATTAAGCTGTCTGACTATAACTGGCCCTCACCCCATATCTCCAATGATTGCTGCATCAGGTGTTTATTTGCTAGTGCCTAGTTAAAACCTCATTGCTCTGTTAAAAACCGCATCAATGCGCGAAATTATTCTGGTACCCCAAATAACAGCCCAATAATTAATAAGTGGCCGGACCATGGAGTCAATAAGTTTTGTAAGGTAACCCTCCCGCGCTCCTGTATTTAACAATTAATGGACCCAACTCTCTACTAGCAGATTGTGATACAAATTTTACCATTATGTTATTATCCATGTGTTCACTGGTGAAGACAGAGATAAACGTATTTATCTCATAGACTGACATTTTCATTTCTACACCTAAATACATAAGAAGTTCGCCTAACTGAGGGTGGTCTAAAATGTACAACATTACTTTTCTTAAAATTAATGATCATACGATTGACCTGATTCCACTGAGACAATTTATCTAAGAGCAGTTGCAGATCCTGCTCATTTTCAGATAGGAAGACGATATCTTCGGCATACATTAGAATACAAAGCTTCTCTTCGTTACCAATATCAAATCATATTCCCAAATTCTTTTATAAAGTTGCTAGGTCATCAATAACATAAAAAAACTAGATTTGCATACTGCAAATGCAACGGTTTTCGTGATGATCAACAGTTTCAAACCTGATCAGCCAAGTTAAAATACCAGAAAAACAACAAAATGCAAAATGCTTTATATGTGACCAAAACTTAAAGGCATCTCGAAAGGAATGTGATGTCCCACTGAGCCAGGCCCCCATCTGCTGTGATCAGACCTGCTAATTGCTGGTCATCACTGCAGGGAGTCTTTAGCCAATTTAGTACCTATATGTTACGGTAAAACCTCTGATGGGTTGATGCATAACTAAATTATCTGCTACAATGGAACTGAGATAGTAGGCTAGTTTTACACAAAGCAATAAACATATAATGACTTGACTATTTGAGTTTACCGTCGCTTCGACAGTATTTCAGTCATATAGCGACGTCCAGCTAATTACAGGTGGAGGAAGACACGAATGCACGGAGACATCCGGGTAGAACCACCGACCTACCGCAAGCCAGCTGGAAGGCTTCCTCACATGAAAATCCGAATGACCCTGCCGGGATTCAAACCCACGCGGTGAGGGGCAGAGTGAGTGTTAAAGTCAGCGACTTAACCCTCTCGGCCACGGAGGCCCCAAACATATAATGAATGATAGTGATAATATGTGGGTTGTTTAGTTTATGATCCCTTACATAATTATTCTTTATTACATTTATTACTTGGAGTCAATTTTGTAACTGCATGATTATAGGATCGTACGGCATTTATTTCAGAATTAAAGTTTTGATATTGAAAATATAGAGATACGCATTTTTGTAGTAATTAAAATGAGCCTGAAGGACATAATTCTGACAATGCAAGATATTTTTGTTTTTTATTTGCTTTTGCTAGAGACATTTTGTTACATTTTATTCAACAGAATTTCTCTTATTGAATAAACAAGTAATAAAATTTGTGTTGATTTCCGACACATAAACATGTGTTGAGGGAAGAAATGAGAGAATGAAAGTAATGAGTGATACATAACTTATTTAAAAAATTAATGTCCCTTTTTATGATAATTTTACAACTTAAATAAAATAAGAAAGAAAGAACAAATTAAATGAAAAAATGAAAGAAAGAAAGAACAAAATAAAGTAGACAAAATAAATCAACAGAGAAAGAAAGAAAGAAAAGGAAGATTTATATTTGCTCGAATAAAAAAAAAAGAATAATAGAGAACTTTTAGGATCATTTGTGGTATTTGGTATGTTCACAACTTTTTTACAAACTGTGAATGACTACATACAACCCCATGTAGCAACATATGCACTCTTGAACAATACCTGTGACAGACTGTGGCAGCCTGCCTAATCAAAAACAGATGCCCACACAACGGCGGGTGGGTGAATTTTTGCTTGATGATATATATTATTATACTCAATACCATAATTAATTGAAAACAACCGCCATAACCAATATATTTTGTTACTATATGCTTTGTCCAATGTTATTTACTATGTAAATCTTGGAAATAAACTATTGAATTGAATTGAATAAATGGGGGTGGGGGTCACTTATATAAGGGTTTTGAGATGCCTTTAAGCATCCATATATTGGCAATGAGCCAATATGATCTAAGTGTGGCACATTGAACGATTTGATTAATGTTGATCATCACTGTGCGCTCAAAAATGTCTTCCAAAGTGTCCCACTTTTTATACTAAACAGTTCAAAATCAGGTGAGACAGTTGGGAATCCTGCTTATTATTATAAGAACAATAGTTTTCAGTAGTATAAATGATTTATAATTTATTTGTTATCAAAAATTTTGGTAACGTAACAAGCCATTTGGTTAAACATATATCAGCTTTCACTCTATGCCTCAAAGTTCAGTAATGCACTAGAAGGAACTTTTGGTAAGCTAAAACTTGTTTAAAAGGTGGATGTTTGTACATGTACTTAGTTGTTTTGCTATCCAATTCAATAGTGAGTGTGTGGGAGGAATAATAATACATGTAGAATAAAGACACAATTCATCCCCTCTCTCTCTTACCCATGATTCTTTGAGCGCTTTTACACGGGTCATTCAGACCAGTGTTGACACATTGCTCTCATAGTTACACATACACTGTACATTGACCTGTTGCAAGCCAGCTAGCAGAGCTGCATCTAATTATAGAACATAGGTAACTTCTGTCAAATTTTCTCTGTTTTTTTGTTGACGAGGTAATTCTTTTTTCCAATGATGACAAAATATATCACACATTTAAACTTTAACCAAACTTCATACTGCCACCAAACAACCAAATCAATCCCGATCTGAAAAAACTAAAATTCTTCAAAAAGTACTTTTTAGAGGCTTTTGATTTCACCCATATTCTTTCGATAAAATATTTTTAGATTTTGAGATATTTAAGGTCAAAGAAAAAGCCAATAATCACAATATGACCTTGACCTTTGCATTTTTTGAAAATTTGAAACTGTGAAGTCCCTGGAAACAACAAACAATACAATCTGTGAAAATTTCATAAAGATTGCTTCAAAAATAATGACAGAATCCTCCAAAAACTAAAAAAATGCCTATTCTCGAAAATGTGTTTCCTCCATATTTTAGTGCACTTTGACCGCTTATTGAAAGCCATTTTATGCATTTTCTGAAATCGCCACCCCATATATTTTGTGCGCAAAGATCTTCGGAATCAATTTCAAAAAACAGAATGAGCGTATCTAATCTCTAACAAAAATGGTCATGTTTTTCGTGGACACACCCTAATTTGCCAGATTTTTTCAAAGATTCAAACATTCAACCTCTTCTAGCTCAAAAGTTTCAAAGATATGGATATTGCCACTCATCATATTTTAACGGGCAGTTGACAGAGAACAGAATGCAAAAAACTGCATACAAATAAAATGTCAAATGACAGAGTTATCGGCAATTATATGTTTTGATGCTAAACGCCACCTAGCGGCAAAACTTAGTACTAAAATGAAAAACAAACTTAGTGGTGCACAACTTCAGATACATGTGAGTATGCATGGAAATTTTCATATTTGTAGCACTTCTAATCATGTCGCAACAGCGGCCACAAAAAAAGTGCAAAGAATAATAATAATGGAAAAAAAAGGGGAAAAAGAAACACAAGAAGAACAGTAGGTTTTCGCGGCTGCGTTGCAGTCCACGAAAACCTAATTAAAAATGTTCGGAGAAACACAACGCCATTGTCTAAGACCCCCTGCGACATCGAACCACTCTGTACACATGTTGTTTATTCTAATACAGGATTTAACTGATGAATATAAAGATTTAATAGCATTCAACATTTCCCCTTCAAGCACAAAGCACTGAGTTTTTTTTCCATAGGATAGTCATACGCCTTTCTAAAATCAATAATAGCCGCAAAGGTAGATTGTTTCTTTTTTCTTTCTTGTTTCAACTATATGTATATATGTTAAGGTAGATGATTGATCAATGGTACTACGTTTAGGTCTGAAGCCGTTTTGTTCATCATTTATAACATTTTTCTGACTTGATCCATCGAGATATCCTATTATTTAAAACAATGCAGTAGAACGTGTACATGATTGTGGCTAACGTATAACTAAGTGGGCCCCGGGGGTCTATGGTTCCAGACTTTGGTGTAGGGTTAATAACTCCTTAACCCCAGTCTGTCGGAATTTTTCCTGAGTAAATAAAACCCATTAAAACGCATATGTAAAAAAGAAATAAATGTATCGTTTTTAAAAAGCCACAGGCTTTACCCCTGTATACACTGTTTGCCGCAAGTTTCACTTCAACTATAGATATACCATTATTATAAGCTCGCTCCTCGTCTTGATTTTGTTGGGTATTGTTAGCATTGGCATTTAAAGTTTGTCCATGTTGTTTATGTATAGTTCTAGCTTGATTTGACTTTGGTAACCCGGTGAAAATATGAAAGTTATGAGATATCCGGTAGTCCGTAATAACTTTCCTTCCGTAGTTACACTTTGTAGGATGTATAAAATACATAAGTCTCTGTGTTGTTAAATAAATATATTTCAACACAGATATATCCAATCAACTAGTTAGATACAGTATTCTGTATATATTTAAAGCACGATATTTGACATCAAATACGTTAAGATTGTCCTGACAGACTTCTGCACAGGACGGTTGTTAAAACTAGAATCCTCCTTTTTTCATCATTAAAATCAACAACTATTAAAGCAAATTACAGAATAAACAGATATGCCAATCACGCCTTTGTGGGCGGAGTTACTGGAAAGCCATAAAAGTGACAAAGCGGATTAACAAAACTTATCATGCCGCTAGATGACCAAAGGTATAATCAATGAAGCCATTAAAGGTGTCAGACATTGAAATTGCAATAAACTAATTAGTCATGACACGTGCCAGATATCAAAGTTATGAAAAGAATTTACATCTGATATTATACTTTTTCGAACCAAATTAAAAAATAAATAAACTTAATAAACATAATTTGTATGAACATAATAAATGACATAGACAGAACATAACTTCATACATGTCAACATGAATTGTGTATAAAACATAAACGGAGAGAGAGAGAGATGGAGAAGAAGAAAGAAAAATATAGAGTTGTAGTGCAAATTATTCGGCTGAATAATTTACCGCTACAACAACTTGATTTGACTATTTGAGTTTACCGTCGCTTCGACAATATTTCAGTCATATAGCGACGTCCAGCCGATTAGAGGTGGAGGAAGACCCCGAATGCACGGAGGCATCCGGGTAGAACCACCGACCTACCGCAAGCCAGCTGGAAGGCTTCCTCACATTAAAATCGGACTGACCCTGCCAGGTCTCGAACCCACGCGCGCGGTGTGGGGCTGAATGAGTGTTTAAGTCAGCGACTTTACGCCCTCGGCCACGGAGGCCCCGGTTGTAGCTTGAGGGTTGTATATCCCCCATATTTCAAGCACAACAATACTATCTCTTATAATCGCTCCGTCTTTTAATTTCAAAATGTATATTACTTTTCTTTGAATGGGCAACTCCAATTTTACTAATATATTTCCAACCTCTGTATTTTTATTTTCGACAATGTTACTTTAATCATGCTGCAAGACATACCAGTATTTACAATTTGATCTTTTAAAAGCCTGAGCAAAATATTTCCTTCTAGCAACGTAGTCTGACATAAATTTACGTTTTTTTCTGAGTGTACTCTACATACTAGCCATATTTTCTCTGCTGCGCATGCGCTATTCCAAAGATGAGTAAGTTGGCCATTCCACCAGGGCTTCCCAACCCTTCGTTTCTTTTGATTTAAAATGCTGCAGCCTACAGCTTTACATGGAAGTTTAATCTTCAATTCCCGGTCAATAGCTTCACAGAGGGATTGATACGAGTCATCATTATCCTGTTGGCTGCGTATACTCTCCTCAAGCTTAAAGATATATTCATGTATATTTCTAATACAATTTTTATCTGCCATAAAATCATCTGGTATATTATCAACTTAATATTTTGACGCCGAAGCCCTGGGTGATTTTGTCGTGGAGCCGCTATAAGCAAATTTCCACTTAAGAAATGAGTGGTCGGGAATACTTGATATATTCTGGATACCTGCCATATTAATAAGATCTAAAACACGTAAAACATTAAATTATGTAAACATATTAAGACAGTCATGACTTACTGAACAGCAATCTACTGCAGAGCATCTCTGCGGTCTAATACAAGTAAAATCATTTTTTAAGAAAATTTCTTCCATTTAAAATACAAAAGTATGAATCTATTAAGAGTTGTACAAAATATCACAATAATCATTGCACGTAAAATCAACCACATATCTAGACGAAATATTATCAATACCCTTTATAAAATCGATCTCATCGCTGCATCTACTATTGAAATCAACACATATAGAAATAGTGCCTTTTTCCTGGCATTCATAAATGCTCGATAAGAGTGAATCATAAAATTTACACAGGTCAGTCGGTCTACTTGATTTTTTGGGCGGCAAGTAACAGACGCATGAATAAAAAGAAAACTCGTTGCATAAATCTGTTAAGCTCAGCCAAAGAATACATTTGTTGATTTATCTTCTACTTTAATTTTAAAATAGTTAAACAATTCTTGCTTAGCTAAAAACCAACACCGCCTGACCCCGCCCAAGCGATTCTATGTAGTTCAGTTCGATTGTGACCATACCAAATGTATCCGTTAAGCTCTAAGTTCTCGTTATTTCTAAAATACGTTTCAGCCACCCTAGTCTCATCAATGAGCCGCTCAGCGCGACATGCTATTTTTTGTATTGGGTGTCACGCCTCTGCGTCTCATGTCGTAACCACCTAAAACTGAGTGGAAATCAGAATCGGCGATTTGATATATTTTTCGTCAATTACACCTGATATGCATATCATCGTGTCGCAGACAGACTTATTTGAAGCTTACAACTGTTTATTATCCAAAAAACATTCAATAATCACGTATTTTTAAAAGAAATCTAACCTTTCAAATAGTAAACAAAAACCGATTAAGCCACGCCTCCTGCTTGCTGTTAACCGCTTACGCATGCGCACTTCAAACGGTGTAGGTATAGAAGATTACCTGTGTGTCACCAGCGCTGGAGAAAGTATACCAGCTATCGAATTTAAAAATTTGAGCCATTTCGAAGGTTTTCCTCCAAATTAATACTTTATAATAATAAACTTGACATTCAAGTTTTTTTTAATTAATCTTTTTGTAAGATAACCACTTTTTTTTACATTCACCTATCAAGTAATATATATTTATTCTTTATTTTTTTCATAAAGACATATTTTTCAATATAAAAATAAATGAAATAAAATAAATATTATAGTTTCTTATCTCTCTCTCTCTCTCTCTCCTTCTCTTTATATCCCCCCCCCCCCTCTCTCTCTAGCTCTCTCTGTCACCCCCACTTCTCTCTCTCTCTCTCATTCATTTGTTCTGGCCAGTCAGCGGATGAAGTAAAAAGGATCGATTAAATAAAGGTATGCATATTTTTTATTATTTGATTTATAGAATGATACAAATGACCAACATCTTTTTTTACACCTTTTTACGACTATCGTTTTAAAATGACTTTTTATTTGCTTTCATTTTTGTACATATTTTGTCTCCCTAGTAGAACAAAGATCTCTCTCTCTCTCTCTCTCTCTCCTACCCTCTCTAAAAGTAAACTCTGTAACAAGCCCGAAAATACCATCTTCCTTTAAAACCTACACTGCTGGATAGAGGGTCCGTCCCACCTATACATTTTTTATGCCTAGCAATTACGACACCCCCCCGCCCCCCACACACACAAAATGTAGCATATATACTTATCAATCATTTATTAACAGTCACGTTACATGTGCAATGTAAATACACAGGAACATGAAAAACACAGAGAAACAAACATTCTCAATCTCTCTGTTTTCTCTCGCATGCAAAAGGTAAACAAAGTTCAACATTGTATTAATATTTATATACAGAAAAAAAGATTTCCGTCCAATAGAAAGTAGTTCTCATAGTAATAAGTATAATCGTCTCGTTGATTAAAAAAAACACTTGTCACACAAACGTTTTGGATGACTTGTTAAACACATAAATTTCAGTCACTAACTTTTAACCACGGTGCGGGTGCGTTGGTTAAGATTTTTTGAAAGGGTGGTCATTTTCTTAGTGAAAGAATTCACGGATTTGACAACTGGAATCCCCTTGAATTTCTTGTATGATTTATGAAATCGCCCGGGAGTCTCATTAGTCAAGTTTTCAGGGCGCAAAATCCTGAGAAAAAGTTCCAAATCTTCTTGTCTGTTTTGTTGGGATCTTGAAGAAACTCTTTCCTCCTCCGACTGCACAATGTTACTATAAAGTGCATCCAAGTGCTTTCCGACACCCCCGGCAATAGACGCGTTGAGATGTTCCATGCGTCTTCTGACGAGGAGACCAAGGACCGAATTCTGAGGGATTTCAGGTCAGATACTGTCTCAATCAAAGTGCTTATAAGTACGGTGGCGTTTGGAATGGGCGTCAGTATCAGTGACCTTGACATTGTCATCCACTGGGGCTCACCAAAACCTATTCTTGGCTACTGGCAGGAGTAAGGGAGGGCCGGCAGATCTCGGCAACGGGCTTTAGCCATAATGTACACCTACAAACGGTCTCTCATGAAAAGTCGGACTGACGAAGATCTACGAGTACTGTCCAAGACAAAGAGTTGTATAAGGGAGTTTGTACTCGAGAAATTGTTTATTACAGGAATGAAACGGGATTGTATTCCAAAGAACTATGTTAATCCATGTGTAAGGAAGGGTTGTAGTTTGTGCCTGTGTGATTGTTGTACGTGTTGTACCGCTTGTGTTGAGAAATGTAGTTGTAAGGGAAAGCGAGATCCTCTACAAGTATTCTTTCAATAAACGTTCATATTCAAGCATTATTTAATTAGGTTGGGGTCACTACAGAAGAGAATTTAGATTCTTCTTTTTTTTTGGGGGGGGGGGGGGGGGGGGGGCTAAAGTATATCAACATACGTCGTTCAGATCTCGAATTTCCTGTAAAATAGTCTATTCCATGGGTTGTAATTTTGAAGGTATTAATTTTTTTTTAATCAACATGTTTATGATTAAAACCATGTGTATGAAAAGATAGTAAAACATTGTTAAAATGTAAAATACATTGATTAAAAAATTAAAGTGCAATTAAAGTGTATAGAGACAGTGTATCGAATTAAGAAACCATATGAGCACATTTAAAAGTTCAAGCTGATCGTAAAATTACTATCGGTTTGGCCACAGAAATGAAGAGTATAAAAATATGTTTGCATGTGTATCTATACCATTATTTGATGATATAAGTAATCAAACTTCTGTTCAAGCCAATATTTCTGTCTGACCCGTTATTAAAAGCATTTATAAGTCAAACGCACTTCTTCCGTTTTTGTGCGCCCCTATAGCAATGAGGTCTGAAGAGAGATATTTTACCTCTTCACCGTCGTAGCTCATTTGAATATGAGATCAGTAGGTCAAGTCGGTCAACTGCACATGTTGCAATAAAATGTGTTATAAAAGCATTTTTATTCAATATGAGGATTAAAACCCAGTTGGAATGGATACATTATTGTTCAAGGATCAAGGCAATATAGGTATGTTGAGTTGTCATTCACTTTTTATACAGAAATTTCAATGCCTAATTTTAAAATTAGGCTTTGGTTAGAGAAAGAAGGAAACTTTTCCGCACATAAAATGTCGTTCCGACTGTGTACCCGTAGGGGGGGGGGGTATCGCCAAATCGAAAGTAGAACGATATCACAAATTACGGGTACACAAATGTGGACTACAGCCACCCCTACCAAGTCTAAGTATAAAAATTCAATAGCTTCTGATCTTAGGTGAAAATTGACTGAAGAATGATTGACACTCCATCCATTTACGTTCCAGAATCCCGCTGAGACCTAGTGTCTTCTACGATTCCACGGGTTCTGTCCTCGCCTGTCACCATCGCGCCCGCGCACACTCTTCCCGCGTAAATCACTGCGAGTTGTCTCCCTTTGATCGTTCATCGCGCGTTCCAGGGACATGAGATATTTCCCTAAATGTGGACAGGAGATACCATTTTATCGGGACCTGTCCCCACAAACCTGGGACGATTGGTGGAAGAGGGTTATGTCCCCAATGTATTTCATCTGAGATAAAATAGTATGGAAAACATAGAATATGATGTTGTGATATGGTTGACAAGCTTAAAATATTCCTTTTGGGTGAAGTAAAATACAGTAAATGTAGATTTAATTGTTAACTGTCCGACTGTGCCCCGGTTTCTAGTTAGGTCTGTTGTCTAGGAATTTAAGGGAGCTCGGACACAATTAGGAATAGGTCCGTTTAAGGTTAATGAGATTTTATTTCCTTCTTTTCTTTACTTTCTGTGGCAATCCACAAATTCATGTAATAACAATGGTATAGTCCGTGAAAACACAGTAGTATTAAATAATATTAATAATAGTAGTGGTAATCCACATAAATGTCCGTGAAATCACAGTAAATGTCAATATAAATTATCAGTTTATAATTGTTAAGAGTTAAGGAAACAGGAAATCCTATAAAGAGGCCCTTCCTCCTTGAAAGCCAGATTTCGAATCTTAACCTTTCACAAAGAAATGCTTCGTCTACCCGGACGGGATGGCAAACATACCACGAGACCAGTTTAATGCGATTAATTGCGCAACGTATTAACTGCAGACACGCCAAACATGCCATGAAACCCTGGCGTTTTAGTACACTTATCTATGACAGATAGACAAAGAATACATCATATGGCTGAGACGAAATGTTCAAAGGAAGAAAATATATTTTTTATAAGGAAATGCTTAATTATTGCATCATATAAACATGTCAATGCCTTCCTTTTCAAACTTGATTATGGAAAAACAAATCATTAAAACAGTTTAAAGCACAAAGCTGCAGGTAAAATATTAGAAATATTTTACCGGTGTTGCTTATAAGCTCTGTGCTCTGTGTGCATAAGACAAAACATTTGCACATAAATGCTTTGGAATTTTATATTTGAGAAAAGGCGTGAAGAAATTATATAAGAAATGAAAACCCCATATCACTGCTTCAACAATTTAGAAAAAAAAACATGACTATTTGAGTTTATCGTAACTTCGACAGTATTTCAGTCATAAAGCGACGTCCAGCTAATTACAGGTGGAGGAAGACCCCGAATGCACGGAGGCATCCGGGTAGAACCACCGACCTACCACAAGCCAACTTGAAAGCTTTCTCACATGAATCCGAACCACCCTGCCGGGATTTGAACCCACGTGGTGAGGTGCTGAGAATTTAGAAAAAAAATCTTTTATTGTGATATTATTATTTATTGTGAATAGTTACAGGTGCAGTGACTGGACAGCTTTGTAATACATGTAGTTTCTCCAGCATTAAAAAATAAATGGTCTTTATAGGCATGGAGTTGTACATGCACAATATTTTCTTATTTCTAAATACATCAACCTGTCTTCAATAGTTCTTTTTTTAGTGATACCATTTAAATCAATGGTTGATCTGTCATTAAAAAGTATTTATATAGAAAGCCCAATCAGGGAGATTCCATTATGTCTGTTGATGTGGATTTCATGTTAATATGATACGATCATATAGTTTTGCCTATTCCAAGAGAGTATGTAATGTTCTACGCATAACCGTTATCAGCGAGGGATTTGTGTAAGTGGTTCTGTAGTAGACCAACCTGGTAAGCAAAATATAGTGGGTTCAAATCTTTGACTGGCTACACATCTTTCTCACTTGGTTACATTGTGCCAAATGTAGGACCATTATTGTATAGCTCTCCAATATATGCCTCACCTTTGGTTTGTTCAAGATCATGGTGCATTATAATTTGTTATTTTGTACTGTGAATTAATGGACAAATTAGCAACAACCTAAATTTATAAGTATCTCTTATAAAGAGAGATGTGTGTAGTGGTCCAGTTTCACACCCATTATTAAGCAAGGGTTCTCACAGTTTAAAATTCTTGTCTGGCTGCACACTTTTAACTTTTGGGTATTTGAATCATATTGTATCTGTCAACATGGGATTTGCTGATAGCAACTTGTTCTCTGTCCTGTGAGTTTAAGGGCGAATTCCAAATAAGAGGTGGGTATAAATCTGTTATGGCCTTTGAAAAGCCCATACATCATTGTTGATACTTGTATAGCAGATTGGTCTGGTCTTGGTGACTGCGTCGTTAGAGCGTCTGTCCCGGAATGTGAGAGGTTTTGGGTTTGATCCCCGGCCACGATATACTAAAGTCACGAAACATGGTACTGGTATAGCTCTTGGCGCATAAAATTTAAGGGTAGTTCCAAGACTGGTTGGCCAGCTGTTAGGAAAATATGACTTAGTGTGGTGTCTATGGGTCGATATCGCTGTTCGCAGCACTGTTTCTGTAGCAAGTAAAAATCTAAGGGCTGTCGCGATATGATTGAAGCGTACGAAGGCCAAGATATATAGCGATACGTTATGAGTGTACCGCAAGACATACAATATCGTCATATCATACTCTAATTAGAGATTATATCAAAAATGACTTGTTTCGATGAAATCAGCTGAATAAACAACACATCAGATATTTCTGTGAATCAAATGCTCTGGAATTATATCCCCTAAAATGGATTTGACCATCGCTTGTAGGAGATCGCGTTTTACAGCCTTAGCAGACATGGTTTCCAAATGACTGAAATAATGTCGGTGGTACATTAAACCGAATTAATAAACATAAGCAATCCACTAGATCAGGCAGAAGAGCACTCACACTGGACAATAATCGTCTTGGGTTCAAACTCTGGTTTGGCTGCACATTTTTTTAAGGTTTTTGTCACACAAATATTTATTGTAGTTACACATTCACTGAAATGTTTGGTGTTGAACTGCGTATAGGGATGTTGTTACGATAATCGGTCTAATTATATCTATCATTTTTTTGAGTATGTTTTATACATGTATAAATAATTGTCATTCTGAGATTTTGATAAATAGTAGGACCATCTTTCTTCAGTAAAACCCTATTTTAAACGATGATAGATATGTCTCAGTAGCCATAACTCACAAAAGACGAGAATCATGTGTAAGAAGCCGGGTAGCTCAGTCCATAGGGAATTGCCCTGTAAGCATAAGGCTCCGGATTAAAGTTCCGGTCAGGCTGCACATTTTTCTCTCTCTGTGATATTTGGCATACGATGTGGAGCTATGGCTGTATGTGCTCCAATATAATGTTCTCAATGTTTTATGGATCCTTTTTGAAATTCAAAGACAAATTCCAATTTGATGGAGGAAGATGTCAAGTTACTACAATAGTGGATACTCATGTGTAAGCGGCCGGGTAGATCAGTTGATAGAGCATTCGCCTTGTAAGGGAAAGGCTGCAGTTCGAATCTCGTTTAGGCTGCATATTTGTAATCCTATGACAAATACATTTCATTCTTGACAAAATCTAGTAAACATTTAGAAAAGGAATCAAGAAATAAAGAAAAAAAAATCAAAAGCATTAGAACGGTCTGAATCTGAATTTGATATGCTGTAGATCCGAAAACTGGGGTTTTACACATACACAGATAAATAAAGGAATATAAAAAGTTATTAAAATTATAAAAATACAAAGAATTATTGTTTGGTTGGTTTGTTGGTTCGGTTTTACGTCCCACCGTCAGTATTTAAATCATTTGCGATTTATATCAAATTGAGGCCCGATATAGTGCTGTCCACTGCAGTTTTGTGAGGAACCCTTCCCGTGGTTTTGGGTTTAGGTGGGATGGTTCTCCCCGGGTACTTCTGTGAAACTCGCGGTCTTCCTCCCCCTGAAATTAGCGGGGACGTCGCTATTTTGTTTGAAATACAATCGCAGGAGGGAAAACCCCAATACAAAAACAATCAAAACACATGCAGTTTTTTTACTGTAAAAATATGACAGGGAAAAACAACCCAGTCAAAATTTTTCCGAGATATTTTTCCCCCCCCCCCCCGGGACATTTTAGTTGGGCGCCAAGCAAGAGAGTATCCCATTCCCTTTTTTTCCCAATTTGGTATGTCGCTGCCGGAGTCAAAACCCAGGGCCCTCCTGCTTACATTATTGTTTTGATTCTAGTTAGTAAATGTAAAACATTTAATAGGGGAAAAAATACAGAAAAAAGTTCTTGCAGGGGAATCTGGAGAGGGGAGATGTTTTTTATAATACCTCAAGGAGAGAGGAGAGAGAGAAGGGGGGGAAAGATGCATTAAAAATTTTAAAAAATTTTTTAAAAAAGAAAATTCAGTTTTTTTTTCTGCGATCAAAAAATTTCTTTCTCTTGATTCTTATATTTTTGACGTTTCTATTTAAAAAAACAACAGGCAAAAGGGACAAAAAGAAAAAACAGGGAAAAAGAGAAAGATAAAATTGAAAAGTAAAATTTGGTTGATTATTTAGTCGAAAATAAATATTAAAAGGGTTTTTTCCGCTTGAAAATTTTACAGTTTCCGTTTCGGTGGGAAAGTTTTCCCTTTTGTTGTTGTTGTTTTTCCCCGATTACAGTAAAATTTTTAAACCACGAAAAAGGGTTTGGTAAAAAACGTCATCTAAATAATAAAACCACAATATTTTTTTGGCATTGGGTATGTTTGAATTTTAAATTTCCCACGTGCAACGAACCCAAATTTTTCACGGGCTTTTTTGCCTTTTACGGTTTAAAAGGTTTTTAAAAATTGGCCCCACACTTTGTGTTGTGGTCAGAGACTACTTTTTCTTTGGAATTTTCGGATTTTAATTTTTTTTGTACGCTAACTTTTGTAAATTGTTGATAGAAATTTTTTATTCTAAAAATTTAAAAAATTTTAAAAAATTGAAAAAAATTTTGTTTTATTAACTTTGCAAAAGAATAAATAAAAAATTCCAGTTTTGCGTTTTTTGTGAAAAAAACAAAAGCTCTCCAACATAAACCAAAAATTTTTTTGGCCACAATACATCCCAATTTTAAAAAATTCGAGCCCCAAAACCCAAAGGGAACTGCGTTTTCCCGTGCTTCTCACTAGTCCTAAAAAATATTCCTTCGCTTTGCGAAAAAAGAAAACTTTCTTTATTAAAATTAGCCAAAAAAACACATAGCAAAAAAAAAAATGTGAAACTTTTTTTAAATCAGTTTTCCCTCTCATTATTGTTTAAATGAAACCCAAAAATTCCAAACCCGCAAAGGGTTTTGGGAAAAATTTTACGCCAAAAGCAGTAATTTAAGTTAAATTAATTTAACCCTTTTCCTCTAGAAGACCCCCTTAACTATTTAGTTATCGCGTTTTCTAGATTTAAAAGGAATTTGGAAGGGGGGGCGGGGGAAGTTTCCAAAGGGGGCCCAGGGTGGGGCCCGCCCTGCCATTTCGACCTAGTTTGGCATGATTTGTCTTGGGAAAAAATTTTAAAATTTTCAAATGGGAACAGACAAAAATTTTAATAAAAAAATCTTTCCGGACCGTGTTTACAATTTTACGATATGGAATGTTTCCATACAAAAACTTAACAGGTTTTTAAAGAGGGAAAAATGAAAAAAGTCTAAGTCCAGGAATCACTCTTCCTATTTCAAGAAAATTCTTTAAAATTTCTTTTAAAAAACAAATGGACAAATCAGCTATAAAAATATGATGTCAACATGTATACATAGAAATGGATAGTTATTTGAGCCACAGGGGGGGTTTTATTTTATAAAATAGACCCGTAAAAATTGTGTTATTTTTTAAATGTATGGTTTTTTTTTATTTTATTTTTTTCAGCTCGCTGATTTTAAATCTTTATATAGTTTGTTTGCGTGTAATGCGAAATTTTTTTAAAAAATTATTTTGCCCATAAATGTATAAACCTGTGGGGAACATGTAAATTTTGCCACAGGGGTTTTTCCCTTCTGGTTTTTAAATAAAAAAAAAATTTTTCCCAATCTAAATGGGATTTTCCCCTGCCCAAGGCAAGGAATTTATTTTTCATTAGTTTTATGTTCAGTTTGCATTTACCTTTCTTGGATTTTCATTTTTTTAAACATAGTTTTTGGATTAAAACGTTTAAATGCATTAGATCTAAATCAACCCGGGTGAAAAAGAATGAAAAGCGGCCGAATTCAAACTTGGGGCCCCTTGGCATACAATGGGGAGAGCTCTACAGTCTGATATGCAGAATTGAAAATTTACAATTCTTTCTGAAAAAAGGTTATATGGGCGGGTTATTTTACCTAGTATGAAAAATTAAAACAGCCGGGAAAAGGATTTTTTTTTCTAACAGGGTGGTCTTTTCTATTAGCCCCTTGACAAAAAATCTCTTATTAGAGTTACATATGGACTTTTTCCTTTAAATTTTCAGGGCAGGGACAGAAACAATTTGCTATGTTTTAAAAAACAAAGGCTGATATATAGCGAAAAAGGGGTTCCAAAAGGGCCCCATTTTTGGGCCCCAAATTTTAAACAATAAGTAGGTGAAAAAAGAATGTGCAGCCAGACCAGGATTCAAAAACCTTACAGCTTACAGCCCCGAGAGCTCTCAGATAATCTTCGGTTTACCAACACAATATCACTGATAGGATTACTAACGGGTGTTATTTTTCCCGGGGAAAAAATTTTCAGCATGACCCAGATTTCCCCCAAACTCAGCCCCCAAGATACGGGGTTTGAAAAACCCCCAGCCCACAGCCCACAAATATCCCCTGGTAAGAATTACTTTTGGACAGTTTAAATTAAATACACCCAAGGGTTAACCCTTTATTTGAAATTTGTTCATGAAAATAATCTATGTTCCTGATAAAACCAAAGTGGTATATTTGGGAAAAAATTTTTAAATGAAAGGGCCCCTTAGCCAAGGATTAGAACCAGTCCCTTTATAATACATTTATGGGAAATTTTTTTACACAGATCCACAGCGAAAAAGGGAAAACTACTTGGCATTACAAAAACCATGTGTAAAACATGTGGGGATGATCGGGTTTTTCACTAGAATTTTTGGAGTCAATAAACTTTAGCTATCATCCCGGTTAAACTTATTTTTTTGGGGCTACTTAAAAAGTATTTGAAGGCATTGCGAAGGCTTGAGATCTTACTTGTTAAACAGCTGTTTTAAAGGGGCCCTAAAAAAAAATAATTTTTGAGTTTTTGGATTTTTACTAAAACTACTTTAAAAAAATTTTAATTAAGTCACTTATTATACCCATGGGGCAGTGATGCTGTTGTTAACAAAAGGGCAGGGTTTAAGGGGATACCGCTCTTTAAAGAATGTTTAAATTCATTTTGTAAAATAAAAAGGGGAATTATTTGATGATTTTATTTACCCAGACTCTATGTTTTGTTTTTCTTTAAATTTCTCTTTAGTTAGGAAAAATAAAAACTCCGGCTCATATTTTTATATTTCAAAAAGTTACCCACGGGTCTCTGTAATTTTCATATATTCAATATTTATGTAGTTTATTTTTTAAAATTTAAATATGTTACATTTTATTCCCTTTATTAAAATTTCCCACATTACCCAACTGCATTCAAGATTCAGTTTTAAAACGATATTTTTCTCATGTTTTTTTTGGTGCTTGGGTTTTTGAAAAAAAAAAAATGGAAGATTTTGTTTGCTTAAAATTTGCTTGCATGTATGCCTCGGGTCCTTTTATTTTTACAATTTTTCACTGGTTTGGGCTATTGATAATTTGTTTTTAAAATTTTATAGTTTCAATTTTTAAAAATCAAATGTTTTAAAATGGTAAAGCCAAGAAAACTGGGGCCAAGAAAAAAATGGCAAAATTTTATTTATTCATGTTTCCCATCTTGTTAGGGCCCTACTATCTTTGGAAATTAAATGAATAAAAAAATTTAAAACCAATCGATGCCAATCAAGACCTTGTTTATTTCATTTAATTTACAACTGAAAAAAAACTTTACTTTTGAAATGTGACATCAAAATGGATCTAGATAGCTTTGTAGAATGCATAAATCCGGGTCACAGGTTTGGGGTTCAAAATTTTGACGGGTCGCCACTTACTTGTTGTTCGCCCCCAAATCCAGGGGGAAATGAAAGGGTTTTTTTCGCTTTATGCGGTCTGGCTGATTTATGAAAAAACGCAATGTTCAGGATGAAAAACATGTTAAGTATCTGCATAAAAACAAAACTTAAAAGTAGATTTTAATTTTACATTTTAATGGAAATTTTTATGAATTTTTAGATTTTAAAAAAATTTACACTTGGATATTGGGAAAATATAGTTATTGATCTCTCTCTCATACCTCATTTTGATTTTGTTAAAACCCAAATTATAGTTTAAAGGGAATTTAAAAACCCCTTTTTTTTAAGGGTTTCTCAAAAGTCCCCATGATTTGGGTCTTATTTAAGCAAAGGGTCGTTACGGGGTTTTTCCTTATTTTCATTTTGGGAAAACCCCAAATTAGTGAAACGTGAAAAACTCAATTTTTATGTCTTTAATTTCTGTTTGGGAAACAGTTATGTACAACTAAACAATTTTTTCTTTGGTTTTTACAAAAGTGAAACCGATGCCTCTTTTGTTTATTTATTTCATTTAAAGTTAAAATTGTTTCCCCATTTTAATGTAAAGAGGGTCAGTGATAGTTACCAATTATAAAAGGAAAAAAAAAATTTTTAAAAAAAATTTGGTTCTTGGGGGGCGGTTCGGCAAGCTTTTTATTTCCCACAAATTTGTTTGGGGGAGGGCGGGTATATGGGGAGTCACTGTGTGGGTCGGTCGGTTGTTTTTTAAATGCCAAAATTGAAAAAGGCATAAAGCATTGCTCCCTGTAAGCCCGTCCGTAGGGACGCCAAAATCTTTTCAAATCCTTAATGGAAAACCGCGGGCCAGGGTTTTAAAAATTATTTTAGGGCCCTTTGGCCATGGCTATTTAGAGGGAATTTTTTGATTTTGAGGTCTTGGGGTCAAAGGTAAAAGGTCAGGGTTTTCTTTAAAGGGGTAAAATCCTTGTGATCATTAACGGGAGAACAAAGGGGCCCTGGGTTTGTAAAAACCTGATAGGGGACTTTGGGGAAAATTGACCGTGATGGCCCAAATTGATTTTGAGGTTTTAAGTCAAAAGTCAAGGTCACTGTGTACTTTTGTGTGAAATCCTTTTTCGATCATTAAGGGGAACAGAAAGGGCCCGGGGTTTGTAAAAACCTAGTAGGAATATTGGCCGCCCCAGCAGTAAACCCTTTTGTATTGAGGTAAAAAGGTCAAGGTCACTTTTTTAACATTAGTGGGGAATTCTTGGGCCCGTCATTAAGGGGAAAATTTGAAGGGCTGGGTTTGTAAAAACCTGTTAGAAAATTTGGAAATGACCAGGATGGCCCAAATTGATTTTGGGGGTCATTAAGCAAAAGTCAAGGTCACTGTTTTACTTAGTGTGAATCCATTTTCGATCATTAATGGAGAACAGCAAGGCGGGGTTTCTAAAACTGGAAAGGGAAACATTGCCCGGGACAGGAAAATAAACCCCTTTTTTTTTTGGGTTCATGGTCATTAAACATTTATTTATGAAATCTTTGTCAGATGGTCGAAGGTGCTTGAAAATTTTATCATTATAAAAGGCGATTGTGGAGATCGGGTTTTCCTAGGGAAAACATTTTAGTTTACCCATGCTATTTTCATTAGCTACTGGTTTTGTTTTCAATAAAATTTTTTTAAAAAAAGTTTTATTAGAAAGCAAAAAATTTTGCATATGTAAAATTTTGTAATGTTTTGATTGTTTTTTTCTAAAATTTTTGTCCTTTAAAATGATTTTGGGGCTTTTTTTACCCCGTTATTTGTCAAAAAACTATTTGTGGTTTTAAATTCGAACTTCATGGGAAGTTTCACTAGAAAAGACAGGTGTGCTTTTATATAGTTTTTATGGTTGAATGATTTTTTTTTAATTGATTTTCTTAAAAATTTCTTTGTCTGCGCTTTTTTTTAAATAAGTACTGGATTTTTTAAATTGTTTAAAATCAAATTACTATAAAGGTTTCCACTAAAAACACAGATGTGCATATTTTGCCTTTCTTTTTTTTTTTCTTTTTTTCCCCTTTGTTTTCTTTCAGCGCTATTTCTAAATTTACCACAGGAAAGGGTTTCAATTAAATTTTTTTCTTTTTTAAAATTTTTTTGTCTGCAAATTTTTTAAGCCAGATGTAAAAAAATTTTTACTTTTAATACTGTTTAAAAGTTTTTTTTTTTTTTTTTTTTTTTTTTGTTTGTTTTTTTGTTTTTTTTTTTTTTTTTGTTTTTTGTTTTTTTTTCATTTTTTTACCCTTTTGGAGAATATTCTCCCCCCTTTCCAAATTTTCAGGGGAACAAAATCTTTTTCCATTTTTTTACAATTTTTGCAAAGTGCCCCAAAAGGAAGTTGGCAATTTTGGTTGCTTTGCAAAGCCTCGTTTGATCTTCCGGGGTATTGTCATAGTTTTCCCTTATCTGTATCAAATTTTTTGTCTTTTGTTTGGGGAAAAATTTTGGGGGGCATAGTGGGGGGGATTTATACCTTAAGTTTAGATTCAGTGCTTTCTTTGTAAGAATCTCATAAGGGCTATTGTTTTGAATTTTGTTTATATTTAAAAAGCAATTGATACTAAAATGACGAAAACGCGATTGTGATACTGGTTCCCCGGACAGAACGTTGTGAAAAGCGGGCAATAAAATAGTGCATGATGAAGGGAACTTTTATCGGGTTTTAAGTGTCCTATCGCATTTTAATTGCATCTTGGTTTGCGCAATTTTTGCTATGGTGTTATCTTTATCCCCCCATCGCTTTCCCGTGCGGGATGTGAATGCTGAAAAAAAAAATCTTTAAGAAGCAGGTTTAAAAGGACGAGTTTGTTCTGTAAAAGCAATGTTTTGATATTCATAAAGACGGTTTAATTTTGGGCACTGGAGTTGAAATCCCCACCAAATTTTTAGGGGAAAAACATTCCCAAAAAAATTCATTGGGGGTTTCAGGTATAACCCTCCCCCCCCCCCCAATACCCCTATTCCATTTTTGCAATTTGTTTGAAAATTTTTTTTTGAAAATTGGTCCCCTTTGAAAACCCTTAAAAAAAATGTTTCACCGAGAGTTTTTTTTTCCCGGATTTTTTAGAAAGTAGGGCGGGGTTAATCTGTATTTAAAGTTGGGGAAAGTAATTGGGGGTAAATATTTCTAAAAAATGTCAATTTAATTGTTTTTAGGCTTATCTAGCCGATTTAAATTTGAGACCAAAGATACTAAAAACTGATTATGGTAACACAAAAAAACACGGGGATTAACAAAAATCAACAAAGAATTTTTTTAAAATAAATATAAAATCTAAAATATCGGTCAAAAAACCCCCAATAAACCCCGATGGCTATGGGAAAATTAAAGGGGATGAAAACCACCTTTTAAAAAGCTGTCTCGGGCCCCCTTTAAAATTTAAAAGCTGATAAATGAAATTATCCTAGGTTTATAAAACCCCACGTATATGACAATTTTATACCGACAGACAAGCAAAACGAAATTTACGCTTTTTTGGGTCCCAAAACCCAAAATTAAAGGGGTATCGGAACCCCTTTGGGATTAAAAAATGTTTTGAATCTTTTCGCCCCCACAAAAGCCAGGTGACTTTCGGGAAAGAACTTGCATCGAGATACCAAAGCCCAACAAAACAACAAAAGATATTTCTTATGTATCTGAGATCTTACCCCCTTGACAGTTGACAAAAGAATGATGGCGGACCCGCCTTATATACTTTTTACAAGGGCAGTGACCGCAAAAAAAATAGAAAATTTTCCCGGGCGAAACCATTTCCCTTAAAAAAGAATTTGTCAGAGGAGCGCGCTTATACGAGATACATATGACCCTGATTTAAGCATTTGGGAAAACGAATTTTAAAGAATTAAAAAAAAGGGAAATAGGGTAATTTTAAATATTTACACTTACGATTTGATGCTTTTTATATTAAGGGGCCTTTAAAAAAATGGAAAAAATCGAATCGGGAAACGGAAGTTTTGAAAACCCTTGATAAAAAATTATAAAATTAAATTTTTAAGAAAATTTTTAAAATTTCACATTTAAATTTGCAGGTTTGTTTTATAAGTTAACAATTTAAGTCTATTTGGGGAAAATTTTCAAATTTTTGTGAATTGAAAAAATTTAATTTGATTTTCGAAGGAAATCAGAAAAATGGTTATATGATTCTGGTTAAAATTTTTGAAAACATCTAAAATTTACCCTAGGAAAATGGGGAAAAAAAAATTTTTGTAGTTTTCAGGGGAATAATTTTGACAACAAAAAATTTTAAAAAAGGGGGGTATTTAAACGATTTTTTGTCTTTTGTTTTCATGTCAGTTTTTCCTTTAAGTTCCCCTGGTTTTACATTTTAAAAGTTATATGTAAAATTATATTTATGGATTTTGGTGGTGTTTATGGGGCTATACTTTTGGGCCGGAAAATGAATTACAGGGCACAAACTTTAAAGTTGAGATGTGGTTGCGTGTATCTGCACTTTATTTTTAATGGAATCAACAATTAAAAGTGTATGATCAATTCAAATTTGATCCCTTTTTTTTAGTGTCTTCAAATACACAAAAAAGGTTTGAGGTTTAAAAAGTATAGGACACATGAAAATTACAAGTTTAATTATGAAAGTATTTTTAATAACTGTTAGAGTTTTGGCCCTTTAAAATGGATAATTTAAAAAAAAAATCTATGTTCAAAATCAAGCTTTATTTGTTTGGGTTTTTTTTGGGTGATTAAACCCCCACCCCCCCCCCCCCCCCCCCCCGCTGACAAGGGGGGTTATGGCCCTTTTATTTTCCCCTTTTTTTAACATTTATGAAGAATTTTTTTTAAAAAACGCATGATCAAAAAAATTTTTGTGGGTGAATCATTTTTTCCTTAAAAAGTTTCAAATTTTGCATAAAGTCAGGTTTCAAAATCATCCTGTTTTGTTTTGATTCGCATGCAGTTTTTTCGGGCGCTCAAAAGCTTTGATTGAAAAATGTTCTAGAAAAAAAAACATAAATTTTACCATTTCAAGTAAGTAATAGAGATGAAGTGACCATTGTGGGAAAGCAAAAAAAACTAATTCTAAATTCTTTCTGAGTTTGGACATACAGATGCGATAGTGACATACTTTATTTAAAAACCCCTTAAAAAAGGGGAAAAATTAAAAACAAAAAAAAATTTAATTTTAAAGGGTTTCATTTAAAAAAACCCTTCCCTGCAAACTGTTTGACCTTAAACCGAACCCGTCTATGCTTTAGGCCCTATTTACAAGATGACCTCTCTATAAATAATTTTTTTTTTTAGAGAGGTAATTTTTTTTTTATTGTGTGTGTGTGGTTTTTTTTTTTGAATATCGGGTCCTGGGTATATGATTTTTAAAACAAAAGGTTAACAAAGCAAAAAATGGAAGTATAAAAACTGAATTTAAAAAACTAAAAAATATAACCCCAAAAATATTAAAAAAAAAAAATTATTACAAAAAAAGTGCAGTGGCCCAGATCTCAAGACCCCCTTTCAAAAAAAAAAAATTTTGAAAAGACCCCTTTTCCCTATTTCGCAGCCCCAAATTTGTGGGGCAAAGTTTTTTTATAGGTAGTTTAATGAAATTTAAACTGCGGATTAAAATTTAAAATTTTAAATTGCTTCGTTTACAGTTTTATTTGCAAAAGAAATTTTTGCTTTACCCAATTTCTTTCAAAAAACCTGGGACTATATCTAACTTTTTTTCAAAACTGCAATGTTGACCTTTTCTATGGGGGCTATTCGTTGGCCCAAAAATCCAGCCCTTTTAATAGGGAAATTTTTTACTTCTTTTTTTTTTAAAATTAAAAAGATTTGTTAAAAATAAAAAACGTTTATCCGAGAGGGTTTTTGGGGCTCGTATTGTGCGTTTTGATTTTTCTGATTTAACTTGTAACGTTTTTTTTTTGAATGTAAAATTTTTTAACATGAGCTAAGAAAAAATGCAAATATATTTTAATTTTTTCCCAAAATCAAATTTTCGAAATTAAAAAGGGCATACCGACACGTTTTGCCGTACATCCGACGTTCGAGAAAGGAGCCCATCAATAAACTTAAGGTTTTTTAATTGCATACTTTACTTTTACATTTTACGCGATTAACTTTGTAGGGCGATTTTTCAACTTCCCTATTGGTAGTAACGGAAAAAAGGCGAAAATTTAAAAGGGGGAGCCAAAAATTTTACGAGGGAAAAAAAGAGAGGTAAAATTTACACTATGAAAAAATCGGTAAGTACAGAAAAATTTCGTATTTACCTGAGTTGAAAAAGATACTTTGTAGATCAATTTTTTTTATATAAAATAATTGTTTTAAACAAATTTTACTTACTTTGGCTCTTTTTTAAAATATACATGGTTTAAAAAGAAAAAGAAAAAAAAAAAAATGGTTGAAAAAAAAGTTATTTTAGGGTCTTGGGGAAAGGGGAAGTTGCAAAGTTTGCATTTAAGGGTTTATAAATTTTGGGTTTTAAATTTTACTAAGGTTTTAAATGAATATTTAAAAAAATGAAAACTTTAATTTAGAAACTGGGATAGATTTTTTTTTCTTTTTTTCTTTTTCCCGTATCCCCAGTATTAAAGGGTTTTATTTGTGATAAGTAATTTTAAAAGTTACTTAATTTTTCGGAAAAAAAAAAAAAAAAAAGGGAGCGCCGAATTTGGCCCGTAAAAAAATTTTTGTATAGTCTTTCTGTAGCAAAAACTTCCCTCTGTTTTGGGCTTGAAAATTGGACAATTGTTAAAAAAGCAAAATTAATGAACCTTTTTAAAAATCAAATTTTATTATTCCTTCTATAAATTTTTATTTGTTTTTTTCATAAAAAATCTTGACTTATAGGCAAACCGTAATTTTTTTCCCGTCTGGAAAAATCCCTTTTAAAAGGGTTTGGGTTAAGACGACAGGGGGATGGCATGTAATTGTGTATTTTTTTTAAAAAAATTTTTCAATTGAGGTATGTATTTGAACAAACAAGAGATTCAAAATAAAAATTTTGGGAAATAGAAACTTTTTTTTTTTTTTCATTTAAAACATTAATTTTCTGGGGGGACAAGCAAAGGATCAATCTTTTTTAAAGAGGGGATATTTATTCTTTATAGAACCTTCCTGATTAAAGACATAAAAGATTTCTTCAACTTGAAACTTTATAGGCCAATAGTAATTAAAGGCTATTGAGGCACCTTAATTTTGGATGTGTTCTTGAATTTTTTATTCAAAAATTTAGTCCCCCAACCTCAGCTTGGGTTTTTGAAAGTAAGCATTTTTTTTGAAAAAAACGAATTTTTTTTTGAAAGTGGATTTAGCCGAATTCACAAAAACAGTAATGCAGTGGCTAGATATTTAAATTTTTAAAAAGCTCAAAATTAGTGAAGTGGGTTCTCATATCATGTGGTTTGGTGGCTCGATAAAAAACATCAAAGTTTTTTTAAAATTTTTCCCCCGGCCCGGGATTTTAAAAAAATTAAAAAAAATTTTCGCCTGTGCGCTTATATTGCTGGCTTTAATTTTCAATATAGGTGGGGTACTAAATTTTTTTTTATTTTTCTGGGTGTTTATTAATACCCGCATCCCAAAGGCACTCATGAAATGAAAAAAAATGATGTTTAGTAAATAAATTTTGTACTGTTTTAAATTTAAAAATGCATTTACCTTTTAATGTGTAGACTACCCCTGCAAATTCCCCTTTTTTTAAAGGGAGTAAAATGCGTGGGATTTTCCAGGTTTTTGGAAAAAAACCGAAAATGAGCGGCAATTTTCGTTTTTTTTCGATGTATAGTGGGGGGGGAAATTTGGGGGGAAAAGGGGGGAGCCCTTTTTTATAACATTCCAAAAAAAACCTTAAAATGGATTTAAACTGAGCCCAATCCCGGGGGTCTTTTACAATTTTAAAGTTGCGAGCGTTAAAAAAAAGCAGGTTATTGTAGTTTATCAAAAAACATTTTGTTGAAAAACGTATTTAAAAACGGGTTTCAAACGGCAAATTTAGGCCAAAAATGTATCCCTGGAAAATTTTAAAACTTGAAATTTTTAAATGAATTTTGGATTTTGTCGGAAAAAAAACTGTTCAAAATCGCCAAAAAATGCTGGATTTTTTGGGAAAAGGGAAAAGCCCATATTTTTACAACCGTGATACATTTTTCAACGCGAAAAAGTAAAGGGGTAAGTGGCGGTTATGGGGATTGATAACAAATTCCCTGTCTGACTTTAGAAGCTTTCGTTCTAATATTTCGTTTAAAAAAGAATTTAAAAAGGGAAAAAACCTTATACCCACGACAAAAAACGATACCTTTTAAAAATTTCGTTTTCAAAATATTTCGATAAACCCCAAATTCGTATGTGATTTACTCACCCTGGCCCTGGAAAAAATACACAAAAAACAGGGTTTACCCTGCCGAGGGTTGCAAAAAAGAAAGACAGCCCATGCCCCCACAAAGAAAAAAGTGTCAAAGCCGGGAAAGGGAAAATTTAAATAAGAAATTTGGAAGGGGGATAATATTTTGTTATAAAAAAAAACATCGGTCTGCTAATGGGTTTTAATTTTAAATGGGATTATGTATTTGTTCTATCTTTTTTCTTATGAAAAAAGGGACAAAAAATGCAAAAATGGCCTATTTTGACGAAAATTCATGTCAAGTGATTATGTGTATGGGTACTCATTATCTCAAGAAAAAACAGAAAGATTGTGGATTACGGGTGAGTGGGGGATGGGGTTTGACGATCCCGATTTTTTTTTTACGTATATCCTAACGGTCGATCAGCAAAACCCTTAAAATGTATTTAATTTTAAAATAGTAAAATGTTTATTTGAAACTTTTTTTGTCATTTTTTTTTTGAAAAAAAATGGTTGGATGTTTGGGTTTTGGGTTATAACCCTCTCATAAATCTATTAATTTCCCCCTAAAATATTGATTCTATAATTTAAAATGAGTTTGTATTTTTTAAAACTAAAAAGTAAATTTATTGGCCTTTTGTATTTACATAACATTTCAGCCCAATTTGTTATGCTTTCTACTTATTTTTATAGACATGTTTGATTTTTTTAGCTAGTTAAAAAATGTGGAGGCACACATGCTTTAAAGCGGGGGGAAAACATAACTTTTTGAGATGGGGATAGACAAATTTTTAGTTTAGGAATAATGTATAAAGAAATAAAAAAAAGAAACCCATACAAAAATTTAGAAGAATGGTAAAAAAAAGGGAAAGGTTGTGAAATCATTTTCGATGAATGATTTTTGATGTGTTAAAATATAAATTAGATATGATGGGGCATTTTGATTGACATCGGCGTTTCACCCCTAGCATTTTTCAGCATGGGTGTTCGAACACCCGGGACGGACTATTTGTGTAATTGAAACAATTTTATTTTAAAAATTTTAATTTTTCTGTATTTGTTTCGCATTTTTTCATTTCCTGGATCCCCATTCAATTTAAAACCCTTTTCCCACCCGAAAAAATTTTGCTAAAGGAAAAAAAATGGGCATACGGAATTCCCGGGAGGGCGTTTTAAAAAGGGAAACCCCCGAAAGTGTGCTAAGGTCGATGAAAATTTGGGGGAAAAATTTAAAATTTTACCCGATAATGACCCTTATAATCGTATATCCCTAGTCCCTTTCCCCTTTTTAACACTTTAACTTGTAGTTTTTCGGCCAAAAAAAGTTAAACACTATGTTCCTTGGTAAACCCCTTTCCCCATTAATAATGTTTAATTATAATTGTTTTAAATTTTCATTTTAAAGGGTTTTTTCACAGTTTTTTTTAAATCGCAAAAATTTTTATATTAGTGAAAAACAATCAAAAATTAAAAAAAACGAAAGTTTAGTTTTAATAGAGATGATACCAAAAAAAAAAAACATAAATTTTCCCCATATGATGGGCTATTAGGGGCAAAAATATTTTTTCACCCTATGCCCTATACAGGAAAACCCCCCCAAAAAAGAAAATCGTTTAAAAACCGGGAAAAATTTGCCCTTCGAAAAATTTTTATTTTGGTCGGTTTTTTTTCCCCTTTTTAATTTTTTTAAAAGCTATCCCAATATATCTAATTCGATTCTTTTGCTATTTCGAAGTAAAAATTCCTAGTCGGAGAAAGTGATTAATGCATATTTTTTTAATTTTTTTTTTTTAAAAAATAAATTTTCATAACTTACCGTGTTTTTTCTTTGTTTGTACCCGGGGCGGAACAAGTTTTTTTTTCGGCTGCGCTGGCAAATTTTTCAACCTCTTACGAGGTTTGGGGTTTGGGCCGACCCGGGAAAATTTTGTTTATTGCTAAACGATGTCGGGAAAGGGTTTCTTTTTATGCGTGCAGGAGATAAACCCGTTTTCAGATCTTGAGAACATTCAAGTCGTGAGTTCCGAAATTAGGGGCAAATGATAAAACTTAGTATTAGTCTGTGACGTAACATGATGTTAAATGACGTCAGGAAAAGACTGCAAACTTATTTCTATTTAAAAGGGGTCCTATGTTCAAAATCTTGCTTCACCAAATATTTCGGTTTTTCGGAATTAAGGTTAGCTGAAAATTATTCACACCTTATTTTCAAAATGTACCGTCGAAAAAAATTGAAAAAAAATCTGATCAAAAAAGGCGGCTGTAGAGCGCGAAAAAACCTTTTTTTCACTTTTTTTGGGGGGGGGGGGGGGTTGGGGGGGGGAGGGGGGGTAAAAAACGGGGGGACGCCCAATAGGGTCCCCTTTTGAAAAATGCTGTTGCTCAAAAGCGCACATTTTAAAACTGCAATAATTTCTAAAATTTTTCCTTTATTCTGAACAACGGCTCTGTCGAAATCATTCCCCCCCAAAAAAAAATTTAAAGTGGTATGCTTTTTACGTCCAATGACTCACGATTCAAAATATTTGTAAAAAATTGCTGCAGAACTCCCAAAATGTGTAAGTTTCAATTTTCCCATCTCACCCTTTAAGCCTTCAACCCTAAAATAAAATTTTTTGGGGCCCAAAAGTTCGAATTTTAAATTTCAGCCAAAAGAACTTGGGTTTTTTTTCGGAATTTGGGTTTTACGGCGGGGTTTTCACACCTTATTTTTAAAGGTTTGTACCATCTGTAAAAATTTGAAGAAAATCCGACCAAAAAACGGGGGCTGTAGAGCGCAAAACCCCATTTTTCAATATTTTTACTCTGACGTCACAGGACGTCATAGGGTGCTGAAAAAGCTTTTGTTCAAAAGCTAAATTTTTTAAACGGGCATAACACTAAATTTTTTCATTATTCTGAACAACTAAACATCATGTCAAAATCATTGCCCTAATAAAAAAATTTAAAAGTATGCTTATGACGTCACATGACGACATTTAAACGTCACACTCAAAATATATTAAGAAATTTTTAAAGAACTGCAAACTGTGTAAGTTTTCAATTTTTAAATCTCATCCTGAAGCTCTTTAATCCTAAAATGAAATGTTCGGTCCCATGTTCGAATTTTAAATTTCAGCCACAGAACTTCGGGGTACACCTTTTTTTCAAGATGCCCCTTTTTGGAAAATTTTAAAAAAAATCCGACCTAAATGACGGCTTTAGAGCGCGAACCCCATTTTTTTTACTATTTTTAGCTGTGACTTTATGTGCTTAGCGTGTGAAAACATTGAAATCAAAATTTCCCTCACGTGACTAATAACCCATAAAAATTTCATGTCCTAGGAGTATTGCAACATAGAAAAATAAGCGTTTAGTTAGGAAGAAAAAAAGAATAATAATAATAATAACTAGATTTCATTCGCTAATACGAATGATAGGACTTTCTGCTAACATTGAAAAATATAAAGATTAATACCGTTAGAAAGAATATATATTAAATTCCCTACCTTTTACTTTTTTTTTCGTATGGACTTCTCATGCATGAACTTTGTGAAATAAGCCATATGGCAAAAATAAATAAATCTTTATTTTGATATCGCTTTCTTATAACTTGACCAATTTTAGTATTCTAGGTACCAAAATAAATGGCCTGAAAATCCCGACAATTCCATTGTAGCATATTTGGGTCTAGTTTTATAGGTACAATGTATTCAAAATAAACTTTGTGAAATCACCATATCAATTTTTATTTTTTTTATTTTCGTGTACAGTCGCGGGAATAAAATAGTAAATGCTACCATGCAGTAGAATCGTCGACGCGTGTAACCTCCAATAACGCTTGTACATACGATCGAGACGACTGTATTACACAACGTTACTCCAATTGCGCTTTAGCTAAATTAGACAAATTAGCTTGCAGCGTCTTGAACGGATGACATGTGTTGATTATTTTGTTTCAAACGTCTACACTTATACACGCTCATGGTATCTTAAGCTGTCAATTAATTTACATTGTACTATAACATATATTTTCACATAGGTTATCATTTATCATAAATTTGGAATATAGCTTGTACAACATTTATCGATTGATGCAACAATAAAGTCGGGAAATTGCAATATTTCAACAACGGTCTAAATGACATGTGTCAAAACGCTCAAAGGATTATGGGTAACGCAATGCTGCAACTGATATGTATAAGTAACGTAAATAAAATGATTTGACACAACATTAAATCATTGTCAACACTTGTTTAGTTTGTTTGTTTGTTTGTTGGGTTTTACGTCCCACCGACAGTAATTCAGTCATTTGGAGACGATATCTACTTAATGCAGTTATAGTGCTGCCACACTGCAGTATCACACCCAGTAACATTATCCTGATATCGAACCAACCAGTCCTGCAACTACCCTTATATGCTGAGCGTCAAGCAAGGGAGCTATAAACAGTACTATTTTTTACGACTTTGGTATCGAACCCACGACATCCCGCTCCCGAGGCGGACGCTCTAACCACTCGGCCACCGGGAACGGTACATTGTTTAGCTTGTAAAATCAAAATGATATAAGTAAAACATTTTTTTTTGCAATTTATATGACTAATACATATCTGTAAACTATATTTTCCGAAAATGCTTCAATTAAGGTGAAAGCGAAAGTAGGATATTTCATGAAATTCTTACAATTTTTTGTTTAAATTCGTAATTTTAATGTAACTTCCTTATTCTTTGATCAATTTCAAAACTTTAGGTACAAAATAATCGTCTTAAAAATTCTCTACATTTCACCGTTTATCTATAGGAATATTTTTAATATTTTTTGATGTTGTTGTTGTATTGGGGTTTACCGTCACTACGATAGTATTTCAATCATATAGCGACGTCCAGCTAATTACAGGTGGAGGAAGACCCGACACAGAGGTACCCGGGTAGAACCACCGACCTACTGCAAGCCAGCTGGAAGGCTTCCTCACATGAAAAAAACGAAGTCCCTAACGGGATTCGAACCCACAGCGTTGAGGGCTGAGAGATTTGTAGTCCACGACTGTAACCGCTCGGCCACGGCGGCCCCCAAATATATATATATTTTTTTTTTGAGATACAAGCCTTTAAACCTCCTGAAAAATGAAAAAATCACCAAAGGTATATGCACGAATTTCGTTTTTTTCCCCATTACTCTATGAATCTTAGGTCAATCATTAAACTTTAAGCATCAAAAGAACGGCCAAACATTGCTTTAAAAATATATTCATCATCATATTTTCAAAAAATCAAAGGTTTTCGAGATATAAACTGTTAAACACACTGGGCGTTACCAAATTTCTCATTTTTCCGCCATAACTCAACGATTCAATCCGATCATCAAAAACTAAATATCATCTGAAAGGTCTTTCTAAGCACTACAAATTATATGCATAGTGTCTCGATAGAATATTTACTGTTTTTGATATATTAAAGGCCGAAGAAAAACACGATAATTGATATATGACCTTGACCTTTGGGATTTTCGGAAACGGAAGTGACGTGGTTCATAGAATCTAATACTGCATCTTCAGACAAAATTTCAAGCAAATCATACAAAAAATAAAGCTACAGGGCTTAAAAACCGTTACGTTTTAATACGAAAGTTTTATTAGCATAATGACGCCATGTGACGTCATATGGCGTTCATCCTTTTAGAATGTAAAGAAAACCTAGAGACTAATATTAAGTCCAATTATCAGCTTTCTAGCTCTTCTGGAAGGGATTTTATACATTTGAAATTTGACGTCATTAGTTCGAATCTTGGATTCACCATAAAGCCTTTGCCAAAACGGACACCGGGATGCACAACTAGTGCCTAATATACACATTCTGTGAAATTTTGATGAAAATCGGTCCAGAAATAATGGCTGTAGACCGCGTACAAACTTTTTCACCTGACGTCAAATCTGATGTTATATGACGTCATATGAATATGAAATTCATTGCATCCAAAAGCTCATGGTTTGAAATATATGCCATAAAATTTTCATTGTTCTGAGTCAATGGCAAAATCTCGAAATTAACACAAATATAAGAGGAAGAAAAAAGAAGAAGAAGAAGAATAAAAAAAACAGTTACAAACCAATAGGACTTTCTGCCTGTAGGCAGAAAGTCCTAATAAACATAAACAAACCCAAAAGGTCTTTCTGCTTGAGGCAGAAAGCCCTAATAAAAGTTTGAAGAAAGCCGTTATAACAAAGGCAATATGCTTATCGGTCCTGGTGTACACCATTGCATTCTAAAATGCACCTCATTCTCTCAAATACGCATCGCAATTCACCTTTCAACACGGGCACTCTTTCCTGCGTAGGAACGTCCGGATAGAGGGTAACCAACCCAATAACCGCCTTCTTCTCTTCCTTCTAAATTGCCAGATTTTCATATACAAGCCCTTTCCGAAAAACATGAATATCTGCCATGTTTGTTGACGGAATCACTTGAAATTTTCAGGACATTTTGCACATTGTAGGCTACGGCATTCGTGCAAATTTCAACTTCAAACATCAACTTGCCGATTTTATATGAATTTTTTTAATAATTTCTGCTTAAATATGCATGACGTTATAATCACGTGACCAAACAAGTATTCCTTGCAGTATACATCACTTCACTTTTCAGTGTGTTAATCCTGAAGAATCATGATTTTGACTCAAAGTTCATGAAACTACAGCGTTTCAATTCTTTAAAAGACCGTTCGCCTTTTGTCATAAGTCAAACCAATTCAACCCCGACTTCAAAATAAATATCACTGAAGCTTTCAAATCACTACAGATTTATCCAAGTGTTGGGTAGAATTGTTCGTTTTAGATAAAACTTGCCGATAAACACCATAAAGCCTCTAACCCTAAAATGAAATTTTCGGTCCAATGTTCGAATCTTATTTCAGCCACACAACTTCGGTCTTTCGGAATTTGGGTTAGCTGACAGGATATGCACACTTAACTTTCAAGATGTACCATCTGTGAAAATTTGAAGAAAATCCGCCCAAAATGGCGGCTGTAGAGCGTAAAACACCATTTTTAACTATTTTTAGCTCTGACGTCACATGAGTCATGTGTGCTAAAGATGTTTTTTGTTCAAAAGGGCATACTTTACTGTCAAAACTCTGAAATTTTCGTTATTCTGAACAACTGGCATCATGTCAAAATCATTGCCCAAAAATGAAAATTAAGAAGAAAGCTTATGACGTCACAAGACGTCATATGACGTCAAAACTCAAGATATATGTAGAAATTCTGCAGAACTGCAAACTGTGTAAGTTTCAACTTCTATCTCATCCTGAAGCTTTTTAACCCTAAAATGAATTTTTGTCCTATTTTTCGATCTTTTTTCAGCCACAGAACTTCAGTCTTTTGGAAGTTTGGTTAGCTGAAGGTATGACACTGATTTCAAATGTACCATCTTTAAATTTGAAGAAATCTGCAATAAATGACGGTGTAATTTGCGAACCCTTTTTTATTATTTTTTTGCTTGACGTCTGTGACGTCATAGGGTGCTGAGATCTTTTGTTCAAAAGCACATACCTTGCTTTCATAACTTTTGAATTTTCATTATTCTGAACACTGCATCATGCGAATTTTCCCCCTAAATGAATATTAAGAATATGCTTATGACTAAATTTGACGTCATATACGTCCGATCAAAATATTTGTAAAATTCTGCAGAACTGCAAACTTTTAAATTCACTTTCTATTTTCACCCTGCAGCTCTTTAATTCTAAATTGAAATTTTCGTCCTATTTCGAATCTTATTTCACCAAACTTCGGTCTTTCGAATTTCGTTACTGACAGATTTTGCCCTTTTATTCAAGATGTCCCATTGTGAAATTTGAAAAAATCCGACCATAAATGACGGCTTAGAGTGCGAACATTTTTCATTATTTTTTTGCTGTCGTCATTGTACGTCATAGGGTGCTAAAGTGCTTTTTTCAAAAGCACATAACCTTGCTTTCATAACTCTGAATTTTCATTTTTGAACAACTGCTCATGTCGAAATCATTTGCCCTAAAATGAATATTAGAAGTATGCTTATGACGTACATGATCAATGACTACACTCAAAATTTTTTGTAAAATTCTGCAAACTGCAAACTTTTGTAAGTTTCAATTTTCCCTATTCATCTGCTTCTAATCCTAAATGAATTTCGCCCAAATGTTCGATCTTTTTTCTCCCACACAACTTCGGTTTTTCGGAATTTCGTTAGCTAAAGATATGCACACTTAATTTTCAAGATGTACACTGTAAATTTGAAGAAATCCGACCATAATTTTGGCGCTGTAGACTTTGAACACCATTTTTTATATTTTTACTTGACTCCATGACTCTTAGTTGTTTAAGTGCTTTTTTAAAAAGGCATACTTTACTGTCAAAAGTCTGAAATTTCGTTATTCTGAACAACTGCATCTTGTCAAAATCATTGCCCTAAAATGAAAATTAGAAGTATGCTTTATGACGTAAAGACGTCTATGACGTCAAACTCAAGATTATGTAGAATTTGCAGACTGCAAACTGTTAATTTAACTTCTATTCATCCTGAAGCTCTAACCCTAAAATGAAATTTTTGGTCCTATGTTCGAATCTTTTTTCAGCCAAACAAAACTTCAGTCTTTTGGAAGTTTGGTTAGCTGACAGGATATGCACATCTGAGTTTCAAAATGTACCATCTGTGAAAATTTGAAGAAAATCTGAAAATAATGACGGCTGTAGAGTGCGAACACCATTTTTCATTATTTTTTGCTGTGACGTCATGTGACGTCATAGGGTGCTGAAGATGCTTTTGTTCAAAAAGCACAACCTTGCTTTCATAACTCTGAAATTTTCATTAATTCTGAACAACTGGCATCTTTCAAAATCATTGCCCAAAAAAAGGGAATATTAAAAAGTTTTGCTTATGACGTCACATGATTTCTTATGTTTTTCCCACGACTCAAAATATTTGTAGAAATTCTGCAAAACCCTGCAAACTGGGTAAGTTTCAACTTTTTTTTTCCTGCACCCTCTTTTTTTTTAAAAAAAGAAATTTTGGGTCCTATTTTCAAATTTCTTTTTTTCAGCCACAGAACTTCGGGGTTTTCGGAAAATTTGGGGTTTGCTGACAAGATATGCACACCCTTTTTTTCAAGATGTCCCCTCTGTGAAAATTTGGGAAAAAAAAATCCGCCCCTAAATGAGGCTGTAGAGCGCGAACACCCTTTTTCACTATTTTTAGCTTGGGCGTCAGTGACGTATAGGGTTTCTGAAGGTTTCTTTTGTTCAAAAACGCATACTTTGCTTTCATAACTCTGAATTTTCAAATTTTTTGAAAAAACGGGGAAACTGTTTTTAAATCAATTTTCCCTAAAAAGAAAAAAAAGAAGTAAAGCTTTGACGTCACTGGGCGTCATTGAACCCTCAAAGACCCCAAAAAAATTTGGAAGAAATTTGAGAACTGCAAACTGGTAAAATTTAAATTTCTTTTTTCATCCTGAAGTCTTTTATCCTAAAAAGAAATTTTCGGCCCCATGTTTGAATCTTTTTTTTCACCCCCAGAACCCTTTGGTCTTTCGGAAAAATTTGGGTTTTTTTTGCGACAGGAATGCACCCCTTTTGATTCAATATGTCCATCTTTTTGAAAAATTTGAAGAAAAATCCCCACCATAAAATGAGGGGTGTAGAGCGCGAACAAAAATTTTTCATTTTTTTTAGCTTTTGGGCGTAAGTGACGTCATAGGGGGGGCTGGAAAAAAAATTTTAAAAACAAAAATTTTCCCCACGTGACTTAAGCCATAAAAAATTTCTCGGGCCCAGGACTATTGAACATATAAAAAAAAAACGTTTGTTAGGAAGAAAAAAAAGAAAAAAAATAATAACCCAACTTTTTTTGGGTTTTGGACAAAAAAAAAAGGGGTTTTTTGCACTTAAACCCTGAAAACCCCGATCATACTTTTTTTATTTTTTGAAATACACCATCTTTAAAATTGAAGGAAAAACCGTCCCCAAAATTTCAGCTTTTAGAGTGCAAAAATAAATTAAAAAAAAGAAGGGGAAATTGTGATGCATATTTAAAAATAATTAAATTTTTTAAAAAAAATTTCATTCCCAAAAGGGGGAAAATTTTTGGGTTTGTTTTCAGTTAAAATTTTAAATTTCAATTTTTCCAAACCATCTTTAAGGGTAACTACAATAATATTCAATCTTGTTTTTTGCCCGGGGAAAAAGAAACACTAGTCCTTTTAACATGAATATGGCTATAAACATTGTCATAGAGTTGAAAATGATTCTTAAGAAATGAAGATGCTACAGTGCAAACAAACTAAAAATTTGCATTGTTTAATATTTAAAGGAGCATAACTCATGACCTTATGGTCGAAATTGTCCGAGATGTTATGGTAATAAACATTTTCATAAAGTTTGAAGATGATTGCTTAAGAAATGAAGATGCTAGAGGGCAAACAAAGGGAAAATTGGCATATTTTAATATTAAAAGGGGCATAACTTTCCCGACCAAAGAAGTTAATATCAGCCATAATCAAAGTTGGCCGTGAGAGGGTAATAATAAACATTGTCATAAAATTTAAAGATGATTGCTTAAGAAATGAAGATGTTAAGAGTGCAAAGTGACAATGACAATGTGAAATCTAGCTTTTTCAATATTAAAAGGGGCATAACTCCTGACCTAATCGGCCGATATCAGCCATAAACGGACTTGACTAGATTTTTTTGGTAATAAACATTGTTATAAAGTTTGAAGTTGATTACTTAAGAAAAGAAGATGCTAGAGTGCAAACAAAGGGAAAATTGGCATATTTTAATATTAAAAGGGGCATAAATCCTGACCTAAGAAGTTAATATCAGCCATAAAACAAAGTGGGCCGTGAGAGGATAATAATAAACATTTTCATAAAGTTTAAAGATGATTGCTTAAAGAAAAGAAGATGTTAAGAGTGGCAAAGTGACAATGACAATGTGAAATCTAGCTTTTTTCAATTTAAAGGGGGATAACTCCCGACCTAATCGGCCGATAAACAGCCATAATCGGACTTGACTAAGATTTTATGGTAATAAACATTGTTATAAATTTGAAGTTGATTACTTAAGAAATGAAGATGCTAGAGTGCAAACAAACTAATTGTGGACGACGGACGGACGGCGGATTGACGGACAGACGGACGGACAAAAGGACATTCATCGATTCTTATAGCTCATCTTTAGCACATGTGCTCAGGTGAGCTTAAAATTAATTGTTTCTTAGAAAAAGCAATCAAGTGATTAGGACATATTGCAGAAGTGCATGAAAGAACGGGATAAATTAATTTTTATTACCATCTAACTTCCTTATATGATGTCCAATTTTAAAAAAGAAAAGGCCTTTAATTTCCCAAAATTTCACTTGTTTCATGTTTCAACTTTTCTGTTACGTGTTCTGAGATATAGAAAGTTATTTTTCAAAGAAACGGCAAAAAATCGGCAAACGATGTTCATGTTATTATTTCCCTTCGACAAATAACTTTATAATTAATGGCCCCATCATTAAAATCTGCATACCTTAGAACCGCTTGCATCACGCTAATAATACTGTTTTTTATGTTATTTTCAAAAATTAATAGTTTCTTAGAAAAAAACAATCAAATGATAGGGACTAAAATGCAGAAATGCATGAAAGAACGGTTTTAAATGACTTCTTATTTCTTATCTAACTTCCTTATGGATGTCCCATGTCCAATTTTAAAACGCTAGGTACCATTTGAAAGGCCTTTAAATTTCCAACATTTTCATGTTTCATGTTTCAACTTTTCTATTACGGGTTTTGAGATATAGAAAGTTATTTTTTAAAAAAACGGCAAAGTCGGCAAAAAGATGTTCGTTCTATTATTGCCTTTCGACAAAAAAAAATAATAAATTTATGGTCCGATCATTAAAATCTGCATATCTTAGAACCGCATTCATCATGCAAAAAAAATAAAATGTTCTATTGTTATTTAAAAAAAATAATAGTTTCTTCGAAAAAAAAGGGAAACAAGTGATCGGGACTTACTGCGGGAGTCATGAAAAGAACGTTTACTGAAATTTTTTATTTTTCATGTAACTTCCTTAATTACGTCCAATTTTAAAAAGCTAGGTACCGTTAGAAAGGGGCTTTTAATTTTTCCCACAATTCACTCGCTTCATAATTGTATGTATCGTTAAACATTATGTAGATACGGGCGGTTAAACCTTGAGCACACGGCAAAAAACGGAAATAAATATGTTCATATCGTTTGTTTTCCCCCTTTTAACTTTAAAGAATATTAGGTCAATCTTTAAAATTTAACACCAAAAGAACGGCGGGCATTGATCTACAAATTATATTCATACTCTTATTAACAAAAATCAATAATTATCGAGATATAAGTATTAAGTGCGCTTAGGGTTGCAGCATTTTTTGTTTTTCTGCAATAACTCAACTGATTCAACCCGATCTTCAAAAACTATATATCGTCTGAAAGGCATTTCAAAGCACTACAAATTATACGCATATGTCTCGATAAAATATTTTCGTTTTTGAGATATTTAAGGCCGAAGAAAAAACCGATAATTGACATGTGACCTTGAAATTAGCTATTTTCCGGAAGCGGGAAGTGACTGATGCAATAAGAGGCTATGTTGCACCTTCAATGAAAATTTTTTGCAAATCGGTCAAAAACTTTGTCTTCCAGTGCTAAAAAAACCGTATATTTTGGATAAAAAATTTTATAACGCGTCATGACGTCATTTACGTCATACGACGTCAATCTTCTCAGAACTGAAAGAAATCAATAGGACACTATTCTGTCCAAATTTCATGTTTCTAGCTTATCTGAGTGCTTCGTAATACTTCATTACATTTTCTGGTCCAAAGTTCGAAACTTGGTTCAGCCATAAAATCCTTGATCTTTTCAAATATTGCAAAAAGTATATAATCCTGCACAACAAGAACATAATATATACATTCTGTGAAAAAATCAAGTAAATCGGTCCAATCATGACGGCTGTAGAGCTCGAACAAGCTTTTTTAGCTTTCTTCAGCCCTGACGTCATGTGACGTCACATGAAGAAAAAAATTATGACGATCAAAAACGCCAAAGTCACTGTGCATACTATTAAAATTTCATGCTGCTAGCTCATCGGCAACCTGTTAATTTGAACCTCAAAAGGAAGAAAAAAGTAGAATAATAATAATAATTAAAAAAAAACATAACAAACCAAAAGGTCTTTCTGCTTGAGGCAGAAAGCCCTAATAATAAACTAACAAACCCAAAAGGTCTTTCTGCTTGGGCAGAAAGCCCTAATAATAAACATAACAAACCCAATAGGACTTTCTGCTTTATGCAGAAAGTCCTAATAATAAACATAACAAACCCAAAAGGACTTTCTGCTTTAGGCAGAAAGTCCTAATAACATGCTGGTTTAACTCATTTATTTTTCTTAAAAGTCAAACAATTTTATTTTTTTTACATTAAATTATATCTGCACATGTAGATTGGCTTCCGATTTTAGCTTATCACTATGTTGTATGGGAAACAGCTCATTAAAAGATGCTCTTGATTAACAATTTGATTTTTAACTCATTGTGCGTAAAAGGTCTATCAATACCCCTCTACAGACGCATGATCGCCAAATTTTTACCTGTTAACAAGGATTGGTATTTCTCAAAAAAAACATACGGTATTGAAAATTTAAAAAAAAAACTTATAAACTTTTTATGTTTTGTTTTTTCTTTTACTTTTTTGTCCTTGGCTGATCATATTGACTCTTCGCGCAAAGCGCTAACTTCAAGGGCAGAACTTATGCTTTTCGCAAACCCCGAGCTGGTGAACACACCATGTTGCTGAACGTATACTGTGGTATTGCAAGTTGATACCATAAATCTATATTTAACCGATTTCGCTAAGTTTGCAATTACGGAAAAAT
>CM037792.1:21107047-21142917 GCA_021229015.1 Solen grandis | reverse complement strand
GCAAATTGTTGACGACGGACGCACGGAAGACGGACGACGGACAAAAGGCGATCACAAAAGCTCACCATGAGCACGTTGTGCTCAGGTGAGCTAAAAAGCTTATTGGCTGAAAAGTTTTAATCATGTTAACACTAACTACTGTGTTCTCCTTTACCATTTTCTTTCAGTAAATGTGCATTCTTTTATTCTCTTATTATTAAGACACAGGCTAAATGTCCATGCATATGATAGTGTTAAGGCCACTATAATACTAAGTAGTGAGAGGTTTACCTCCCTTGAGTTGGGTGGAGGTCCTGGGTTTCCATCTGGGTCCATCACTCTCCGGGCCTCCTTCCCATCCTCTATCAATAACACACACTCCACTGTCCTCTGTTGGCATGGAAACAGGATTAATATGGTTTTCATTTTTATCAATATAAATAAAAAAGTTTTAGTTGATGAAACATGTTGCCTTCAATATTCATCATATACAAACCAAACAGAATTTAAAAACAATAACAACAAAACATCTGATAAAAACAAGAGGGCCATGATGGCCCTGGATCGCTCACCTGGTATCATTAGGCTATGTAAAATCAAGTGACCCCTGGGGCAGAGCCAATTTTGACCCCAGGGTCATGATTTGAACAAAGTTGGTAAGAATCGACTAGACAATGCTACACACTACCACACTCTACTTGGTAGAGGTCTATTAGCCCATGTTACATACCAAATATATAAACTCCAGACCTTGAAGATTTTTCTAATTTTTTTTCAAATATAAGTCTATGTAAAATCAAGTGATCCCTGGAGCGGGGCCAATTTTGACCCCAGCGTCATGATTTGAACAAACTTGGTAAGAATCGACTAGACAATGCTACACACCAAATATCTTAACTCTATGCTTTGTGGTGTCTGAGAAGAAGATTTCTCAAGTTTTTTTCCTATTAGCCTATGTTAAATCAAGTGACCCATGGGGCGGGGCCAATTTTGACCCCAGGGTCATAATTTGAACAATCTTGGTAGAGAGTCATAAGATCATGCTACATATTAAAAATCAAAAGGCTAGGCCTTGTGGTTTCAGAGACGAAGATTTTTTAAGTTTTTTCTATATTAGCCTATTAAAATCAGGGACCCCTTGGGGGGCCAAATTTGACCCAGAGCCATGATTTGAACAAACTTGGTTGTGATCTACTAGACAATGCTGCACACCAAATATCTAAACCCCAGGCCTTGTGGTTTCTGAGAAGAAGATTTTTCAAGTTTTTCCTATATTAGCCTATGTTAAATCAAGTGACCCCTGGGGCGGGGCCAATTTTGAACCCAGGGTCATAATTTTAACAATCTTGGTAGAGAGTCATAAGACCATACTACAACCAAATATCTAAACCAGCCTTGTGGTTTCTGAGAAGAAGATTTTTCAAGTTTTTCTATATTAGCCTATGTAAATCAAGTGACCCCTGGGGCGGGGCCAAATTTGACCCCAGTGTCATGATTTGAACAAACTTGGTTTTGATCCACTAGACAATGCTACACATCAAATATCTTAACTCCATGCCTTGTGGTTTCTGAGAAGAAGATTTTTCAAGTTTTTTTCTATATTAGTCTATGTTAAATCAAGTGACCCCTGGGGCAGGGCCAACTTTGACCCCAGGGTCATAATTTGAACAATCTTGGTAGAGAGTCATTAGATCATGCTACATACCAAAAATCAAAAGGCTAGGCCATGTGGTTTCAGAGAAGAAGATTTTTTAAATTTTCATTTTTAAAATCTATTTTTAGCTCCTGTGACCTACTTATTCACCCAATCAAAATAATTTGAACAACTTTGATAGAGGTCATGGTAAGGATGATTCCTGTGAAGTTTGGTCAAAATCCATCCAGTGGTTTAGGAGGAGAAGTTGTTTAAAGGAAAAGTTGACGCAAGACGCACGCACGGACGGACGGACGACGGACGCCGGACAAAAGGCGATCACAAAAGCTCACCATGAGCACGTTGTGCTCAGGTGAGCTAACAAGAGGGCCATGATGGCCCTGGGTCGCTCACCTGAGAACAAGATATCAGTGGGGGGAAAAGATACAGCAAATATCTTATGATATTGTGAAAAATGGGCTCTTCCCTCTGCCAGCCATAAATCAAGTAAGTACTTTTGGACAAAAGGAGTTCTCAAATTTGTACTATATACATATAAAGAAATGGGCTTAATCCCCTGGCGGCCATATTTTTTAACAGATCAAAACAATTTGAACAATCTTGGTAGAGAGTGACCCAAGGTACATCTGTGCCAAATAACTTTGAAATCCAGCCAGCACTTTTGGCCAAGAAGATTTTTCAAATTTGTACTACATGTATACACAAATTAGGAAAATGGACTCTGCCCCCTGGCGACCATGTTTTTCAAGGAATCAAATTAATTTAAACAACCTTGGCAGAGAGTGTCCCAAGGAACATATGTGCCAAATAACTTTGAAATCCAGCCGGTACTTTTGGCCAAGAAGATTGGCCAAGAAGATTTTTCCAATTTGTAATATATTCATATAAGGAAAACGGGGTCCGCCCCATGGCGGCCATGTTTTTCAATGGATCAAAACAATTTGAACAATCTTTGTAGAGAGTGACCCAAGGAACATCTTTGCCAAATAACTTTGAAATCCAGCCAGTACCTTTGGAGGAGAAGATTTTTTAAGGTTTTATTATATACATATATGGAAAATGGGCTCCGCCCCCTGGCAGCTACATTTTTCAAAGAATTAAAATAATTTGAACAATCTTGGTAGAGAGTGACCTAAGGAACATCTGTGCCAAATAAATTTGAAATCCAGCCAGTACTTTTGGGAGAGAAGATTTTTGCAATTTTTTCTATATACATATAAGGAAAACAGGCTCTGCCCCCTGGCGGCCATGTTTTTCATAGGATCAAAATAATTTGAACAATCTTGGTAGAGAGTGACCCAAGGAACATCTGTGCTTATTAACTTTGAAATCTGGCTTGTAGTTTTCAAAATTTTCATATTTTTTTCTTTCTGTTGCCGTGGCAACAATATTTTTGCATGGAATAAAATAATTTGAACTTTGAAAGGGCATCGCTCAAGGAACATTCCTGTAAAGTTTCATCGAAGTTGGGCTTGTGGTTAAGGAGGAGATGTTGGTTAAAGAAAATTGATGCCACACGCACACAAGACGGACAAGAGGCCATCACAATAGCTCACCATGAGCACATTGTGCTCAGGTGAGCTTAAAAACAAGAGGGCCATGATGGTCCTGAATCGCTCACCTGATAAAAAATGAGCAACATATGTTGGATTTTTCATACTGACCTATTTTTTGACCCCACATGACCCACTTTCAAACTTGTCCAAGATTTTATGGAAACAGACATTCTGACTAAGTTTCATGAAGATATGGCCAAAAATGTGGCCTCTAGAGTCTTAACAAGGTTTTTCTAAGATTTGACCTCATGACCTACTTTTTGACCCCACATGACCCATATTGGAACTTGTCCAAGATTTTATGGAAACAAACATTCTGACCAAGTTTAGTGAAAATTGGGCTAACTAGAACTGTCGCCTAAGGGCTTACTAATACCCCCCCGCAAGTGTTTTTGTCAAACATGGCTTTGGAGCATGAAATCAGAATTCTTGTATGCAACACTCCATCTTAATACGTATATAGAGGACATATGTGCCAACTACATGGAAATCTAGTGATCCTTTGTAACACATACCTATGGATATACCTATGTCTATGGATAAATATCATTAAGATTCACTGAAATCTATCAATGGAAGAAAATTGTAAAACAAATACCATCAAAGGGACATATCTTTAAAACAGGGGGGAGGGGGGGGGGGGGGGGGGGGGTAACCCAATGTTATATAGAAAAAGCGCTACTACAATGTCTAAGGTTGAATGACAGCAAGTTTCATTGAAATCCCTCCAGTAGTTTAGGAGGAGTAGTCTGCAGAAAATTGTAAAGCAAAAATCATCAAAGGGGCATAACTATAAAAAAGGGAGGTAATCCAATGGGAGGAGTAGTCCGCAGAAGTTTGTAATGCAAAAATCATCAAAGGGGCATAACTTGGTGAATAGGGGAGGTAACTCAATGCTATATAGATAACGCGCTGCTACAATGTCTAAGGATCATTGACAGCAAGTATCATTAAAATCCTTCCAGTAGTTTAGGCGGAGTAGTCCGCAGAAGTTTGTAATGCAAAAATCATCAAAGGGGCATAAATTGGTAAATAGGGGAGGTAACCAAATGATATATAGATAACGCGCTTATACAATGTCTAAGGATCATTGACAGCAAGTATCATTAAAATCCTTCCAGTAGTTTAGGCGGAGTAGTCCGCAGAAGTTTGTAATGCAAAAATCATCAAAGGGGCATAACTTGGTAAATAGGGGAGGTAACTCAATGCTATATAGATAACGCGCTAATACAATGTCTAAGGATCATTGCCAGCAAGTTTCATCAAAATCCTTCCAGAAGTTTAGGAGGAGTAGTCCGCAGAATTTTGTGTCTACAGACGGACGGACGGACGGACAGACGGACGGACAGACGGACGGACAGACGGACGGACGGACGGACGGACAACCTGATTCCAGTTTACCCCCCCCTAACTTCGTTGCGGGGGGGTATAAAAATGTGGCCTCTAAAGTGTTAACAAGGTCCTTCCAAACATTATGGAAACAAACATTCTGACCAAGTTTCATGAAGATTGGGCCAAAAATGTGGCCTCTAGAGTGTTAACAATGTTTTACTAAGATTTGACCTCGTGACCACCTTTTTGACCCCACATGACCCAAATTCGAACCTGTCAAAGATCTTATGGAGAGAAACATTCTGACCAAGTACACACCAAATATCTAAGCTCCAGGCCTTATGGGTTTTCACAAGAAGAATTTTGAAGGTTTTCATATATAACTCTATAAAAAAAAAAATGGCCACTGGGGAAGGCCTAATTTCCATAAATCAAAAGGCTAGGCCTTGTGGTTTGGGAGAAGAAGATTTTTAAAACCTATTTTTAGCTCCTTTGACCTAGATTTTTGAAAAAATCTAAATAATTTTAACAACTTTGATAAAGAGCCCCATAATAAACATTCCTGTGAAGTTTTATCAAAATCCAGGGAGTAGTTTAGAAGGAGATGTTGTTTAAAGAAATTGTTGACGACGGACGCACGCACAGACGACGGACAAAAGGCGATCACAAAAGCTCACCATGAGCACATTGTGCTCAGGTGAGCTAAAAAGAAGAAAGAAAAATGCTGTACAGAATGGACCAACCTCCACCCTGCTCTTAAATTTTGTACCAGAAATAACCCAGCTGAAGGTAAAACAACAACCAAAAACATGCAAAGGTGAGCAAAATGCTGATCAATCAGTAACTTATCACAAAACACCTTCATCCCAATTATTACCTCAGTGTTTATAAACACAGGAACAAGAAAGTTATAGAAAACTTGTACTGTGGGATGATGAAATAACCAAATAACAAGCAATAGTATTGTCACGTGCCTTGGCCACTGAGTGGTATAATCTCTCAATTATCTAACAAGAGTGTTCTGAGGACCACACAAGTCACCTGCTGAAGCATGACAGAAAAAGTGTGATGGACAGACAGACGACAGAAAATAATCCCTATGTGACACAAAAACTAACTGTGGTTGGACCTCAGAAGCAGAGAATGTAGTGGAAGATTACATTCTAGATAAGATTCTTAATCTCCAGATTCTAAAAACACAAAAGTTAACTGTTAGTTTAGATTTATCATCCCATCTCACTCTCACCTGGTCAATCAGTGTGTTGTACACCATAGGAAGGTCTGATTGTATCACGTCCAGGACTGTCTGGTACTGATCACTCTTGGCCCGCTGAAATTCCGAAGGTTGCTATAGTTTTAAATCTACCTCGTGATGGAAACACATTGGGCTTAATGAATCAGCATGACCAGCTAAGAACTCAATTTGAACCCCAACTCTTGACCAATTTTTCTTCTGGTTTGCAGGCAAGAGCTATCATAGAGGGAGATGATTATTGAACTACACCTCCTATATTAAAACAATATGAAAAGATATTGAAAGAGAAAGAGACCTGATATGACGAATGCAATTCCCGTATAATTCCCACTACACTTTGTGAAGCAGGGTTACAAAAAATACTAATCAAAACAGTATTAAAGTAAATGATATCAGCTTGAAAGCGGTATTAAAAAAAAAAAATCTTTTTCACAAAGTATTTAAACAATCCTAATTACGTTTGAAAATGTGAGGCTATATCTTTGATTTTATGTGATTTCAATACAAATGATGAACCTAATGTCAAGACATAATACTATACTACTCAAAATTTGCTAAGGATCACTTAGTGAAATCCCATTTACTTGTGTATTTGATAGATTTGCTTTTGACGATCACCATTTTGAGTGATACCTCTTAGCTGGTTTATTTGATTATTTGAGGCAATAATAATAATCATAACAAGTTGCCTTTCCAATCATTATATTAAATAATTCAAGTGTTCTGATATGCAATGAACAATAAGTGATCAAAATTTTAAAATATAATCGGGAATAATTGAATACTTACCATTCTAGAAACATAAAAATTGACCTTTCCAAGATGAAATGAATATTCAAGCCCCTTTGCCCATTGTTTCAGGATTGTTTTCATCACTGTCAACTGCTTACAAACAATATTACAACCACACCCATGTCCTCTTTTGTGTAAACCAAGTCTACTACTGATCACATGATATCCCAGTATAGCCATTGGATTTGAATATATCTATAACCATCGGAAAGGTCCATTTGCATCCTCATAACACACTAAAACAAGTGAATAAAGGCTAAACTTGTTAGAATTAAACAAGACCTCTTTTCACAAGAGGCTATTTTTCAGGCTCAATATATAACTGTAAAGAAATTATAAACTGATGGTTTATTCAGAGATGGTCCCCAATAGTTTACCTAGGGAAGGATCTTTTATGACTTTCCAAGGAGAGCCATAGTACTGGTCCAACACGGGAACCACAGAGAGGGATTAGTACAAGGTGTAAAAAAACAACATAAAACATCATTAACCCTTTCCCTCATATAGACTCATTTTGACGCACTCAATAGGTACCACATAAAGCCTGATCTGCAGAAAGCCAAACTCAAACCTTACCAAATTTAATTGTAAAATCCTCATTACCAGACCACTGAGGAGCAGCGAACAGCATAAAAACCTGATCAGCCTGCGAGTTACTCGCAGGCTGATCTGGTTTTACGCTGTTCGCATAGGTCTTTTCATGGTTTCCTCTATGAGGGAAAGGGTTAAACCCCTCAACATGGGGTTAGTTGCTCACACAATATATTACAATAAGTTTCATTGCCATGTTCATGGCTGAGGTACCTAACCCCTACACTACACTATGATGATTGGGAACCAGACTACAACCCACACTGAAACTACTTGTGTAAGCAACTTGCCCATGGTTTCAACACACAATCAATGGATCTGCAGTCATGTACACTTTTATTAAACCATGGCAACCTTTATTTCAGACTGTCACATGTCAAGAACTGTCTTTAACCCTTTACCACATGAATTTTCATGTACAAATGATTGATAAATAATTTACCACATTTTTAGTGGTACTTGATAAAATGGATTTTTTCCTGAAGAATATGAGCTACAATTTTGTATGAGTAAACAGAGGAGACACTGATCTGAAAGCTCTGGGTTTGCTTTGTTTGTAAAGTTGTTGAAACATATGAAGTAACAGGGCTGGTCAGGTCTCAAAATAAGTTTCAATCTGAGTGCTTGTGAACAAGTTAACAAAACAGGTACTGTCATACCAAACAATACCTTAAAACTGCTGACAATATAGGAAGCCTTGTAGGCTGGTGCAACAGACTTGATCAACTGTGACAAGACTTTTTCATCATGGTAGTCATGGCAACAGAAGGAATGCATTAAGTTCTTCAGACAGCATTCAACAGCCAGGGCCCATTTTTGATCTCTCACTGTGAAATGTGCCCCTGAAAACCAATTACTAATGATATATAGTGGATATAACAAGATTTTAATTCTTCAACAAGATTTTCAATAAACACATTGAGAAAAATATTTCCTCTGAGAAATTATACAATGATCTTATATATATGTGTATTACTTTGGAAAATGTGATAATCAAGGAAATATACATATTTGCATGGGAAAATACTACAAGAGGGCCAAGATGGCCCTAGATCGCTCACCTGAGAAAAGTATCATTCATTGCCTGTACAAAACAGATTGCTTTAGAATTAAGATGATAAGGTGAAACAATATTCAGGAATTTTCTGACCCCATCCACAAAAGATATCATCATGACAAACATTCTGCCAAAGTTTGAGGAAGATTGCATCAAAACTGTGGCCTTTAGTGTATAAACAAGATTTTTCTAAGATTTGACCTATTGACCTACTTTTCGGTCTGACCCGGCCCATTTTCGAACTGGTTCAAGATATCATCAAGACAAACATTCTGACCCAGTTTGAAGAAGATTGGATTAAAATTGTAGCCTCTATTGTGTTAACAAGATTTTTCTAAGATTTGACCTACTGACCTACTTTTTGATCCAACCGGACCCATTTTCAAAAGGGTTCAAGATATCATCAAGACAAACATTCTGACCAAGTTTGAAGAAGATTGGATCAAAATTGTGGCCTCTAGTGTGTAAACAAGATTTTTCTAAGATTTGACCTACTGACCTACTTTTTGATCCAACCTGACCCATTTTCGAAAGGGTTCAATTAAGACAAACTTTCTGACCAAGTTTGAGGAAGATTGGATCAAAATTGTGGCCTCTAATGTGTAAACAAATTTTTTCTAAGATTTGACCTGCTGACCTACTTTTGGATCCAACCTGACCCATTATCTAAAGGGTTCAAGATATCATCAAGACAAACATTCTGACCAAGTTTGAGGAAGATTGGATCAAAATTGTGGCCTCTAGTGTGTAAACATCAAAATTGTTGACGGACGACGGACAATCAAGTATCCCAAAAGCTCAGGTGAGCTAATAAATTTAGTTATTTTTTGTTTTTAAGGGTGTGTGTCGGGGGGGGGGGGGGGGGGGGGGGGGGGGGGGGGGGGGATAGTAGGTTTTTTTTTTGTTTTGTTTTTTCAAAAACATACTTAGTAATCAATAATCTAGGCCCCTCCAAAACTTCCTTGTACATGTACATGGGTGATCTGGTAATACTACTCTCACTTCTTATAACTTCTTCATTCCCCACCAAACACTATCTTAAGCACTGGATAGCTTGACTGCAAACAAAAAATCCCTAAAAAAATGGCCTATTGAGTATGAACATTTACAGTTATTGCACTTAGACTAAGATGATACCAGCATGACCTATATAGTAGCTCATTTATCCACTAGCAACATAAATATTCTCCAAATAATTAAAACTATTACTTAAGGTGATTAATTCCCCAACATCCCACATTATTGACATGTTATGTGAATATAGGTCAGGATGGGACGACTGGATGGAACTGGACAAGAGTGATGGCAGAGAAGCAGGAGCATACAAGCTGCAAGTAACTACAAACCCAGAGGTCCAATAGGTTTCTTGTGGAACCTGCCGCTACTGGTATACTGGTCAATCTGTTGAGACAGTTTGTCCATGAAGGGGCCAAAACGGCGCAGTCGACTGCCCTGGGCAGCCTGCAATATCTGCACGTTACGTTGCAGCTTGTCTACCTGTCCTTGGTGCAGCTGACTGTCCTGCCTGTAACATTTGCAAGATTTATACTTCATGTCAATCTGCTTAGACACACTGGCATACAACAATATCACTAAGATTAAACACAATCTGAACACCTTAGAAAAATCCGCTGTTTCGTATATCATTTAAGGGTCAAATACATCAACTAATAAATTTGTAATAAATTAATATACTAAATATTTCCTATAAGTTTTGTCACCTGGGCATCGGGACAGATAATGTTTTATGTTGACTGAAACACAAACCTTACACAAATTCACTGGACTGTGTCGCTAATCAATACAGTTTTATGTTTAGCATGTAACAATATCTTTCAAGATATTCAGTCAGTCATAGCAAGAACCCTAGGTTTGTCTCTAAAGGCAAATATTAGATCTAAAATTTATGACAAAATATTCAAATTGCAAATGTAACAAAACCAGTCAATAATTCAGAAAAAAAGTATCAGAATGTTAACTAGGACTAAGTTTGCATTCATTTATATTTGAAATTACGAAATCTTGTTCAACATAATTCACAATTATGCAATAAACCAGGACAATGTTCTTCCCATGTAGCCCTCCAAGCCACCTCCCACTGTCTGGTAGCAGCACATTACATACCCTAGCTTGTATTTGTCATTTTTGTACTTGGTGATGGCACTGCGCACCTGGTCCAGGTGATGATCGGTTGTTGCCTCCTGCGCTTGCACACTTTGAAGCTGCTCTGTCAGTGCCGCAATCTTCTCCTGGCGGTCTCTACGCTCTGACTCAAAATCCTGTTGTACACTGATAGAAGGGGGAAAAATCTAGATCAATTGAATTAAATATTCATGAGACAATTTTCCAAACTAAGGCAAATTTTCTGATTTCAGACAGAATTGTCTGGATAGAATGGAGGGGTGTCCGGATAATGCAGTGGTCAACACACCAGGTTTTGCCAATGCAACCAAGGTTTAATGTTAGGTCTGCCTGATGTTTTATGCGGAAGAGTATTTGGTGATCCATTTGAGCATGTGAGTTTTCTCTGGGTACTCAAATTTCCTCTCACATAAAAGAACATGCAAATGTCACCATCAGACATAGTAAGGAGTTTTTGAAAAGTGATGTAGCTTTCAGGCAGTCTTAAAAATAAATACAGTTTAACCCTTTCCCTCATATAGACTCATTTTGACGCACTCAATAGGTACCACATAAAGCCCGATTTGCAGAAAACCACAGTTAAACCTTACCAAATTTAATTATAAAGTCCTCATTTCCAGACCACTGAGGAGCAGCGAACAGCATAAAACTTGATCAGCCTGCGAGTTACTCGCAGGCTGATCTGGTTTTATGCTGTTCGCATAGGTCTTTTCATGGTTTCCTCTATGAAGGAAAGGGATAATCTTTAAAGGCAGTATTTTGAACTTATCCCCTGCCCACAGCAGTTTCCAGAACTGTAAATCACCCTAGTTGGTCTGAATTCAGAACTTTTTGAAATTGCATCAAAACATACCACACCTGTAACCTAGAATTGTGAACCCACAACAACACTATCTGCCTACCTGTTTATCAGTTCTTCAATCCTGAGTTTAATACTGTCTCTGTCCCTGATGAGATTTTTCAGGGTGCTCTCCAGTGTCCTCAATTCCATCTTAAATGAAAAACCTTCATGTCAAGTATAATCTGTATTCTACCGGCGATCAAATTCTTTCAAAGTTTAAGTCACAAAAATGTAGCTAATATTAGTTCTGTTAAATCATAATATTTCGTGGGGATTTAATTTTCGTTGATTTCGTGAACGTCACTATCCATGAATTTATGTCCCCATGAAAATTTTTTTTTTAACATTTCAAACAGCTCACCGACAATGATGATATTCAACCACACCCCAACCCACTCTTGAAAAAAAAAATTCAATAATATATCTAAAGTTTATGTTGAATCTGGAATATAATGTACTAAAATACAAATAAACGTATCGCCAAACAAATATAATTATGTAAGTTGTGTTACTAACTGTGTTTAATGTACAACTGCAACTAATTTTGAGTTTGTTTCCACCATAATATACTGTACTCCACCCACTTTTGTTTATACTGCAGTCGCTGTACGTGTTGTGTTTTATGGTGTGTAAGTTTTATAAAACTATACATGATATATGTACATGTATATATATATATATATATATATATATATTATTCGTCTTATCCTTTCATTTTTGAAGTTTTGCTTTATTACAAATTATGTCATAATTTTTGTGTGTACAAGAGTGACTTTCCTGCATAGATAAGCTGTATGGGTAGGAGGAATACACTCTGCATTATGGCCAATAACACAGTGATCTGTCATCATCAAGACGACCGATTGACACTTGCTTAGCCCCTATTGTTCACTTGCCCTCAGGCACTATATGATATCCTGTCTAGCCCCAGTTAATGATGAGTGGGTCCGGGATATCATGCTGTGCCACAACTGTAGTCACCCAAGTGTTTTTATCCTGAGCAATACAAGGCCGAAGTGTTACAAAGATCATATGGCCAAAAGCTTAGATTTTCTTACACCTAATAGGTCTGATTAACGTTCTGAAAAAGTAAGTACTAAAAGCAGATCTTAACATATTCTAAATGCCATGTCATTATATTATGACCAAAATCGGGCTGCATTCTTTTCAATTAAAGTTTGTAAAGAACATCAAATCAACATTCAAATTACATCCACATAAATAAATTAAAAAAAATAAAAAAAATTCTAATACACAAATCCACATATTCTTGTCCCCACAAACATTTTTTTTTCACCAAAACCACAAAATTTTATGCCACCTAAATAAAATTATTCCACAGTTTTAGAAAAGAGGCTAATATGATGTAAAAAAACAGAGAGGCCAATATGAAATAAATTTCCGATAATTGTAGCTTTACTTCATTAAAATGGGCCAATAGAAATTGGCTGTAGGAAATTGTAAATATTATTTCAGAATAAATTTTTTTCATAATGTGTATTTAAAATTTCTTATGATCAATTTTCCCCAATTTTGTGTACTATGGTGTTTTTTTTTGTTTGTTTTTTTGCCTTCAAGGTTTTAACTTCCTTCTTGAAAGTTCTTCAGTTAGACCAGTACTTTGTCAAGAAAGGTTTTTGCAACAGAGTGAATTGGCAAGGAACGTTACCACAGGACCACTGTCTTCTTTAATTTATCCAAAGCAATGGAATAAATTTTTTGTATTTACACAAAAGATTATGTTAAAATATCGTTCTGACCATTGAATATGTAGTAAAACCAAAGGTTGTTTCTCAATTAAAAAAAAAAATTAAATGGCCTTATATATAATAAGGTAGGTAACTTTGTCCATTGAAAACGAACATCATGTCATTTCAATTGCTGTAACTCCTTTGAAAAATTGGTGGATTTTCATAAATTTGGTCTTATTTTGCATGGAAGGGATGAATAAAGACAATCAGGTACAAAACACCCCCTTACCAAAGGAATTGCGCTACGACAGTCCATTAAGTCAAAAGACATTTGGTTGGAAGAGATCTGACCGATGGAATCTCGCCAATTTCTCCCATGTAAAACTAAAGAATTTGTTTCTTTCATCAGTATCTGTCCATACAATTCAACACTGATACTGTGGCTTTAGCTTTTCTATAGTTTTACACAGAGGAAATTGGCGAGATTCTGTTAGTCGGATCTCTTCCAACCAAACATATTTTTGAATTCGCAAAATTTTTTAGAGTGATTCCTCAGACATTGTTGTTTTTTTTGTCCCTGTATGTCTTTATTCATCCCTTCCAAGCAAAATGAAAATCCACCAATTTTCAAAAGATTTATGACAATTGAAACAGCATAAAGTATGATTTCAATGAGGAAAGTTACCTAGCTTCTTATTATATATAAGGTCATTGATTTTTTTTTTTTTTTAACATGCAGCAGTTTTTCGGTCAAAGCTACGTCCCAGATACCTTTGAGTAAAACCATAGACTATCTATATACATCTTGATAATTAAGCAATTTTTTTTTTTCCTTTAAATTAAAAGGAAATTCATTTAGCCATGAATTTGACATAAATACTCATGAGGTAAAATGTTGAAAGATTCATACATGACTTTTCCTTTGTTTTTGCTTTTGCTCCTTCAGAGACATCTTGGCCTTGTTGAGAGCTGGCTGTAACTCTTTAATTTCCTCAGTGGCAGAGTTCAGCTTCGTCGTCATATCTGACTGAGCTTTGTGCATTGCATCTAACTTTGCCTGTTTTTTTAAAAATATTTATTAAAAATGTTTATTAAGAACTAATATTGTTAAAAATGTTTATAAAATCTTACAAAACTATTACATACTAACTGGAAACTTTCTTGCATTGTATAAGGCACACATTCTCCAGAAAACTGGACAAATGAGAAATGATGCCCTGCTGGCATACACTGGTCACAACTAAATATTTGCTTGTATTTTTTTAAAGTTTATGTCTTGATGTACATTTGTATCAAGTTTCATGATGAGAGGTAATCTTCATAGAAAAAAAATTAATCACAAAGGTAAACCTGAAGCTGAACTACCAATTTCATCATGTTCATTCAATCGTGAAATATAGATAATAGCCCAAAAAGTGTTTAAAATTTAAATATTTCATATCATGATGTACATGATGAACTAACAGGAAACATCCCAGTCTTTTGCGAGGAGGTTAAGTTCCATCTTCACCTGTCTACCAACACCTACCTTGGCTTCAGCAGCAGACTGTTTGAACTTGGGCAGCCGAGCTTCCTCCACTTTAGCCTGCTTCTCTATCTGTTGTGCTGCCTGTAATTGGAAAATGTATAGATACACCTAACCTGCTGGGCTTTCTTACATATATATTAAAGACTTTACTATTTGAGTTTACCGTTGCTTCGACAGTATTTCCGTCATATAGCGACGTCCAGCTTATTATAGGTGGAGGAAGACCCCGAATGCACGGAGACATCTTGGTAGAACCACCGACCTACCGCAAGCCAGCTGGAAGGCTTCCTCGCATGAAAATCCGAATGACCCTGCCGGGATAAGAACCCACGTGGTGAGGGGCTGAGATATATTAAAGTATGGTTAAACAGTCTGTAGACTGACCACAAAAATACAGCTATAATACTGGGCTATCATATTTGTAAGTACAGTAAAACAAGTCTACAGTGACCAACCAAGTACAGCTATCCTTTTGGGCTATCATATTTGTAAGTACAGTAAAACAAGTCTACAGTGACCAACCAAGTACAGCTATCCTTTTGGGCTATCATATTTATAAGTACAGTAAAACAAGTCTACAGTGACCAACCAAGTACAGCTATCCTTTTGGGCTATCATATTTATAAGTACAGTAAAACAAGTCTACAGTGACCAACCAAGTACAGCTATCCTTTTGGGCTATCATATTTATAAGTACAGTAAAACAAGTCTACAGTGACCAACCAAGTACAGCTATCCTTTTGGGCTATCATATTTATAAGTACAGTAAAACAAGTCTACAGTGACCAACCAAGTACAGCTATCCTTTTGGGCTATCATATTTGTAAGTACAGTAAAACAAGTCTACAGTGACCAACCAAGTACAGCTATCCTTTTGGGCTATCATATTTATAAGTACAGTAAAACAAGTCTACAGTGACCAACCAAGTACAGCTATCCTTTTGGGCTATCATATTTATAATGGGTTACAAACATCTATGATGGTCATTTTTCTTCACTTTTATATCTGTAAGTACAGTCAAGCTCATTTGTATTTAACCCTTTCCCTCATATATACTCATTTTGACGCCCTCAGTAGGTATCACATAAAGCCTGATCTGCAGAAAACCACAGTTAAACCTTACCAAATTTAATTGCAAAATCCTCATTTCCAGACCACTGAGGAGCAGCGAACAGCATAAAACCTGATCAGCCTGCGAGTTACTCGCGGGCTGATCTGGTTTTATGCTGTTCGCATAGGTCTTTTCATGGTGTCCTCTATGAGGGAAAGGGTTAAGATTCAAATACAGCTGTCCTGCTTGGCTTTTATTTTCATAAGTACAAACACATCTGAAGTGAAAATTCAAATAAAGCAAAGTGCTTCTTCCATGCAATATTACATAATAGAAAATAGACATGATTCCAACACAACCGATTACATTATCCCTGAAACCTGAATATTAATCTGCCAATTCGGGATTACGTGTATCAAGCAACATGTCATGCTTTCACATTTCTAATGAGCTGTCCAGATACATCTATTTGGTAATCCTCCGGCAAACAAGCTTTAACTTTTGAACCAATGTAAATATGTAAATCTTCGTATGGAATTTCTTGTGTAGTTGATTTGAGAATAACTACTTATCAAAACCAACCTTTTCCCTTTCAATGACAAATGCCCATGCCATTTCACCTTTGAGTCGTTTGACCTTGTTCTTGAGGTCTTCAATGGCCGTCAGAGACTTGAACTTCCTCTCCCAGTCCTGCACCTCCTTCCCCAGCTTTGGCAGTGTCTAAAACAGTCAAAGTTTTATCAGAGAAGACCTACGAAACAAGCATAAAAGCACAATGTAGTAATGGAGTAAGATGCAAATTTGGGGAAAACTGCACGAATTTAAAGATTTTTTCAGAGGGGAAGTCTCCAGTGAAGGGCCCCTGATAACGATGGAAAGAAAGCCCTAACTTTATTCATTTCACAGTTATGATGTTTTTCAAATACAATGTCGTTTCCTCCCTAAATGCAGTGTTATAATGGAGCTGTACTCTTTATAGACTGGACATTGCTTTCAGTTCTATTTACACTACACTTTGGTTTAAGTCTGCCGCATATACCAGTTTTGACACTTTGACAAACAGACCAGACCCAGATTAGATAATTCCTGACAGAGCAGGGTCTCCTATATTTGCTCATAAAATAATGAAGCTGAAATTATACAGCCTGCAGAGCAAAGAAAAATCTGTTGTTTCATTTAAATGAGTCATTTAAATTTCTGTAACTTAAGATATATATGTGAGGAAATGGGTTAATATTTATAATCTAAAATGCAAACGGTTTGTATTCCAAAGGTCTTTGCATTGCATTTAACAATTAGTGTTTTTTTTTCACTTTTGGGGAAATGGGGTCCAGGCCCATTTGAGGGGGAAAAAAGCGCGCGAACTAGCTAAAAGGGGAATTTTTTTACTCTATACATCATTAAGGCAGTATATTTTAAATTATTTTTTCATCTCTATTTAAATGATAAAACTGACTCTAAGTTAACACCAACACAAGCACTAGTTTTAATGTTTTAATAAAATTCAACATTTTCAAAACAGAATCATTAAAGATAGTTTGCATCATTAAAAACTGTTAAAAAATAAACTACAATATAATACTGAAGTGGGGGGGGAATTAATTATTAAGACAGGCTTGTTTTTAGATCTATCTATAAACTTTTATACATTAAATTATGCACTTCATATATTATCATTTGTTGAATTGTGGCTTTGGGTGGCTTAAATTGATGTAGGAAAACAAAACTTGCAAAAAAAAAAAAGAAAAAAAAAAAGATGTATAAAAGTGTATAGATATATCTTAAATAAGTCCTGTCTTCATTAATTAATGCATTACCCCACCCAAATTTTAAGTTTTATACCTTTTAAAACATTTTAACAAGTTTTATCAGTGCATGCTTTTTTCCATTATTTCCTACGAACAAACCGGAAGTAAACAACCATAACTGTAAAAATGCATGCTTTTCACATGCTAATCAAGAAAACACATAAAAACAAGTTACATAATTATAAAAAATGACATTTCTCCAACACCTGGCCCATACCTGTACCAGTTAACTTTATTTTTTGCCATTTTTAGACAATCTGCCCTGTTTACTAGGTATTGTCTGCATATAACTATCTGTCGTATAATGCAGACGATACCTAGTAAACAGGGCAGACGAAGTATATTCAGCTGATATTTTATTGTGCAACATTTGTTGATTTAATGAGAGAAACTCATCATTTTGCACCCCAAAATGAACCCTAGGTGGGGGAATTTTCAGCATGATAGGGGGAAAAATATATACTTCTGGCAGGGGGGGAATGCCGCCGAATTTCGCCGAATATTTTAGCAAAAAAACCCACTGAATTACATGAAATTTGGTCTATGTAGTTATCTGTGAATTAATATCAAAAAGTGATGTCATAATTTTTTATGAAGGAGAAGGTTATTGAAACAAGAACACCATATACAGATGCCAATTCTTGTCTGTTAGGGTTACGGCCAAGGTTAAATTTTTTTGCTATTTTTTTTTTTTTAAATGGGGAGATAAATTAGGTCAAAATGGATCTAAGAATTATGGCCCTTGATGTAAACCTTGTGATAGTGAACAAGTATATAAAGTTTGATGAAAAATGGTTTAATAGTTAGAAGTTATGGCCAACGTTAAAAATTTTCATCACAACAATGACACCAGAGTGATGACAATACCTTGACTTTTTTCCTTTGAAAAACAGATAAGCTAAAAAGTTAAATATATTCAGAACAAGAGTGCCAGTGCCGCCACAATATATGCCACCTCAAAATATAAAGATCAAGATTAAAGAGGCTTCTGATATGAAAGTATGTCAAATGGCAGTGTCAATAAAATTATGTATCCTTTTAATTTCTGAGCATAACTCTTGCAAAAATCACTGAACCTCAAAATCCTTGCTTTATGCACTTCTACCCATTAAAAAAATGACATTGATCAAGACCCATTCGAAAACTTAGGGGTTGCCTTCTCAAGTTAATATGCTATAAGACAAAGTTTCTAAAGGCATAACTACTGCGAAAATCAATGAACCAGAAAATTCCTGCTTCATGCACAGCTACCCATTATAGTTATGACATTGACTAAGTTATGAAAAGATACGGTCAGAAACATAGGAGGAGTTGCGTTCACAAGAAATGGATGTACAGACGTATGGACAGACAAGATGACGCCAATATGGAACTGCCTCAGGTGGCATATAAAATGTATACAAGAATCTTCATAAATTACCTTTTCTTTTTGTTCAATGATAGCATTGGTGATTTCCTTTTGCTCATTGGCCCTGCTGTAGTCCTCCTTAATTTGCTCCAACTGAGTTGCTTTTAAGAAAAACTGCAATGGAATTCCGCCATTTAACCATGGTCTTTAGTCATTTCATATCTTAGTCAAAATTCAAGAAAATTTCCTACAGGTGTCAAGCCATTTTCAAAGTGCTTTCAGCGTTTGACACTAACATTTTAGCCCGGTATCCCGATGGAACACCTACTTTGAAATTCAGGAGTCCCATCTGAAAATAAGGAGTCCCCATAAAAGTATAGCTTCCTTAGCAAAATCATTTGTTTACAAAGTTGCAATTTATCAAAGAGGGTTACTTATAAGAACATTTTATGAAATGTATTACATTGGTTTGTAACAAATGTGACTTTCAATTTACTTTTAATCAAAAAGTAGCTAAGTGTCCCAACGGAGCCCCCAGCATTGCAATTCTGGAGTCCTTTCAAATTATGCGGAATTGATTCCGCAAATTAATAGTTATTCCATATTTTTTTTTTTTTTTTTGGTTTCCTAGAGGGGATCAAATCAAACCCTGCAGATTCATGCTTAATAAACACTTTCAGTAGACAAAGACTGTCACTTGAAATTATAACAGGTAAATATTTTCATAGATACAATGTCAGTGAAGTTTGACCCTTGTAAAAATTAGTCCTAAAATTATCACTTAGAAAAAAATCAAGAAAATCACAAAGAAATTTTCAGATTTTCACTCGCCCTGCACCAATTTTCACTGGCCAGGGCAAGAGGGTGAGTGGAATTTTAAAACATCTCTGTGAAGGATATGTAGAATCAATAGTCATGTCATTATCTACATTCAACATTTTCAGTGTGACATAAAAGCTTACCTTGTATTTGTCATGGGGACTTTTAGAGTTGAGGAAGTTTTTGCTAGCCTCCTGGTTCAATACTGCCACAGGATTATCCACTTGGATGTTAAACTGGTCTAGCATACGACTCAGGTCATCCTTCTTCTGTGACACCAGCTTCCCTGCGTCACATATTAGCATGCATTTGTAAAAAGGTTTTAAGTTTTGATTGTCTTGCAAAATCGACACTTTTTTCAACATCTTTAGCCACTGAACTGCAGTCAGCTATCCTAGCCCTCAATTTCATGGTTGAACTGACAACCTTCTCACTTAACCCTTTACCTCATACAGACTTGTTTCGATACCATGGAAAACAGAGCAGGGTCTTCACTGTTTTTCTCATACAATATTGTAGCCCGGATTCTACATAGTCTGCATGTCAAACAAAAATCCATCGTTTCATACACCAATTACAGTTCAGCAAATCAATTTTCATTAAATCACAAATTTGTATGTAAATATTAATGAGGTTAAATCAGATGTGAGATATTTTGATAAATCTTGAAACTCAAGTCCAGTCTCAAATCTAGAACTTAAGTATTTGTATTTCCACTACTTCAGCTAGCTTGTCAAAAATGGTAAAGAAATGAAAGTGAAAGTAATAAAGAAACTAATTATCCCTCTATCTTATACAACATGTTATCTCGTAACACATTGGCAAATATCAGTGACTCAGATGAGACTGATCAGGGTCTAGTATTTGCATATGCAATATAATAGCTCAGAACTACAGTCTGTGAAGATATTTAACTACATGTATATAAAAAGGTATGAGTAAAGTGATGACCTTGTTCTGTTTAATTTCTATCTTGACAACATTAAAAGATGAAGCTTCAGGGCATGAATTTAACTTTTTTTTTCACTGGCATTTTTTTGCCAGTGCATTTTTTTTCCACTGGCTAAATTAGTTTTTCACTGGCTTTTTTTATGATCGACTTATACTTTTCATTAATTATTTTATAAAATGTTTATTGAAATAAAACAACAACCAATAGTGTGTGTTTGTCTTTGTATTCAAAGTAATCAACAACAAATAAGAATGTTTCATGACAGACTGTGTGCTGATCAATTTACTGTAGTTTTAATCTAGTGTCTTTGTCCATATGGCAGAAGGGTTGGTCTTTTCTGTCTCTGCCCAGACAGCCACCACCGTCTAACAGCTGGTTTTGGATTGAATTCAGTGTCATATGCCTAAAGCCCATTTTTAAACTTCTCAAAGCAATTTGGATTTTGCTCAGAAACATGAAGAAACTCAGCTACTAAGTAATAAGGATCCAATTATTTGTAGTTAAAAATTTACTCTTCAAATCTTAATTATGAATGAAAGTAACCCAGAAAATCAGTGGACTGGCCAATCAGCATTCAAAACTTATTTGCATTTTCAGCATTAAAAGATGGGGTAAATCAATCCCATTTCCTATCAAGATCTAGTGATATCTTTATATGCCGTCTTTATTCAATCAAAAAAAAAAAAAGACCAATTGGATTTTATATCTTATATTTTAAAAAGGCAACTAGTCAGCTTTGTTACTTAGGGGACAGAATGTGTGTCATCATTAAAATCAGTTAAATTCATTACAATAAAAAAGGACGAATTACTCTATATATTTTTAAAATGCGACGAAAGAAATCTTTTTTTTTTATTGACTGAACATCAATTGTCAAAACTTACTGTTGATGTGCGATCAGTCGCGAATTCACGGCACACTGTACACCAAATCTCAACCACAGTATCATTTTCCATTCGATGACCAAGAGTAATATTTAGTTCTTTTTGCCATTTGGCAATAGTTTTTAATGTTGCCGTAGGTTTTTTTGACTGTGGTTTTGTTGAGATCTGATCAGATTTGGACGTCGAACTTTTTGCCGATGTAGAAGATTCTTCATGAGACGCAATTGTCTCATTTTCACAGCTTGCATCAAATGCATCGTCTGCCTTTCGTTTATTCAAACCACCTGACGGCGTCTTAAAAAATTCAGTTATTTTCTTTGACATTTTGTAATGAAAATTGCTGAATAATCATGGATAAAGTCAGACGCTTTACTCGTGACGACAGGTTGCTATGTAATGGACTGGTTCTCGTATGCGGCGTAAATAGGATGCTAGACTGGAAGCCGGGAGCAAACGTGCTGGTTCTATGTTTCTCGGTAATTGTCTGTGCGAAGCGGGGACACAATGGGATATGTGCAGTGAAAAACGAAAGTAGGGCATGGAAATGTATGGTAGAAATGAATACCCGAGCGATTAATGAGAATGAGATCAGACAGAACAAAATCGTGCATCGTAAATAAGACAACACTTTATGTTTTAAAGAATAAATGTTGGATTTTGTTCTTGAGTCTTTGGAAATTTGCACTCGCAATTTTGTTCGTGTGTCTCAAATTTCAACTCGCATTTTCTAAATTCAACTCGCATTTTGCGAGTGCGTTAGTGTTAATTTCGCGCCCTGAAGCTTTCATTGTGCTCCATATTAAACTCTCTTCCCTCTTATTCTGCCTCTTATTATTTCAAATTGAATTAAAGTCCTCTTACTTATTTAATTCCAATGAAGACCTCAGGGAAGTATAACATTAATAAGCATAGCTGGATACCAAGATGTATGCATCTTAGTAAATTGAATGCAAATCCAAATTTAGTTGAAAGCAAAACCTTAACTAACAAGAAATTGTGTCTGTGAGACACTAATGCCATGCCAATAAGGTCAGAACTAAATATTTGCTAGTATTTTTGAAAGATTTTATAATGATGTACATTAGTACAAAGTTTCATGATGATGTGAAGTTACCTTTAGAGAAAAAGAAGCTTAAACACAGAGGTAAATCTGGGGCAGAATAACCAATTTTACCAAGTCATAGCCATAAAATTAAATAAATACTACTGGTAAATAATCCATGTTTTGATGTACATGAATGTCAAGTTTCATGAAGATATAAAGACATCTTCATCGAAAAAAAAAAAAAGCTTAAACACAAATGCAAGACAACCAAATATACCAAGTTCATTCAAAACCAACTAGAACTGCCATTGTTATGGCGCAAATACCCCTGCATGTCGCTTTGTCACAGGAATGAAGTTTACAGTTCTTGTTTCAAGTTTCATCTTGATGCCTTTTATACTTTTTGAAATACGGCCTGGACAAAAATTAAGTATGAAAATTTACAAAGGGCAAAAACTCCAAAATTACACGACATAGAGTTATGGTTCATGGTCAATGCACGCCCCCTCAATGAGATCTATCCACATATGAAGTTTCATCTTGATATCTTTTATACTTTTTCAGTTACGGCCCGGACAAAAATTAAGTATGAAAATTTTCAAAGGACAATTACTCCAAAATTACACGACAGAGAGTTATGGTTCTTGGTCACTGCACTCCCCTCATTGAAATCTATCCACATATTTAGTTTCACCTGAATATCTTTTATACTTTTTGAGTTCTACCCGGACAAAAATTAAGTATGAAAATTTTCAAAGGACAATTACTCCAAAATTACACGACAGAGAGTTATGGTTCTTGGTCACTGCACTCCCCCTCAATGAGATCTATCCACATATGAAGTTTCATCTTATCTTTATACTTTTAGTTTCCCGGACAAAAATTAAGTATGAAAATTTACAAAGGACAATAACTCCAAAATTATGCGACAGAGTTATGGTTCTTGGTCACTGCACGCCTCCTCAATGAGATCTATCTACATATGAAGTTTCATCTTAATATCTTTTATACTTTTTGAGTTCTACCCGGACAAAAATTAAATATGAAAATTTACAAAGGACAATAACTCCAAAATTATGTAACAGAGAGTTATGGTTCTTGATCACTGCACTCCCCCTCAATGAGATCTATCCACATATGAAACTTCATCTTGATGCCTTTCATACTTTTTGAGTTACGGCCTGGACAAAAATTTAGTATGAAAATTTACAAAGGGCAATAACTCCTAAATTATGCGACAGAGAGTTATGGTTCTTGGTCACTGCACGCCCCCTCAATGAGATCTATCCACATATGAAGTTTCATCTTGATATCTTTTATACTTTTTGAGTTACGGCCCGGACAAAAATTAAGTATGAAAATTTACGAAGGGCAATAACTCCAAAATTACACGACAGAGAGTTATGGTTCTTGGTCAATGCATGCCCCCTCAATGAGATCTATCCACATATGAAGTTTCATCTTGATATCTTTTATACTTTTTGAGTTACGGCCCGGACAAAAATTAAGTATGAAAATTTACAAAGGGCAATAACTCCAAAATTACACGACAGAGAGTTATGGTTCTTGGTATGACCCCAAAGATTCCACATAAGTTTCTCTTGATTTTTTTTTGGACAAAAAAAACGACAGACTGACGGACGGCCAGACAGACAAGCTGAATCCAGGGGTATAAATATACCAATTCATCCAACCGCAAAATATGGGTCAGAGCTATAAATTTGCATAAATATTAAAAAGTTTATTTCATGATGTATAAAATGTGAATATAGTTTCATCAAGATGAGAAATAATCTTCATAGAAAAAAAGTTGAAACGGAAAAGTTAACCTAAGACAGAAAGATCATTTTACCATGTTCATCCAACCCTGATATGTAGGTCACAGCCATAAATCTGCCTAAATATTAAATAGATCATATCATGATGTACATGTGTACCTAGAAACATAAAGATGTGAAGTCATCTTTATAAAAAAAGCTTTAACACAAAGGTAAACCCGAGGCAGAACAACCAATTTCTCAATGTTCATCCAACCATGAAAGATAGGTCCAAGCCACAAATTTGCATAAATATTAAAAAGATTATATCATAATGTAAATGTGTACCTAGAAACATAAAGATGTGAAGTCATCTTCATAGAAAAAAAAGCTTAAATACAAAGGTAAACCTGAACCAGAACAACAAATATTTTAATATTCATCCAACAATGAAATAATGGTCACTGCTATAACTTTGCATTAATATTAAATAGATCATATCATGATGTACATATGTACCTAATTTCATTATCATTTGAAGTCATTTTCATAGGAAAAAAGCTTAAACGCAAAGGTAAACCTGAGCCAGAACAACTAATTTTTAATGTTCATCCAACTTTGAAATATAGGTCACAGCTATAAATTTCCATAAATATTAAATAGATCATATCATGATGTACATGTAAACCTAGTTTCCTAAAATTGTGAAGTCATTTTCATAGAAAAAAAGCTTAAACATAAAAATTCTTAAGTTCAAAAGGGCCATAATTTACAATGAATTTAGTCAAGAGTTATCTAACTTGATGGTCTTACATCTCTAAATACCTACTGGTATATGGCATTTCAAGCCTTCTGATATAAGCATGATATTTCTAAGCCCAAAAATGGCCATACATTTAGTAAGTGGCATGCCAAACCTTAACCAAGGTGTGACACCAACCCCAGTAGAACCCAACTGTTACTGGAGATCCTCCGCTACAGTGGGGCTTGCGTTCATGTTGGCATATTTTTCGTGTATCGTGTGTGTATCGTGCGTTCCGTTTCCGTGTATCGTTCGTGTATGGTGCGTGCGTTTATCGTGCACGATTCTAACGTGTTTCGTGTATCGTGTAACGTGTTTCGTTTATCGCATCGTTCCTTCCGTGTGAATCGTTCCGCACGATATATTTTGAGTTCAACGCTTCCTTAAAAGCCAGCATTAGAATTTCAGCTTTTCAAAATCAGTTAAGTGGTTACTCACCGCATGGCAACATTTAACTGTAGATTACTTACGCTGTCTGTTACAATTTAAGTCTTATATCGATTCATGTTTAATAAAAATGAGTTAACTACGTAGAGTGGTCTCCCCTGTATTGTGTACGAAGGGAGATCACTTCACCTGCTGTAAGATAGCCAATTAAATCGTATTATGCGGTTACCAATGACGCTTGGCGCGAATAAATAATTGTTCAAAGCATAGGATCGTTATAGATCTAATAAATTCAATGTGTAACAACAATTATTTGTAATTTCGACACGATTTAGAACATGTGACTTCCTATTATAGAACATTCGTTGTTTTTTTTCGTGTGTGTGTGTATGTGTTAGTTTTAATGATGGTTTTATTTATAAATTGATTAATTACCTTGTTCACTTGGGCGAAAAAAACCGAGTAAATCGATTAACCTCGCTACCGTGCCTATCTGCAATCGTTCGTTTCGTGCGGTCCGTGTATCGTGCATCGTGTATCAAACGTGTATATGCAACGTTCGTTTATCGTTCGTTCGTTCGTTTATCGTGTAACGTGCATGTATCGTGCGGTTCGTTTGCGTTTATCGTGCGTGTATCGTGCGGTTCGTTTGCCAACATGAACGAAAGCCCCACTGTAGCCATGAGCATACCCTAGTTAAACAATAATATGTACCTTCTCCATTCTTCAGCTTATACTGAGAGCTTCCATCACTGTTGAATTTCCTCTCCACAATAATGGAATTCCCATACAGCTCATGTTTGAAGGCATCAACACCCCGGTTCCTCAACTTGACCTCAACCGAGCCAGTCCTGCAGGGGAAATAGGGTAACAATTCAATAGCTGAACAAAAAAGAATACATATATAGTCAAACCTGTTGGCACTCACCTTCAAATTACAGCCAACTTTTGAGTAAAAGCAAGGGCTGGACTCTGACAAGATTCCTAGTATTGAATTAATAGATGATTCAACCTCTGAGTAACAGCTAATGGCTGGGTTTTAAATGGCTTTTGTTCTGTACTGGTAAAACCAATGGATCTTACAGTATAAATAGATGTATAAATAGATGCACTTCAGCCAAACTGACAAATAAATGTCAACAATTAATGAACTGGGTATAATTTTTAAACAATAATATCTATGGATTGGTATTTGCCCAGGGAAATCTTACTTTAATCCTTTACCTCATGAATATTCATGTGCAAATTTATGACTTGATGAATATTTAGTGACTGAACTTAAAATGGTAAAGGACACAACAGATTTTCTGTTTCTATATAGACTGTGTAGAATCTGAGCTTCAATATTGTATGAGCAAAGAGTTGAGACCCTGGAAGGACCTGTCTCATGTGGTCTGCTCTGTTTGTCAATGCATCAAAATGACTTGACTTGACTATTTGAGTTTACTGTCGCTTTGACAGTATTTCAGTCATAAAGCGATGTCCAGCTAATTACAGGTGGAGGAAGACCCTGAATGCACACAGGCATCCGGGTAGAACCACCGACCTACCCGAGCCAGCTGGAAGGCTTCCTCACATGAAAATCCGAATGACCCTGCCAGGTTTCGAACCCACGCGGTGAGGGGCTGAGTGAGTTCTAAAGTCAGCGGCTTTACCCACTCGGCCACGGAGGCCCTGCATCAAAATGAGTTTATGTAAAGTAATGGGTTAAATGCAAAAAAATCATTTATTATATGCACAATACTTACTGTTTTCCAGTTTTTATAAAAGTTTTCAGCTTATTTCCACGGCTGGTTATGGAAGCCTTACCCCCTAGTCCCACAATCAAGGCTGTTATCACGGCACTTTTCCCACCTGTAAGCAAGACACTTTGCATAAATATTGGATAGAGCGTTTCAAAGTAGATGCACTGTTTTCCTGAGAAAGAGAGTAATTTTTTCATACAATTTAAATTTGTTTGTCTGCAAGTGTTTAAACGTTCCTCCAACAAAATTTTCATCATTTGAGGTTCTGTCTACATGTATCCTATACCTTGTTGCCTAACTACAATGTCACATTGTACACAATCAGACGAACACCCACTTTTATTAACCTGACACCTGAATATTGGTCCACCCGTAAAGTTCATGAAGAAACTTGGCCCGCCAATACATGTATAAGAACCACCCTTACATGCTAACAGCCATTTTTAACAACTTTGGAATGCTGCAGGCAAGGATCAAACCAATAACCTTACCACTTGGCCAAACAGGACCAGGACAATCTAAGTCAATACTTTTAAAAAAAAACTATATCTGTAGGTGGCAGGAGGCCTGCACTACACTGTCCTTATGATGGCCATACAGAATGTTCCTCAATGCATGGATCAAAACTACAACTATTAAAAACTGAATATGAAGCTCAAATCCTGTAATAGTTGTCACCGTTGTTATATATAATTAAAGGTTTGGCAAAATAATCTGTTCTTTTTGGGAAATAGGTACATATTTATCATTGGTTTTATACTAAGACAGTTCAAGCTTCACAGATATTGGAAAAAACATATTTTTCAACTTTATGATTTGAAATATACTTAAAAATGATATTTTAGGAATGATAATTTATAATTTGAAATAAATAATTACAAGTATGGACCATTTTTTTTACTGATTTGACATGCAATTAACTTGACGCCAAAATAGGTATAGCCACGCCCCGAATGTTTTTCGGAGGTTGTTGAACTAAGGTAACTATTGAAAGCAAGATTCACGCGCATTTGTTTGTCGGAGGATTGTACAGCTTTTCAATGGTTAAACCGATATGCATATTCATTTCAGGGCATTTTGGTGTCATGTTAATTCCACTTGTGCACATGCATGACTGAACAAAAAAGATATGTAAACACTTACTTCCATTACTTCCAATCAGAAAATTGATGTTGGGTCCAAATTGAATTGTTAGCCGTTCATGACACATGAAGTTCCTGAGACAGATCTTCTCTATTATGCCCAATTCAGCCTCTCTCTGTGTGAGTGATATATGTTAAACCAATGTTACTGATAGGAATGAAAAATTAATACTTCTCTCATTCTAAAAAAGTACTGCACATCTTCAAATAATGTTGTTTTTTTTAAATTTGTTTAGTTGAGGGATGCATTTGACTTAAATCTACCATATACACTTGCGCTTGGAACCACAGAATGGAACTGTACCACGGTATACCATGATTTTTAGGTAAATACTCAGGTACATACCATGATATACTGCACAAATATTCCGGGACTTGTGTTGAAGACTGTTCATATATTACTAACAACATTGCCCAGTCATGCCCGTCTCCATCAGCCATTTTATATTTCTTTTCAAGGTCATTATTGGTTACAAATATTTTCAAATGAAATTGTATTTTCTAATATTTGTATGATATATGATACATTTATATCATGTCTATGCAGGTGTTTGATGTTTTTTAACAATAAAATAAACGACAAAATTATTGAAAATTTGTACTCTACGGAAACCACCAGTGTACCAGTATTATTCATCCTTGTACTGGTTTGTACCACAAGCTGCTTTGGACTGCGGTTTACCAGTATACCGGATAAACTGCGCACCTATAGTATACACTGGCAAATTATGCACTTTTTTTTCCAGATAATTCAGGTTTATAGAGGGGTTGCACCTTATAAGATGATATACAGGTTGTTTTTTTTCCTATCAACAAGAAGTAAAATTTACCGTTAAATGCATGTGTTTAATATATGCCGTGTCAATGAGGGAACTTTAAAATATCTTTAAAGGCCCATCGTTAAAAAAATCTAAAGGATAGGTCATTAGGAGCAAAAAGTTCTTTAACCCTTTCCCTCATAGAGGACACCATGAAAAGACCTATGCGAACAGCATAAAACCAGATCAGCTCGCAGGCTGATCTGGTTTTATGCTGTTCGCTGCTCCTCAGTGGTATGGAAATGAGGATTTTGTAATTAAATTTGTTAAGGTTTAACTGTGGTTTTCTGCAGATCAGGCTTTATGTGGTACCTTTTGAGGGCGTCAAAATGAGTCTATATGAGGGAAAGGGTTAAATGATAAGTGGCTTGCAAAATAAACTCATCCTACAAAAACAGCCACTTGTCTATCAACAATATAAACATGCAATACATGAAACAAATTGGTGTTACAATTAATTACCATTTAGTGTGAGTAATGTTGAACTTCCTGTTTCATTTTCAATGATTATAATTCTAAGAAAATTGATTCAAAACTATCAACATGTAAATAAGGCATGAGACACATTATAAGCACTAAGCCTTTAACAATTGCTTGCCTTGTCTCGTTAATAATCCCTATATAAGACTGACTAAAAAGAATCAATTAAGTCTATTGTTATAAAGCCAGATGGACCTACCTCAATATTGAAACCAGGATTCTGACTGAGGTCCATTAGATCGTCATCGTCATCATCATCATCATCAGCAGCAGCAGCAGTGCTTTCCTTTGACCTTTTGTTGACAACCCGAGACGTTGCATCACTAGTAGCTTTCCTTTTCATTTTTACTGAAACAAAAACATTTGATTTATGCCACGTCTTTATATCATGTATGATATTAACCCTTTCCCTCATAGAGGATACCATGAAAAGATCTATGTGAACAGCATAAAACCAGATCAGCCTGCGAGTAACTCATAGGCTGATCAGGTTTTATGCTGTTCGCTGCTCCTCAGTGGTCTGGAAATGAGGACTTTATAATTAAATTTGGTAAGGTTTAACTGTGGTTTTCTGCAGATCAGGCTTTATGTGGTACCTATTGAGTGCGTCAAAATGAGTCTATAAGAGGGAAAGGGTCAAGATATATGCTATATTTATTAGATGAAATATTTAATTTCCATTAACAACAGCACAGGACCAAACTAGAGCTTTCACTGAAGGTGATGAATTTAGGTATTTTTTTATGTAGTAAATTAGTTACTGGATAAAGAAAATATGCAGCCTGACCTGGACTCAAACCTAGGTTCTTTCCCTTTTTGGGTGTCTCAACTGCTCAGCTATGTACAGCACACATTTCCCCTCCCCCCTTTCAGAACACAACATATTTATACTCAAAATTTCTAATGAATCTTGAAAAAAAAACCAAGACACGATCTTGGAGCAAAAGTATACAGTCATGTCCCCATGTTAATTGGGCAGCAAATGTCACAAAAAAATGGGACTCTAATCAAATGTCTTTTGCTTTTTCCACTGAGTTGGCTGCTTGTGCATTCTTCACCTCTTTACTGTGTTAAGATCTTTACAACTGCAGGGTGTCAGGTCAAGTTGGCCTACCGTACTATGATAAAATGATAAAGTTTTAATAATACCAACACCATGCATGTATTAAATAACAAAACATCTAATATTTTTAAGAACATGAGGAGCTGCTGTTTGTAGGAAGTCCTGCTGTCATAGATGTACCATATCAGTGACACTGCTCTTGTTTCTATACTGGTTAGTGACAAATCATGCTGCCCTTTGCTGGACCATCACAATGCTTTTAATCTGGTTAAACTATGGAGCAGTATTCAAGATCAGGTCTTACAAAGGAACTGTAGGTATGATGTAGTTTCAATGGTTTTTGATAAATTGAAGGATGCTGTTGACATTCTTTAATTTCTTGTTAACCCTCAATACAATGCTATGGACACTTGGGACTCCCTTTGCGACCAGTACAGACCAAGATCAACCTGCACATCCATGCAGTCTGATCATGGGCTGCACTGTTTGCTATTCAGTCAATAAATTGTTCAGCAAGTACCCCCATAAACAAGTCATGGTAGTCCAAAATGAGGAAAGGACATGGTAAAGGTTAATATTAATTCCAGGTGAAGTTGTGCTGAAGGATACTGATGTTCTTCTGACTTGATATGTCTGCATAGTATGCAGTCATATGCAAAAAGCCTTATTGAAGTCTACCTTGTTTAGAAAGTCGTTGATCAAGAACAGCAGCACAAGGACAAAGCCCTGTCAAGGGGCATGCTGCTAGTTACTGATACTTGCCCCTCAACTATCACCTGTTGGAAAGAGGCTATCCCAGTCAATGTGAATGTCTGTCGGTCAATCAGACATGTCGGGTATACTTCCATTTTCACCAACGAAAGTTTCCTGTTATAGTCGGACACAATGTCTGATGAAAAATACCAGACAGCAGCGTTTCATTTTCGGAAAATGCTTCCACTTTCTTCGAAAAACAAACTTTTGTTGCTGTGTTTAGTGATAATGTAGTGATTATAGGCTGTCTGTGATGGTTGAGCAGTTATGATTTTTAAATGGTTTCCAGCAATTATTGTATACTAATTAATCTTTTGTAATGGAAACAATACTGAAAACTCTCTTTTTATCGATCAACAATCAACAATATGGCAGCCAATGTATTCACAAATGGTTGTATTTTTTTTTTTTTGCATATTTAAAACATTATCAGGTTCAAATTTTATCATTTCAATATTCATGATCGTAAATAATTTATCTTAAATCTGTTGACAATTAGTTTTTTTTATAGATATTCTGAGAATGCTATTCCGGGTCGAAACTAGCAATGAACTAAAGATGGTAATTTCTACTGAGATCCGCTCCAGTAATTTTTTTTAAAATAACCAGAGCGGATCTAAAAAGTTCTTACTGAATACTGTTTAAAACATTGCAACAGTTAAAAAAATCTCACATCAGGTAAAAATTGCTGCGACAGGTAAAAAATTGTTGCAACAAGTAAAAATTTTGTGTTTACCTGTCGCAATGTCCTGCAAGGAAGGACAAGTTATCGCATAATCTGCTATCCACTAGAAAATATTGTAACTAACATTGTAGTGATGGAACTTCTTGAGTAAATGGTCAAAAGCTTAAGAAAAGACCAGGATGAGAGGTCAACCTGGATCTTATTGTTGATAGCTATAGGAAGTTCATGCATGAGCATTAATACCAGTGTCTAACAGCCTCTTTTATCCCAGTAGTCCCATCAATGACCCGCTCGGTGCGACATGCTATTTTTCGTACTAGTTGTCATGTCTCTGCATAGGTGATATCTCCATACCGAAAGTAGAACGATATCACAAATTATGGGTACACAAATGTGGACTATTATCATAGAAGCCGTGCTGAAAGTCATGTAGAATGCTGTTTCTGTTAAGATGTTACTGATGAGGACAGGCTCAAGAGGACTGCAACACTGTCACAGACTGGTCAGTGAGAATGATTTACAACCATTTATGAGCATATCTGAGTAGAGACTACAAAAAAAGCATACATGCCGTGACGACTGCGGCTATGGTGGGACTACCACTATTGTACCAATTGATTAGTCATGATAATTTAAAGCTTCCTTTCCTTTCAATGCCATTCAACATATGCTGCAAACGAATTCAACTTCAAAACGTTAAAGTAAAGCGGATTATTACCATTTGACCAAAGTAGCTAGATTTATGAGCTCCTAAAGGCTAATTATCCAGTAGTATATGTAATTGCCACCTGTTATATCCATGTGGTCTTCATTCCATTTTTCAAGAACATATGTTTTTCTCTCCTTTTACTGATTTGAAGACTTTCAGCTGGGTAAATTCAACTTCCATGTCAATGGCCACTTTTTTCCCGGGGAGAATCCATCAGCCTTTGCAGGTGTAACATGTGAATTAATTTACAAATTGATAGCTGTCAATTCTGAGAGCATTTAGCACTGCAATATTACCACTAAAAATATAAACAATGATTTAAATTAAAATAAATGCGTTTATACTATAAATAATGATTTTTCGCGCGCTATTCTTAGTTTCGGTTTCCACGAAGAAGAAAGCGTTTAAGTTGCGGTGATTTTATGCAGTCCAGGCAGGGATCTACTAAAAGACACTCTCCAGTCTTCGGCGGTCTCCGGAAGTCCGTCTTTTGTATACAGTAGATCAAGGTAAAGATAGTAACTTAGGTTGATTTGTGAAGTTGTATATCAAATAAAGAATGTAATTACACATTTCATTTGGATTATTTTCATATCACACATTTTAACGTTACTGTTGTGTTTTTTGTCAAATAAACTCCCTTTCCCTTATACATCTGAATATTATCTTTATTTTCTCTCAATCTTTTATCTCTCTATCTGTTTCTCAATATATCCAAATAGGTTAAGGAGGACTTAATGGCTTAATAAAATATGTTTAGTTCTTAGTTTTGTTAGCAATTTAGCATTTTTTTTATTTAAATGAAATTTGTATTTTATTATCATCACATGACTGCTCTATGTTTAGCAATATTAATCCATTTTTTTATATACTTATTCGAGCTAACCTCTCTCTCTCTCTCTCTCTCTCTCTCTATCTGCTCAATATGTACTTGCTTGAGCTTATTACAGTAACTGACACATGTCGTAATTGCCTACACTTTATCACTGGGGTGTGTGCTCGGGGCAGTTTATCTTTTAAGTCCCGGCTTCTTTTTTTTTTCAGCATTTTATTTCAGTTGCTATGAAAAGTCATCATCATCATCATCATCATCAAAATCAATTACATGTAATTATTATGGTTATTTAAAATGTGTTCAAATGGAAAAGATAATTGACTTTATATTTTAATACACGAGTCCTCGCAATCCGAAAATCGAAATACTATAGAGATAATGAATAAAATTATGCAGAAATAGATAATATTTCATAAAAGTTATATAATATAGCATTAATTTATCCATGGTTTCATGATTGCATTTATTTCTGCAATGGAATACCTTTTACCACCGAGACGTTCGGGGTGTGAACATTTGGATAATCATAGCATGAACTTACTGTGAGTTTTAAAGAAACAAATCTAAGTTAATGAGTTAATTTAATTTTTCTTCCATCCGTGTAAGGTTGCTAGATCTAACTGATTAAATACTGTACAAACGTTGTGTAATGGAAATAAAGATCGATCAGAAAGTTTTTTCTGTGTTCGATACAATTTGCATAATTTATCCAATAAATACCTATACAAATTACAAAAATAATTTTTCTCTAAACCTGATCCGAGTGAAACAGATACATGGGTATAAGTTTTCAGAAATTTTCCTGATTCTCTTGATTTTCAGACTGCCAGATGACTTCTTGTTCTATATAAAACTATATTAAAAATTGCTAAAATCAAGGTTTTCATGTGTTTATTTTTTTTAAACCTCCAACTTATACCAATGCAGATATAATGACAAGTAGAATAGAAAAAAAAAAGTTGACAGCTTCTGGGATTCGAACCCACATCCACAAATTTTAAGGCACTTGATAGTAATTTTGCCAATCTATGGATGTGTGTGACTACCTTAAAAAGAACTCAATTTTCCTCCCCAGGTACCCTTCAGAATGCATCTCCATTACATAAGAAACATTTTTTTTTTCCAGGAGAGCATGACACCGGACCCTCCTAGTATTGACATGTGTATAAAACATTTAACGAAGAGAGATCAAAGAAAAATATAGTTGTAGCGCAAATTATTCGACTGAATAATTTACCGCTACAACACATGTGTTCGTCTGCTAAAGGCCCGAGATCAAATCCTACAAACGGCCTTTTTATGTTTCCCTTATATTACATTTTTGTCCCTATCACATGCTAGAATATAAAATCTACATGTCCTATATTTAGCGACAAATACGCTTTCTAGATAGCATTATTTTAAAATCACATACCATTTAAAACTTGCTAGCGTTATTATTATGTATTTTATTGTAAATTTTTTACTCTCTTTAACTTTCATATCTTAGGTGTAGTTGTTTCCTTACGCCGAATATCTTTTTTTTTTGTAATATATTTCTTTTTATATTTAAAGTCCATGATCATATAATGGTCCCGCAGAATTGACCTGTATTTTTCCCACGAATCCGAGTAGTTCCGAATGTAAGGCGTGACGTCAAGTTTATTATTACAAACAAAAACATGTCAGCATTTAAGTTTGAGAGATCTAGCTCAGCATCTGATAGGTAAATAAAGCCTTGATATATGTTCGGTTGACTTCATCATATCAAAGCGAATGCATTTTATACAGTGACAACTTTGTCTGACATCGAACCTGAAGTAAAAGTGGTTGCAGATTTTTTTTTCAGTCCCACGTGTGATTGGTGCTCGGTGTCTGCTGTAACATTTCCATTGTTGTCGTAATACACTTTACATTTGAACTGTTTAGCACCCGTTATGATACGAAGTAAATTGAATATATTTATTCAATATATTGAATTAATGTAAGAATAATCAATTTTGTGTCGGAATAAATTCACAATTTCAGTGGATAAAATTTCCCTCAACCAGGATGTTTTTTTTGTTGTTTTTTTTAAATGCAGTAATATATATCCTGGAGGGTTGTATTACCGTGGTATTTAGCTTTCAGAAATAAGTTACAAATAGAAGGAGAAGCACACACATGAAAAATTTATCTTTCAGTAATCCTCAACATTTCATTGATAAAATAATTGATTGTCACTTCTCTACAACAATTTCTCCTTGATAAAAATATTGACAATGTAAACACTACGTAATATATTTCTGAAATTTCTTGGTAGGGTATTACCAATGCATTTATAAACTTCACCTCGAGTAATCTTTTTAGATCAAATATCATCATAATAATTTTTCTGTGACGTTCATTA